>HG992008.1:10000000-10600000 GCA_905220435.1 Amphipyra tragopoginis
GCACGAGCGGGAAAATCGGGAAAAGTCTATTCGCGAATATTCACTGAACGCGGGACAGTTTTTCTCAGTGATCCTACCGGCTGCGCCAGTCAGTATTTGGGAGCGACTTAAGGTGTTTTTAAAAATAAAAATTAATTAATTAAAATGATATAATTAAATTGACTTGACGTGTTTACAGATTCAGATGCTTACACGAAGTGCCTATGTCCTATAACTTAGTCTAACAACCGCCATCCTTATCTCTCTGGGAATAATCATGCAAGCACAGTGCATCGAAAGCTTTTATGCTGACATACGGACTATTTGTATGGGTTGTGCTTCCATAACTACTTTCCCTAAGAAACATTATTTAAAAAACAAAAAAAAAAAAAACATATTAAGGTTTAAGACATTTATTTCTCAAAAACAGAACAATTCATTCACTTACATTGAGAAAAACTAGTTAGCCTAAGTACATTATTTGGAACGAGCATCAAAACGCGGTGATCTAAAGTTAAAGATAGATTTTTGTTAGTTATAAATTTATTACGAGCCGCGTCCATTCCATAGCGGTTTACTAATAAATTTTAAATGAAAAAAATAAAATAAAATTAATGTTTCTTTGGGAAAGTTGTTTGTTATCATGACTACAATCATGGTGTCGGTCACTAATTACCAGTCACCCTATACTATATTCGCTCAGCTCCAATCAATTGAGGAATTCCGTTCACCGTATAAGGGCAAAAAAGCTTGAACATAAATGAGAACATCGTAAACTCGACTAACTGACCATTGAATCGAAGGTAGATGGCTCGTAATAAAAGTTACTCTGGTAATTGGCGTACGAGCTGTCACGTTAACCGTTCGTTGGTACACGCATTTCTAAGTAATTGGGTACCTATTTTAAATACCGTGTGATCTGTATGTATGTGAATTTACAAATATTTAAAGTATTTTTATTCAATTTAACGTATTACCACGCCTATTAGCCCCGAAGGGTTGGCAGAAGTGTATTTTGCACCATCATTTCGCCGTTATGTTTAAGTCTTATGAAATAAGGGGCGAGTCTATTGCCACTCAAATCAAATCGTTTATTTGCGTAAAAGTTGATACACTGTTGGTTTTACAAGACAGTACATAATTATTGTTCTTACAACTTAAGTCAATATAATGTTGACATGAAAATATTAAACACAGTGGATGAGGCTCAATTACCTACTTACGAGTATGTGTCTATCTGTATAAAACATAATAAAATAGCAGAAAATAGAATTTATAAATTGTTCACATTAATTATGATAAGTTAAATAATTTAATTAATAAACCGCGCCTATTGTTAAAAAAATATAGAAGATTAATTTCGTAAAGAAACCTGCACACCTGTGAGAGGGCTCCAAAAAGTTCTTGATAGTTGTGTTCCATTTACCCGTAGGTGGCCAGCGTGGTCCATTCTCATTCTGAGAAGAGGCCCGTGCCCAGCAGTGGGTCAATAGTGGCCTAGTTATTATATTATTGTAAACTCATTAACGTGTAGATACACATGGACCAAGGGACTAGCGCAAAATTCACGACGAAAGTGTCCTAGGTTAACATACACTACCAGAGCGCTCGCCAAGGCACACCGCCTATAAACTTACAAATACCAACAAACTAATTTAAATCCTATTTCCTCATCACAATGCCTAATTTAGCTTACAAACATTACGAAGATTCGACTGCACCCATTGACGTAAATAAGTCTTCTTTTTCGCGTTGTTCAATACGGCCGACGTATCTTAGCGAGTCTGAAGTTAGTTGTTTGGCTGCGCAATGAATCTTTTAGAAACGAAATTGTCTATTGCGCAGCTAATCAGCTAACTTCAGACTGGCCAAGGTACGTCGGCCGTATTATAGTCTACGTTTGGTTCGGGAATTTTTGAGCGCTGACCCAAAGTATCTGCATAAGTCAAAGGTGAATCTACGTCAATATGTAAACCCAATAAAATTGTGCCTAACTGGGGAATCGAGCTTAACCTTCGGGCGTAAGTACTTGTGGCTTTTTAGAGCAGAGGCAATTATCCGTGCGTCGGTACACGTCATCATCTGCCTAGCCTTTTCCCAACTATGTTGGGGTCGGCTTCCAGTCGAACCGGATGCAGCTGAATATCAGTATTTTACATGGAGCGACTGCCTATCAGACCTCCACAACCCAGTAACTGGGTAATACGATACTCTTGGTAAGACTGGTTGTCAGACTTTCTGGCTTCTGACCAACAGTAACGACTGTCAAAGATCTACAAATGACAGCCGGGACCAACGGCTTTACGTGCTTTCCGAAGCACGGAGGAAACTCGCTATGGTAAATGGTCACCCATCCACAGACCAACCTCGGCAAGCGTGGCTTAACCCGGAAGATCGGTCTATGCGGCTGTAATTATTTAGCCACGAGCTCCTCGAGTGGTGAGCTCTGTGCGTCGGTACACGTATTCCAAGTAATTTAGTATTCCAAATGCCGCGTTCACAACTTGATAAGTATTGATTATAAAATTAAATGATCGGTCAAAGTTTGCAATCGTGTAATTGAATTGCAAATTCACGTCTTTAAGATTATTGTTTGTAGCAAAAGTTAATTCTATTGAGAAACAAAGTGATCATTACTGTGACATATCTTGAGTTACGATGATTGGAGCACGGATTAAAGATAAAGCTGTCTTCCCACGCAAATTATAAGAAATATCTTATAGAAATAGGGTCTTAGGCAATAAGCAGCATCACTATTTATTATTCGAGGTTAGTCGTTAAGGGGTACCTACTAATCCGCAGACCACATAAAGTATCACTGATGACTGTTTTAAAGCAAGTATTAAATTTTCAAATTCCGATAATTTTATTTCCGTGCAAAATTAATATCATTTTAGTTTTTGTTTTTTCTACATCTCTGATTTTGTTACGAATTTTGGAAATGGAGGTTCTAGTCTGTCACCTCAAATGTAAACATAGCTGATCGTAGCTGAGGATAGATAGATTTTAGCGTTTTTTTTAAATGAAATGTTTAAACAGCTCTCTTAAACTATCAACTTTTGGGGAAAGTTGTAGAGCAAAAGTTATGCATTATTATGGATACTTTTGAATTAATTTCCCTATCCGACTAACCTTTTATACACTCGGGAGCAATGAACCCAGGTTACCAACATAAACCTTAACATCTCGGAAACTGAGAATGTTAGCTTATTGAAATAAAAAGTATTTTATAGACTATTTATTGATACTCAAATAAAATTTATAAAATTTCTTAAATAGTCTATAAAATATTTTTTATTTGAATAAGCTAGCATTATTAGTTTCCAAGATGTTAAGTTTTATGTTTATGACCCGGATTCATGGATGGTGTATTATTGTGATCATTAAATTCACCTATATTCAAGTTGCCACTAGAAAATCTATTGAACCTAAACTGTTAATATTGATTCATCGCATGTTGAAATGTACAGTAATAACATTTAGTTTATCTGATGCACCAACGCTTAATCCATTGTTATTATGCATAATTACTAAGCAGTACTTTAAACCTAGCTTAGCTTAAGTTTCACGAGTCAAAACTTAGTGATATTAATTGTTGCATAATTGAGTTAGTAAGCCTTAGGATTTGGATATCTAAATCTACTAATCTACGGTTGATTGAATTTAGATTAATGCGTTTTGTGCATTGACGTTTACGCTTTTAGATGAACATGGTTTTAAAGCTGAGCATCCAACAGAGCTAGTGCTAAGCTGCGTCATTTACCTAGCTTCGCTCTGCGCAGCTCTGGTGGATATGGGCTTAGCGAAGTGAGGTTTTTGTTCACATAAAACAAGCGAGAAATGCGAGCGAGGGCTGTGTTGCGAGGAATGTGTTACGAGGAATGAGTTGCTAGGAATGTGTGCGAGGATTTGAAAATATGCGCCTACCAGTCAGTCAATAGATGGTGTTTGGAAGAGGTAGATGATCATTTGTACACATTAACACATTCGTCGCACAGCTCTGGTGGAAAGGGTCACACCGTTTCACATCCTCGCAACACATTTTCGCACCGCACATTTTTCTCGCACAGCTCTGGTGGATGTCCAGCCTAAGAGTACTGTCAATTATGACTGCCTCGTTGGTCTAGCGGTCGCAAGTGTGACTGCTGAGTGTGAGAGCTTGGGTGCGATCCCCAGTTCGAGCGAAGTGTTATTGGATTTTTTCGGGTGGAATTTCTTAGTAGCAGACCGGAGTTTGTATTTGTGCCTAGTTGATGGCAATAGGCTCGCCCCCTATTACATGGGACTTAAATACGCCATGTGGTGCCGGACGTAACGAATAGCACTACCCCTTCTCTTCCTATGGTTGTCGTTAAAGGCGACTAAGGAATTCACTAGAGGATGGGCAGCAGCGTTCTCTGAGTATTTTAACAACCATACTGCGATCGCCAACCCGCCTGCCAAGCATGGCGATTATGGCAAACCCTATTGGGGGGGGGCTTATGTCCAGCAATGGCTGTTTTTCGGCTGAATTATCAATTATCGTCGTAACTTGCGTATCGTAACTAGCAATTGATAATTTTTCAGAGAAATTCTCACAGAGTGACGCATCTGTTTCAAATGAATAGAAATAAATAAATAGATACCTTAGGGCTTTAGGGCAACTAATAACTTAAAGAGTACGCCAAGAGCAATATAAAAAAGTTATTAATTCATTAATAAAGCCACAGCTAACGCAACTACTGAAAAATTATCAGTTGCTAGTTATGACAGTTAGCGCGGAGGGTGACGATATAACGGCAAAATGAGCGTGCACTATACACTTCTGCCCAACCTTTTATACAGAATATGATAACATGAGTTATGTTACTATCAACTATTTTTGCTTCAGATGTAGTCTAATACCAACTCCCTAAAATAATGACATCAATGAATTTCAAAAACGTAAACTACATTCGACACTACGGCAATATTCGCATCAATTAAGCTCTCTTCAGCCGAACGGTTTCAAACACGATCTGAATTGCAAATACACACTTTTTCTTCCCGTTTCGAATGTTCGTCTAAATGGATCTAATTGGAAATTCAGCGCCCCTTAAATCGTCCAAGTTTGTTTCCAGAAGCGAATTGGTCCTTTTGACAGATCACTTAGGCTCCCACAGAAGGCCGACCGTTCACCGTCAAATAGTCGTAATTAAAAACTTTGAAAAATATTTCTGACTGCACAAACGCAATTTTAAATGGGTCTGACGTAGAATGTGCACTTTTTAAAAATGAGCACTTGACGCAATATGTGCATTTCAATAGGTGCACTTCTCATAACGGGCGCTTCTCAAAATGGGCCCGCTCAAAATGAGCACTTCTCGTAATGAGCACTTTTCAAAATGAGCACTTCTCAAAATTGTAGAGATAGATAGATAAATAAGACATTTATTGGATACATAAAAGAAAACACCACACACAAAAGCACAATTACATAAAACATAATACTAGAAAACACAAATATTAATTATAAACACAACAAAAGTAAAATACAGAATAAGGTATTTGACTACCATTAAAAATGTACAACAACTTGGTATTATTTTAAAGCAAGTTTAGAAAGAACACGAACAAAATGAGCACTTCTCAAAATGAGCACTTCTCGAAATGAGCACTTCTCAATATGAACACTTTTCGAAAAAGAGCACTTCTAACAATGAGCACTTCTCAAATTGGGCACTTTTCAAAATGAACATTTCTCATAATGAGCACTTCTCAAAATGGTCACTTCTCAAAATGAGCACTTCGCAAAATGTGCACATTTTGTAATTTGTGGTTAGGAATATGCAAAATGGTCTCTAAATAAAAATCTTTTGCTTCGTGACAAGTATTTTACACGATTATTGTTTAAAAAATGCAAAAGAATTTTATCATCTTTTCGTAAATTGTAGCCGTAGGAGACAGCTATCGAAAAATCGTAAACGACATCATCACAAACCGTAAAATATATTATCAATGGTTTGTTTTTTAAAAATATTTGACATTCTTTATATGGTAACGTTTTGTAGAAAAACCACAGCATTCACCTTACGTTGAAGAGGGTAAGTTGGTGATACAATCAGCCGTTTGCGGAAGCCCTTAGTGAACGAACGCTTTGGACAAATCAAAGTGTACATTGATACCCAATAATCGGATATCCATTCACGTGAGCTAATTACCGGTTTGTGTTGAAAACGATGACGAAAAATAAATGACAAATATTGACAGTTTTGTTTAGTGAGAGCCGAATGTTGGCTGAATAGAAAATACGCACGTATTGATATGAATGTGACAAATTCTAAATAACTAACTTTGTGAATAGAAAAATATCGTGTCGCCCGATAAAATGGAAAATATTTTTAACATTGCTATAAAAAATATAGGTACAAGCGGAATTTTAACTTCAAAAAATGATTGAATCGATATTTGTGGAGTGTAAAATAATTGTAAAATAATAATAACGTTTATTTTCTCCACCACATAATGAAAAATAAGTAGGTGCAATACATAAATGTGTTTATAAGGGTATACCGCCGTTTGGCCGAATTTTATTTGCCCTAATATCATTTGCCATAATAGTCAACAGCCATAATATACCTATTATATGACGTAATATTCATTTGCCCTACTCTTACCTGCTATATTAGTCACGTGCTAGAAGCTTTGTTTCCCATAAAGTCACTTACCATAACATCATTTGTCATCGACATTGGGTGTGTAACGATTGTTATATCAGAAGAAACTGGATGCAATCGGGACTTTAGGGCACCCCGACTCGGATAGGTTAGGTTAGAAGGGGATGGCGGGGTCGTTTGAGCGAGCGAAGCGAGCGAATAGACCCCGCCATCCCCTTCGTGGTTATTTTTTTATAAACCACCCAGAAGTAGTTTGGTTAGGTGCCATTATAAGTATAATTAATGTTTGTCTAATAATTATTATGGCATTTAAATATTATAACTAATGATCATTATGGCGTTTAAATATTATGTCTAATAATTATTATGGCAAATAAAAATATGAAAAACAATACGTATGCCACTCGTATCTTATGGTATCTAAGTTTCGGGTAATTAAAAGTATGTCATATGTCTTATATGGCAAACAAAACATTCGGGCAAATGAAATTCGGGTAAATGAAATTCGGGTAAATGAAATTCGGGAATATAATGATTATGGTATATAATCTTCGGGTAAACAATAGACAACCGTTTATAAGAATACATTGATGTTGTGGAGACTGGACTTAATATATTATTAAACAAAACGTATTAAACAATTTATGGACGACAACTATATAAAATAATATTTTTACAATTATATAAAACTGTGTTTTAATTGTTTGCAATTATGTAGGTACATTGTCAGTGTTCCTATCTTACCATTCGGTATAGAAACATATGCGATGTTAGATTAAAAATATTAATTTAAAATTACACCCCTGATTTACGTCCAAAATTCGAGTCCTGATACTTTGAAACTGAATGATAAAACAATGATTTATCAAAGTGGAAGCCCTACGGTCCGACTTTGATAAGAACTTTTTGTACTTTTTTTCTTGAAAACTATGCTGTGAATTTTTAATTTATTTAGCCCTTGTGGTTTTATGTTAATTTAAGTTTGTATAAAATAGTTTTGTTGTAGCAGCTAAAAGCAAAAATAAATAGGATAGGTATCACATGAAGCTCAAAAACTATTCAAAGTTTTTTTTAATCAAGGTGAATCCCGTGCTGCGTTAACCGCTACCTAGCGGCCCGACCGACGAACCGGTTCGTCAGTGCCATTGTTTATCTATTGTGTCTATAATTACAGTACTTGAGACTTTCTACACCAGTGATTACGTGGATTCAAGGTTACACGAATGTATTTTCACGAACACTTTCTTTTGTTTTCAGGTACAAATGGTTCCTGATCCTGCTTCTGTCTTCACTGTGCTCCGCTAACGATGGACTGTTTGGTTCCAAATTCCAGACTGGTAAACCATTTTTCTTTGGTAATTATCGTTGTAGACTACCCCTTTTGATCCTTTGTATGTTTTTCTGTCTTTCCTGCATGAGCATGATAATTTTTAGGATGACCAATTGATTTTTATTCATTCTTATTGTATTTTTTTGCAAAGAGCTCCCACGCACTGAGGATAAAATTCGTGCGAATTTTTGTCGCAAAATCGGCGTCCTATGAAACCACATGGAAGCGCGCGCACTGTGAACAATTCACTACATACGGATTTACTGGTATTCGTATGCGGTGAAAAAAACGCATCGCTTATCGCCGCACCGCAGTGCGCGCCAGCTCAAAGATTAGCTTACCTACATTATACAAGGTTAGTCGGAAAAGGGGTACTAATCCAAAAGGGTGTTAAAGTACACATAATAATGAATAACTTTTGTTCTACAACTTTTCCCAAAAGGCAATAGTTTAAGAGAAAAAGTTGTTCAAAAATCTCAAAAAAAAATGTCTTAAATCTATCTATCCTCAGTAAATAATGATCAGCTGTGTTTATATTTTAGGACATATTTGGGGTCATAAATTAGAAACACCATTTTCTGAATTTGTAACTAAAGCAGGGATGAAGAATTTTTGAAAAAACTAAAATAAAAATCATTTTATTTGGAAAAAAAATATCGAATTTTGAAATTTTAACACTTGCTTTCAAACAGTCATCAGCGATACTATAAGTGGACTTCGGATTAGTACCCCCTTTCCGACTAACCTTGTATAGGTACGAGTTCGTAGCCGACTGCATACAGCAGCAGCAGTTGAAGTGTCGTTGCGACATGTCGTAGCGTCAACGTGTCGTCGCTGCAGCGTCTTTGGCACTACTGATCTGCGGTCGGACGACACGTCGTCTGCGGTCGTGTGACGTGTCGCTAGCTGCGGAAGGTATTTCATAAAAAACATAAAAACCAGTAGTGTCGGAGCGACACGTCGTCTACTGCTGCTGTATGCAGTCGGCTATGAACTCGTACCTTAAGGGCCTATGCACATGGTGTCTTTTCAACGCGCCATCGACGCGCGTTTCCGTCAAACTCCATACATAAAAAATCACAATGACGTTTTTTAAGTACGAAGTTTGACAGAAACGCGCGTCGACGGCGCGTTAAAAAGACGTAGTGTCCATAGGCTCTTACATCACAATCTACGCTCATTTTAATTATTTATGAAGAAATTAATAAGCAGCTTAGTGTATAACATGCCAAGTAAAGGCAATAAGCCTAACTCCTTTTCTAATGTGTCCTAGTACCTACCATTTCAGGTACCTATACATTTATGAATTTTAAATAAAAAAAATTAATTTAAAAGCTTTTATTGATTTGCACACATTTTACAAAAAAATTAAACCCACCAAACTGTGTGACAGTTTGTCGGCGGGAATATAGCGCTCAATGAACATTTGGTAAAAAATTGGACAGTTTTAGTTATTAGCTATTAAATATTTATATTCATGCAGTTTATCTAATCTACTCTCAAACACAAAATGAAGAGGTAGCAGTGCATACTTATGCATTATTACTTATACAGGTTGTTAACGAATTCGTGTAATTCCTTCAAACCGCGTGATCTACTGTTGACACTGATTGACCCTGCATAGGTTTTTTTCAGAATGAAGAAAAAAAAGTTTTCAGAAAATGAACCATGGTATTCTGTATCTGAGTAATTTTAGCATCCCAAGTTAACTGACTGCGTGGAGCGATATCGCGCTAGACGTGCCCGTTAGCTATGTCGCCGTGCCTTCATTAATTTATGCATGGCATCGAAATTTTTAATCACAAAATTTTTATTTGGGGAAAAAAAAGTTTATTTTTATTTTCAATCAATCTAAATCCCGTGCGGGGTTAATCTATACCATTAATAGATCATGTGGTCTGAAGGAATTACACGAATTCGTTAACACCCTGTATATTAAAATTATAATTTTTATCTATTCATCTTCTATTTCTTTAATCTCATTAAGACCACTGCCCACCCTTTTTGTCGCGTGACAGTTACCGTTATGAACATGAATTATTCAGTCAATATAGCTCATCGCTTAAAAAACTCATAAATAACTAATGGCCACTTTATACGACTAATTCGTCGATAAATCATAAAGGCGATAACGCGCCTACAGTAAATACGTCGTAACATGAATTAACAACTTTATTAGAACGTTTATTATTCATTAGGATTATAAACGCCATTGTCGAATCATACTTGAAGATAAAGCTGACTTTAACTAATATTGGGTGTATTTCTTACTTTGATTGCGACATTCATAGTTTTGGTAAAGACTTAAAATTCCGTTGATGATTTGTTTTTATTTTTACAAGCTTTTATTTAACTTGCAATGTATGTTTTGTTCAGGTGGAATCTTGCAACTGAATTTTAAATCAGTTATCTGTAACCGATTGAGCTAAAATTTGGTATACACGCTTATTATGGATGACAATGCATGTTTAGCTATGTGACGTCATTCTAATTCCAATATGGCGGATCATCCAAGATGGCGGACTAATTAGTTTTTGCTGTACTACCACAGTATGGGTATCAAATGAAAGGGCTTGCTGAGGAGAACACGAAAACAGTAAAAGCTTGTTTTTAAAAAGTTTTTTTTTACCATTAATTTATTGGAAGTTATGCAGCTTTTTTGACACTAGTCGCACCTGATGGTAAGCGCAGACAAGGTCAAAGATGGAGCACACGAATCCAAATAACAGAGATAGGTATACACCGTGGGCTCGAGGTACTCGAAAGATTTTAACCTTCGATTCCGATGCCTAATTGGAGAAGAAAAGCTAGGATATAGTTTGTTGAATGAAGCTTAATTTTCGAAATATTCATTATTTACGGAAATTAAAAACTCGAAAAATGTCTATGGAACAAGTCCTATGAACGCGGCGTTGCGACTTTTGTCATACCATACCCCACTCGCCATATGAGTATGTGAGCCATATGTGAGTGTTCTGTGCTTGTTATCCTGTCTGTATCATTTTATGTATTTGTTTGTATATGAGTCTTGTTACTTGAATTAAACCAATTTTATTTATTTATTATATGTCTTGTTTGTCGAGGAGGGTTGTGAAGTGAGAAGTTTCTTATCCACTCACATGATAATTTATAAATGTTGCCAGTTCGACCAAAGGTATTGCTCAATGAAAGTTTAATGAAAGAAAATTGTCTCATATGAACGTTTCTTGTTGATATAATATTTGACTCATAATACCATCAGAAAGGCGTGTTTAAAATCTTTCGGGTATTTCGGGCCCACGGTGTAGAGGGATTCCCTCTCTGGCTTTCACATATACACAACGGAACACAGTAAACTGCTTGGCTTGACTTTAATAGGTAGTTAGCCAGGCATTTTCTACATTTCTGTTCTTATATACCTACGCTTTTAAAGTATCTGTAGTCTACTGGCCTTACCCTTGGTTTTGTCAGCGTTTATTACTTTAACCTTTAGCTTAACTTGTAGAAGAATTTCTATACTTAAAAAAATACAAAGGTTACCTACTCTTGAAACGATTGTTGCGTGAATTAATTTGTGAAAACGATGATCTAAGATTTCGCATCCTTATTGAAGGTGAGACTGATGTGTTGAAAACTTTTTTATGTGTCAACTTCTTACCATATCTCTAGCGAATAAAGTTCTATTCGATTCTATTTAAATCAAATCATTTTAATTGTTGAAGTATGGTACAGGACAGGAGGTACAAGGGGGTTCATAAAGGTACAAGTCCGAGACGGGCTGCAAACTGCAGACTGCAACCGCAGACCGCAAGTTACATTGGTTTGTATGAACCAGTGTCGCTTGTCTGCTGCTATCATCTGCGGTTGCAGTTTGCGGTCGCCGTTGGAATACTACCTTTAAGGTGTGCACCTTAAAGGTGTTATTCGGACGGCGAGTTGCGGTCTGTGGTTGCAGTCTGCAGTTTGCAGCCCGTCTCGGACTTGTACCTTAACGCTGCGGTTGGTGAAACATATTTCGTTTCAAATTCGTTATCATAGCTGCAAGTAGGCTGCACATCCAGTCAGCAGTTGCATAGTTTACAGTTGCGACTGGATGTGCAGTCTACTTACGGTTATGATTACAAATATGAAACGAAATAATTAATTAATTATAAATAGAAATAAATAATTATGTTTCATCGAACGTGGCGTTATTAATTCTGCTACTGAAAGTAGTATTGAATATTGAGTTTTCATAAGTCACTTGTCTCACCGCCGACGATGAGCGAGAAGCGAGTAGAACTAGAAACTAGAAACGAGTTTACGAGCAGCGAGAAGCGAGTGTGTAGTTCCGATAGTTTAGTCGTTTGGCTATAAGCGAGTGTGCGAGCGCGACGGGCGATTACTCGCACCACTCGCAAATGATCGTTGGTTGGTCTCTCGGCGTGAGTTCTGACCGCCAAACGAGCATCGCTGAGCAAGTATCGCTGAGCGAGTATTATCTTTGATAGACAGCTCTTGTCGCTCAGCGACAAACTAGTGGAGCAAGTTCTCGCCGGCAATGTAAACAGTCAGCGATAAACTATTAATATATGTATCTATTTTGTTTTTTGTTTACACGGAATGTATATCTATTTTACGTTTCTTGAGCGAGAAAATAGCCGATAGTTAGTCGCTTCCTTGCCGGCAGTGGGACAACTGCCTCAAATTTCAATAATATTAGCAAGTAGGTATGATAAAGAAAATTATCTGATAGTATGGAAATTGAAATCCATTCACTTTAACAGTTCCAAGTCACCGAGCATTACTTATCATTTCATATTCAAACCCATCTATGTCTAGACGCTACCTTAAATTAAACTAATCTTAATACAACTAAACTAGACATTAAGATAACCTTATAAAGTTACAGCTAACATTACAATAATTATAACCATTCAAAATCAGAACAGCCCAATACCAACTGAAGTTAAATCCAAACGACTGTCTTATAGTTATTTATGTTAGTCACTATCACTATAAATGAACATAGCTGTACGAAGTATAGAGAAACACGCCAAGCAATTGGATAAACGACGATAATAAACCTATATTGTGTCATTTGACGTTCTCATCCCTATTCTGAGAACCTATCTTGTATTTTAATACTGAGGCATCGTCTTCTTCTTTAATCGCATCACCGACTAGTAGTCATGTGCCCATTACTCGTGAGTTACCTCGTTTGTGTTCTTTAAAAAGAAAAATGAGGGACTAATGTAAGCCATACACGTTACGGTTACCGGAAAGGTGTAACTGTGCAGGGGCCTAATTCTCCTAAAATAAATCTTGATAAATCACAACCGAACCAAGGCCGAACCGTTCATTCAGACAGTTCTCAATTTCAAAAGCTATCAAATTGTTTGACACAAAAAACAAAATCAATCATTTTGAAAGTTTTCGAAAACAAAAACTGACTGACGGTTGTGGTTCGATTGCGTTTGGCAACAATTTATTTTAGGAGAACTGGGCCCCTGGTTTGCTTGTGCAAGTCGACCTCATGTCGTAGCTTGTATGGGACGGTCCGGTATACTGTAGAGGTCTTCAGTTCACCGTACGGTGTCACTCGAAAGAATTGATTTTTGATCTTGCACCGGTCGCCTGTGCAGGTTCCAAAAACTGCATTGGTCCAATACATGCTCCGGTGGACCGTAGCGTGTATGGCTGCCATTACTCATATTTCAAATTTGAACCACCCCATAATTCCTCAATTTATTATTTGTATAAGCGCGAGTTTATCTCACTGATGAGTGAGTGTGTAAGTGATAGGGATGCGAATTTAATATTTGATGAGGAGTCCTCGTTTTTTCTCTTTTCTTCCCTCACCCAGAGGAGCGGCACGCGGTAGCGTACAAGTGAGCCCACCGATCACCAGTGTCTCTCACCTATCCTATATATCCTCTCTTCGAATGAGGTGTGCCTTCTGAGTACCTCACGAGGTAAAATGAGGTGCTCCCTCATACTCGTTTAAAATAAATGAGTCACCTATCACTACTGACTAGCGAAGGTTGGCAGCAGTGATCGGAAAAAGGTGAGCTAATTTACCTAAACTTCAAAGAACAGAGACAAAAACTAGAGACTTCCTTACGACAACATTTTTTTTCGTGAAAATTATTCCGGGTTTCGGGACATCACTAAAGTACATTTAATATTAATGTTCATAGTACAGAAAACAATTAAATTCATTTCCTATTTTTGTTTCCCAAAATTGTCACAAAACCAGATGACACGTTTTTATTGTTTTTAGAAAAGAGATTATTTATTGTTTTCAAAAAAGGAGATTATCTTTTTGTTTTTTTAAGACAAATGAAAGACAATCTCCGAGAAAATTCTCCCGAAAAAAAAATGTTGTCGTAAGGAAGTCTCCAGTTTTTGTCTCTGTTCTTTGAAGTTTAGGTAAATTGGCTCACCCTTTTCCGATCACTGGTTGGCAGTCACCTCCGTGTATTTCCTGCGGTTCCCAGCCCGGCATAATAGTTGGGCTGCACTCTTGACCCCAGTCCCCTTTTGATGGTTTTATCAACCACGACTTCTTACTGCGGCCAACGTGTCTCTTCGCTGAGACTTTACCCATCATAATAAGTTGCAAGAGGTCGTATCTCTCATGTCTAAAGATATCTTCTTCTTCTTTCGCTGTCTTTTATCACCCAATGCTGAGTATCGACCTTCTCTTTTGCACGCCATTCTTCTCGGTGTTAAGCATAAGTAGCAGAACCGATGGCAAGTGGGGTAGAGAGGTACTAGAGTGGAGACCCAGGACCGGACGGAGAAGTATCGGATGTCAACCGGCTAGATGGGCCGACGACATTCTAAAATGAGTTAGGAAAAACTGATGAGGCGTGCTAAACTCAAATATATCCAGACTTAAATTACTGTTAGAGACCCTACGTTATAACCACGCTAAATCAAAACAGGTAAATTCCAATCAGCAACTCAAAAGCACTGTCCAATACGCCACATACTTCCCTATTAATGTAGTCACTCTAAAACCGCACACAGAGGTACGAAATATAGAGACACACGCCACGCAATTACACGCCGATGATAAACCTATATTGCGTCGTTTGAAATGCTCATCCCTGTTCTGAGAACCGCAATCGTTTTAACTACGCCATTTACTATACAAAGCGGAGAAAATCGTCGGGCGTTAATTGTCTCAGCGTTGCAAACAATTCGTATGAAAAGTGCCTTGCTTCGCGGAATACTGTAGCGTATTTAATTTTATGTTCTAGTGTACACTATACGACTGTTAAGAGACTGGCCGTGTGGACATGATTTTAGAGTTGTCGTTTTGTTTATGTCGGTTTTATATGTGGGTTAGGGATTTCTGTTAATTGGATATGGAGAGCTGATTATGAGTAGGAAGTTATTTTGGTTTTGCACTTGCAGGCAAGTTGCCAACTTATTAGCACTGTGTATTATAATTAGGATCATTTTGCACTATCGACATAAAGCTCTGAAACCGATAGTATTCAAATTTAATTTTGAGAAAGGAGTTGGAACAAAATCCATCCTAACTAGCACAGTCACTACCACAGAACAAATTGAAAAAAATATCAAATCTGAGACAAAGAGAGGCTCGTAGCTAATTAACAATCGCGTGGATCATTCGATTGGCAAAGTTAAACTACACCTGCTGCGGTCAGTCTATTTTTATTTATACAACTAGCTGTGCCCGCGACTCCGTCCGCGTGGAACTCGGAAAACAACATTGTGTCGCAGTAACTAAATAGTGTATAAGTATTCCATTTATTATAATAATAGACAAAGGTGTCCCACCAAGGCACTTATATCTTTTAAACCATTTCTTTAGGTAGAGTTTCAGCTTTTCTTGACTGACCGTAAAGGTTCATATAACCATAATACAAAAAACGCGTTGCTTATTTCCATACATTTCGTTGCTAAAATGGATTATAATTGAATATTGATATTTATTGTGATAATGTAACGAAACCTTTTCGATTCCCGGTTCAGGCAAAAAAATCAGTAAAGGCAATATTTCTTACTTTTAAAAATAAAATGAAGCCTCCTTTGAGTGAAATTTGCAATTTTTAATATTTATAGTACTTTCTCTTCATGGCCATGTGTTTTGGGACATAACCTAAGGCTTAAATAAACTTAATAAAACGGCGACGACAGGCTTTGAATAGTTCTGACAACAATGAACAAAATAAAATATATAAAAACATTCCAAAAAAATTACAAAAAGTGTATTTTTTTAAAGTGAGGTTTTAACGCAGGACACTGAGCCAGCGACCGTTCACTGCAGCACTTACTTCTGTCTACAGCTTATACTACGCAGTATATGTAAATAATGTTTCGTTGCTCGGCATCTATGAGCAATAGCGTGATAGTTTATATACCAGCATAAGCGCAGGCCCATCAAAATCGATTCACGCGATTTTACGATCCGAATATTAAGCTTATACTTCGCAGTATGTGGAAATAATGTTCCGCTGCTCGGCTCCTATGAACAATAGCGTGATGATATTATATTTACCAGCAAAATTGTCGCTCTTTACGAAACACATCAGCGAAAGTCCCATCAAAATCCATCCACGGGATTTTACGTGATGTCCGGACGGAAAGACAAACAGACAGAATAATAATTCTAAAAAAAAATGTTATGGTTTCTGTATCGATAGTATAGTACCACCGAATCGAAATTTTGGAAAAATATTTAATTACAAAGTGCACTTTGAATTTTATTAATAGTAAATAGATTTATAAATACGTATTTAAGTATTAATAATAAAATATATGAGTATTTCAAATTAATCTATCGTATTGCCTTGCACAATTAACAATTTAGAATACCTACACTCGCTTATGAAATTGAGTGTATTTCTCTTCCACTGCCATTCAGATAGATGGGTAGGTACCTAATAAATTTTAAATAACAATTTCTTCGTTTTTTTTATAAAAGCTTAGTTAGTACCTTCTTCGGATAGCATTTCAATAGACCTTTCGTAGACTGAGAATAGTAATACATATATTTCCTCACAACTTGATTTGATACACGTAACGCCATCTATTGAATAGAAATGGTATACACAAATACATGATAAGTTCTTCTAGAAAACTTAAAATTCGCATAACTTTTGATTGCGTGAACCGATTGCGATGAAACAAAAAACATATGTTACTTGGAGATAAGCACAATATTTATTTATAAAAGTCAACAACATTGTATCAGTTGTTTTTCCGTGATGCTTGAACAAACAAACAGATAAACAGATAAACAGATAAACAGACAAACAGACAAACAGACATACAGACAAACAGACAAACAGACAAACAGACAAAAATTCCAAAAATGTTAAAAATGGGTTCTATTGGTTATCGTTTAACACCCCAACCAGATTTTTTTAAAATATTTGCTATGTACAGACACGCCATGTCTACAGATTTATTATATGTATAGATTTTTTCTTCCTCTTTATTAAAAAAAAAACTTTGTAGGTATCCACTAAGATTTCTCTTGTATCGTGTGTGCGTTTACAGACACAAATCATCACATGCACAAACACCCAGACCTGGAACAATGATCTGTAGGCCATACAAATATTTGTTCCGTGCGGGAATCGAACCCACGACCCGTAGCGCAGAACCTAATCGCTCAGCCACTGCACCAAACGTGTCGTCAATATTATTCATATTTATACAAGGTTAATCGGAAAGGGGGTACTAATCCGAAGCCCACTTATAGTATCGCTGATGACTGTTTGAAAGCAAGTGTTAAAATTTCAAAATTCGATTTTTTTTTTCCTAATAAAATTATTTTTATTTTAGTTTTTTTCAAAAATTCTTCATCCCTGCTTTAGTTACAAATTCAGAAAATGGTGCTTCTAATTCATGACCCCAATTAAGACCTAAAACGTAAACACAGCTGATCGTAACTGGATATAGATAGAATTTAGAGATTTTTTTTTCAGATTTTTGAACATCTGTTTCTCTTAAACTTTTGGGAAATGTTGTAGAACAAAAGTTATTCATTATTGTGTTTACTTTAACACCCTTTCGGATTAGTACCCCCTTTCTGACTAACCTTGTATTATATCGGCATTGACAAGTACCTAACTGGGTTGCAGAGGTGTGATGGCGGTCGCTCCGTGTAAAATACTGGTATTCAGTCGCATCTGGTTAGACTAGAAGCTGACACAAACATAGTTGGGAAAAGGTAGATAGATCAAATCTAAATGAAAACATTCTTATTGGACTTTTGATTGTGTGTGCTTTTTAGAATGTAATATTTATTTATTTAATGCACAATGTAGTACACAACTATGTTACAGCTAGGCTTAAAACTATTGAGTACATGCCCCTGTTAGGGCGCAGCAAGACAACTTAAAACTAGTAGTATTGCAGTAGAATAGGAACTTTCTCAATTAAAATCTAATATTAATATTAAACTTATATCTATCTTTGAACATAAAAAAAGGAAAATATATAATAATTAACACATATAGACACATATATTTGGACTCTAATTTAACTTTTTATCTTCCATAAATTCTTGGATACTACGTAATAACATTTTTCTAATAGTGGTGACTATTTAATTTTTATTTTTTTTGGTGTTTGGTTTGGTTTATTTTTTGGTGGACCGTATATTTTCAGGTAGTTTATTATCTGTATGCTTCGGTATTTTGGGCTTAATATCCCAGCAATATGACATTCTTAAAAGCACATACGAAGTCTGTGAACAAGTTTTTTCATCTAGTAAAGTTCAGTAATACAAATCGAAAGCAAATGCTTTCGATTTGTATTACTGAGCTTCTTTGTAAAATTACAAAGAAGCTTTTACGCTCAGTATCACAAACACTACCTTTAAGTAGCTCAGGAAATTAAATGAAAAAGTGTATAGGGACTTAGGAAGCTTACTTTCTTGCACACGAGAAAAATACAAGTATTTTTAACCGATTTTATAAAGGAGAAAGTTGTCAATTCGATCTTTCATAAAACTGATAGAAGTAAAATAATAATTTTATAAAATTAACAGTTTCAGAAATCGTAATGTGCTTTTCCACTATAAAATACAACTACTCTCCAAATTTCAAGTTTCTACCATTAGCGGTTTAGGCTGTGCAAGAATATTAAATTAGGACTCGTTCTTTATACAGGTAGGTAGTAAAAATTTTCCAAATTTTAAAAAGGAGTTGTGTCGACTCTCCACTCTATTCTGAACAAACTAATTTCAAGCTTTCCGTTATTTCG
The DNA here is from genome assembly GCA_905220435.1 of Amphipyra tragopoginis. NCBI lineage: Eukaryota > Metazoa > Arthropoda > Insecta > Lepidoptera > Noctuidae > Amphipyra > Amphipyra tragopoginis. The sequence goes on from HG992008.1 coordinate 10,019,156, forward strand.
TTAACACACTGGATATGGGTAAAGCGCAATACAGGCGTACAGATGTGTCTGACGATAATCATATCAAGTCAACGCCCACGTCACTGTTACTTCATTTCTAACTGTACATAATAACAACTTTTCAATTATAAAATCAAACTACTATCATACTGGTATAATCAGCCGAATATTGGCCAAGAATATTAAGGCCTTTTAAAAGGGTAAACGGTTAAGGGCTTAGGCCTCTTGTTCACGGCACGGTTTTTTAACCGTACGGCGTATTAGCTTGTACACGACACGGCAAACCACCAGCCGAAAATCCATTTTGTAACACAGCATCAGTATTGGAAAGCTGTCATGCAATAATTGCCCGTTGCAAAAATGTCCGGTGTCGTTAACAAACTCTCGTAGACTGTCATACAACACTAATGTAAACCAAACCGTGCGCAAAAGAGGAGTAGCCACGGTGCATACGGCGGCGCAGGCGTGCCGTTGGGCCGCCGTGTCCGTCAACAAACTTCTATACTAGTCCTTACAACACTGACGACCGTGCCTTCACACGGCTAATTAACCGTAGGTTTTTACGGCAAGAAAACGTGTGTGAACAAGAGGTCTTAGTCCACCACACCTGGTGCAGTTTGACGGACTACACACACCATCAAGAACTTTTTTGAGTACATTCAGGTGTGTAGGTTTCCTAACGATGTTGGCACCTTCACCGTTAACGCAAGTGATAATCATATTCTGATTCGCACATGAATTCGAAAAGTAAGAGGAACAGGCCGTGTTTGATTTCATAACTTAATACCACGCCTCACAAGCAAGCAAGTAGTGCTGCGAAATAACGAATTATTACTCATAACATCACCTCATTTTACACCCTCACTTCGCCGTTATGTTTTAGTCCCATGTAATAGGGGGCGAGCTTATTGCAATCAACCGGGCACAAATACAGACTCCGGGCTGCTACTGAGAAATTCCACACGGAAAAACTCAATAACATTTAGCCCGACCTGGGGATCGACCAGCAGGACCTCACGCTCAGTAGTCGCGCCTGCGACCACTAGACCAACGAGGCAGTCGAGGTTCTATCTCAGACCCTCCTCTTTGGAAGGCAAGCATTCAATCACCAGGCTATCACGGTCTTGGTAAACATGGTGAATAGGATATTTTTGTATTATAACTTTCGTGAGACACATTCATATTTATGATTAACTAGCTGTACCCGGCATGCGTTGCAATGCACTTTTTCCTACTTACTTACTACCTTCTACCTACCTTCAGAAACAAAATCAAAATAGTAACAAAAAGTTAAAACCATTTTCATACATGCGGTAAACAAATGAAGAATATGGACATACTGAGATAATTTAGTTTTTCTATAAATATAAAAAAAATATTTCATAGGAACCTTCTCCTGACAATTAAGAAGACAACAAAAAAAAAATTAGCGAAATCGGTCCAGCCGCTCACGCGTGATGCCGTGACCAAGGGAAATTGGGATTCATTTTTATATACAAGGTTAGTCAGAAAGGGGGTACTAATCCGAAAGCCACTAGTATCACTGAAGACTGTTTTATAGCATGTGTTAAAAAAATTAAATTCGTATGTTTTTATTTCCATACAAAAGTAAGTAAATAAATATTATTTATTTCAAAAACTCCGCAACCCTAATTTTGTTATAAGCCTATCGTTTCGGTGCGGCGGCGCGGCGGTAAAATACAAAGCGCCAGCTGTACCTACGTACCTACGACTGCCGCCGAAATCGTAGGTTACTATGATACTGTGTATGTGTGCGTGTATCGGAAGTTTTTGAACATAATTAGGATTATTAGCTAGAAACTTACCATTTCTGATGTCGACGCTGTTCTCTGCCAACGAGAATGTCACACGTGTCGTCTTAATTTTAAATTGAAACACAAGAAACATTTTTGGTTATTAATGTTTTATGTAAGTACGTAGGTTAGGTAAGTAGGTACCTAACCTACCTACGAATGGATGTAGGTATCCCCCGTATCACCACGGACACTACAAGAAGGGTTCAATTCCGAATGGAACAAGCACTTTCGGTTATTAGTTTTATGAACTTACGTTAATACCTACAAATGAATCTATCACCACGGACACTACGAAAAGGGTTCATTTTGAATGGGAACACAAGAAGCACTTTTGGTTATCACAAACAAAATAGGATCAATCTGCCGCCCATATCGCGTGATGCACAAAGACGCGTGGCGATGTAGGTACCTACGGACGGATGCGATCGCATTACGTAACATCTATCTGCGGATTGTCTTTCATGCTCTCAAACGCAGATGTTACTCTTTACCCCATCTCGTTTTCATTGCTGTAGTCCGCAGCGTAACCTATACACTTCACGTGACCCCTCAATAAGTCCAGCGGAATCAGGTCTGGTGAGCGAGGAGGCCAGGCTACAGGAACGCCACGTCCGATCTACATGGGGAACTGCTGATCCCAGTACGCTCTACGGCTGCGAGCGAAAAGAAACGAAGCGCCGGCGCCGCGCCGCTGTACTAGCTGGATCACAACACAATCCTCGAATACTAGACCGAAAACCTTTGCCAGACAATTCATGGCCTGTTGAGAGCACGGCATCACAACTATCATTACACATCACCATGTTATAACACTCCTCATTTGGTACTCCGTCAACCTCCGTGTTAAAAACAACAAAAATTAAAGCACGACTTGCGTAAACAATCAAAATTATCGACTGTATTCCGGGAAGTGTTGCAAGCGACTAACAAATCTTACCTACAATAATAATAACGGATAAAATGTTTAGGCTATAAAAGTTTTAGAGTTGTGCAACGTTATCCCAAAAACTTAATCCCGCGATATTCCGGAGAATTTGACAATTGATTCAAATTCAATAACTTTTTTAAAATTCCTTCAATTTTGTGTCTTTCTGTCACGGGGATCTATCACTACATCATAATAATATGGGATTCGAAAACACATTTAAAGTCTAAGATCTTAGGTTAGCAATAGCATGCTGAAAAAACTGATTTATTTTAAGTTTGAGATGATGAAACTTTAAATGCTCGCAAAGTTTTTATCAAAAAGGAAAATACTCGTAACTTATGAAATACGGTCAACTGCGGAAATCGATAAATCTATCTCGTCGAGTTCATGCGCTTTCAAAAGATAGTGCATAGGTACATTTCTTAGTACCTACACACACGTTTATTACGTACGATAATAATCATTAATTTATTAGTCTTACAATAAATTTTAACAAGTACGCATTCCCAAAAAAAATTTATGAAATTGAGTTTTGCACAACACTAAAGCGGCAAGCGGCCGGAACAAAGAGTTTAGTCGATTTTGCCGCTGGCGCCGCGGCATCCTTTTGACGGCCTACCGACCAAGTAATTGCAGAAGCGACATCGTGCGGTAAGATTATTGGTCAATTTTGAAGGTTTGTTTTGTTCGGATTGTTTGTGATATTAACTTACTTATTGTACTGGCTGCTGATGCATCGGAATAGTTGTTAATGTAGAATAGAGCATAATAATAATTACGTGCTTGTGTGATCCAAGCCATTGATAGACAAGTTGACGGTTGTTCATCTGTTATTACAGATATTCTAAGTAAGTAGGTACAGGGAACCTTAATTTCAAGTTAGTCAGTTGTTTTGTTAATAATAATAAGCCGATAAAATATTGGTCCAACAGCGCTAACACAAAACACGCTGAGATGCAGAGCATTATTAGGTACAATACTATTGCGAACTGTCGTGTCTGCGCAATTATTTTGTTCGTTTAATGTAGGTAATCTTACAAAGTTGCAATTGCGAGGGGAAAAGTCGGCCATTTTTATTTGTACCTATACTGTTTCGTGACCCGAAATACGACCTAAGATGTAAACACAGCTGATGATAGGGTTGTTGTAGCGTATTTTTAGTGAAATCTTTGAACAGCTATTTCTCTAAATTAATTGATTTTTGGGGAAAGTTGTAGAACAAAAGTTGTCCATTATTATGGGTACTTTAACACCCTTTCGGATTAGTACCCCCTTTCTGACTAACCTTGTATATAGAATACGGTTTACTCACGTGCATTTTTCGGGATTGCCCGACTAGTTTCGGACCCTTAATCACGAGCTGATCACGCAGCGAGGTCGCGAGTCGAACTCTCACAATCAATCCCGAAAAATGCACGTAAGTAAACGGTAATTAATCATAAATATGAATAGGATATTGTTCCTAAATATCTAAAGCGATTAAAAATATAGGATACTAGAGGTCGCCCGTAGCTTCGGCCGCGTGGATGTCGTTTATAGCGTAGATGTTTCGTGGTTTTAGGGATAAAAGTAGCCTATGTCCTTCTTCGGGTTTCAGAATATCTCTGTACCAAGTATCATCAAAATCGGTTCAGCGGTTTAGGCGTGAAAGCGTAACAGACAGACAGAGATACTTTTGCATTTATAATATTAGTATAATGTCTTTCTAACGTAGATACTTTGTACGCTGCATAGTGCCCTTTATATTTTTCTTAACAATTCTTTCCATCCAATGGTTGTCTGGAAGAAATCCGCCATTTGTACCGTTCTTATACGTGTATTCCTTTTGTTTTATTTATTTTAGTGTACAATAAAGTAAATCTATCTATCTGTGCTTTTTTGTACCTACTGTTGGGAGTTTATTTTATAGACTTTTAAGAAGTTTTATTAATTTTATTTAAGTAGTATTAAACAGTCTATAAAATAATTTTTATTTAATTAAGCAATCATTCTTAGTTTCCGAAATATTAAGCTATAAACTGATGACCCGTGTTCATTGCTGACGAGTGAACTACGATCAAACTACGACAATCTAAGCAAGAAGAGTACTCAGATTGTAACTTGCGAGCCAATCTAACGAATGCACATAACACAAGGAACAAGGTCCAGTTCCCTCGGGAAAATATAGTGCAGGAGCGGCAGGAAGCGGCTAAAGGCATGCAAATATATGGACCTATGTATACGAGTTACGTGCATAGCATGCATTTGAGACTCATTAATCGTGCCGTTTGTTGCTTGGCTCCTGGACTTTAAATTCTTTTGTTTGACAACGTATCTTATATTATTAGACTAGCTGTACTTGGCATGCGTTGCGATGCACTTTTTCCTACTTACTACCTACCTACTACCTACCTTCAGAAACAAAATCAAAATAGTAACAAAAATTTTAAACCATTTTCACACATGCGGTAAAAAAAATGAAGAATATCGTCGGTGAAGTTCTAACAGTGCGTAAGTCATTTTGTGACAAAAACAGATCCCACCAAAAACATCAAATGTAAAAAATGCCAAGTCTCTATATGCAATCTTTCCACCGTAAAAAGTTTTAAGATCTCATAGAAGCCAAGTCCTATTCAATTTATTTTGTAGTTAGTTATCTATCTAGTGACTGTATTAATAGTTTTATTTCTATTATAATTATAGTGACTTGGCAATGAGCACAAATTAAAAGCTGCTTGCTGTGTGGAATTATGTGCGACTGTTATTGACGAATTGATATCTATGAGTACTATAATTACATTAGTTGTTATGCTGATGTGTGATTTATGATATGCAGACGTGATTTTACGGCCAATGAGTAGTTATGGTCACCATCGACTACGTGCGTCAATACATATTTAAGAAAACCTAAGTTTATTTGATAAGAACATCACAATTATTATCTATAGGTACCTATGTTTAATGGTCAAATCAAAAGAACTTAACTAATCCTGTGATATTAAACATGCGTGCGTTATGCGTTACTTTCACCTCCTCCAAATATATTTGTTTCTTCTTGTGCTCATTGCCAAGTCACTATAATTATAATAGAAATAAAACTATTAATACAGTCACTAGATAGATAACTAACTACAAAATAAATTGAATAGGACTTGGCTTCTATGAGATCTTAAAACTTTTTACGGTGGAAAGATTGCATATAGAGACTTGGCATTTTTTACATTTGATGTTTTTGGTGGGATCTCATTTATTTTTTGTAGGTGGGACTCTTTCTTTTCTTTTTGGGTGACATAATAATGTCTTGTTCATCAACTGCTGCTTTGCTTAGAGACTATTCTCTGTCTCTATCTCTTTTGTTTTTATAACTAACTAACAAACTAAATATATAACAAACTATTTATGTATTAAATTAGTATTTTTAATAAATAACTATTTAAGTAACTAATAACTAGGTGATTCGGATATCCATAAACTTCGTTTCGCCGAATATAAATTTACGTTATTATATTTTTTTAGTTTCTAAGTGGTTTTTTTCATAGGTAGATGGCGCTATCATACGAATTTCGCATGTGGACACGACACCCATGACGCGTATTTTGTAAAGTATCACAGCGCCATCTTGGATTTTGACTTCGACATCCTTTTCATCATCAGCATCCCCGAAAACAATGGACACGATATCCAAGACGCATATTTTGTAAAATTTTACAGCCGCCATCTTGGATTTTGACTTCGACCTCATTTTCGTCATCAGTGCCCCCGAAAACCATGAACACGACATCCATGATGCATATCTTGTAAAATTTCGCAGCCGCCATCTTGGATTTTGACTTCGACCTCATTTTCGTCATCAGCGCCCCCGAAAACCATGGACACGACACCCATGACGTATATCTTGTAAAATTTCGCAGCCGCCATCTTGGATTTTGACTTCGACCTCATTTTCGTCATCAGCGCCCCCGAAAACCATGGACACGACACCCATGACACATGTCTTGTAAAATTTCACAGCCGCCATCTTGGATTTTGACGTTGACCTCATTTTCGTCATCAGCTCCCCCGAAAACCATGGACACGACACCCATGACGCATATCTTGTAAAATTTCACAGCCGCCATTTTGGATTTTGACTTCGACCTCATTTTCGTCATCAGTGCCCCCGAAAACCATGGACACGACATCCATGATGCATATCTTGTAAAATTTCGCAGCCGCCATCTTGGATTTTGACTTCGACCTCATTTTCGTCATCAGCGCCCCCGAAAACCATGGACACGACACCTATGACGTATATCTTGTAAAATTTCACAGCCGCCATCTTGGATTTTGACGTTGACCTCATTTTCGTCATCAGTACCCCCGAAAACCATGGACACGACATCCATGATGCATATCTTGTAAAATTTCGCAGCCGCCATCTTGGATTTTGACTTCGACCTCATTTTCGTCATCAGCGCCCCCGAAAACCATGGACACGACACCCATGACGCATATCTTGTAAAATTTCACAGCCGCCATCTTGGATTTTGACTTCGACCTCATTTTCATCATCAGTACCCCCGAAAACCATGGACACAACATCCATGATGCATATCTTGTAAAATTTCGCAGCCGCCATCTTGGATTTTGACGTTCACCTCATTTTCGTCATCAGCTCTTCCGAAAACTATGGACACGACACCCATGACGCATATTTTGTAAAATTTCACAGTCGCCATCTTGGATTTTGACTTTGACCTCATTTTTGGCATCAGCACCCCGGAAAACCATGGGAACGACACCCATGACGCATAATTTGTAAAATTTCACAGCCGCCATCTTGGATTTTGATGATTTTGACCGCCCCCGCCCTCTGGAGGGAAAACTTGTGAGATATTAAAACTTTAAACAATTTAAATTAGCCTTTATGAATGTTATCTAGATACAGTAATAAATGGGTTCATATAGTTACATACTTAGTATACACCTCTGTCCTACCCTTCGGAGAATACAGGCGTGATGGTATGGAATCTCATTTCTCAGATTTTGCCCTAAATAAATAACAATTTATAAAATAGTCTACACCAATTCAATATTTTTTGTACGTAAACAAAGAACAAAGTTAACAATGCAGTCGAATATAGTCGAAATTCATACACCATGTTCCTGGCAAAATGGCAAATATAAAATTGTTTTCTATAATTAACTATTTTTTATGCTTTTATAATTTTTCCTTTATATGTGCCTAATAATCTATCTTGATGCCAAATTTCAAGGTTCTAGGCCTGCTAGAAGTATCTTAGAATTTTGATGATCGGTCAGTCAGTGAGTCAGTGAGTCAGTGAGTGACAAAATTATGTAACTTTGATCGATGATAACTCGTAAACTATAAGTTCAAATATGATGTAATTTGGAAGTTTAGCTAGTTATAATGATTACTCTTGGTTACCGAAAGTTCAAACTGCTAGCTTTGTCCACAGCGAAGATATAGGGGTGGTGAAAAGGCCGCGAATGGCTTCGAGAAAAGATGGTACGGCCGTGCCCGCTTTGCTCGAGACTTGGCGGGGCACTGCCGTGCCCCCAGATGACACTGCGAAAGTGACAATACTTGAAATGAAAAAGGTTATTAGGACTTTCAAAGATTTAATAAATCATCAAAGAGTTTATCTGTAATGAGAATTAAAAACAATATTGCGTTCAGCGTAGGTTACGCTCGTTTTAAATAGTTTTTCACTCTCTTGTAAATTAGCCATTTTTGACTTCCGCACTGTTAGAACTTCACTGACGATATGGACATACTGAGATAATTTCATTTTTTTTTCAATAACAATTTCAATATCAAAATTTTCTTTCGTAAGAACCTTCTCCTGACAATAATAATATAATAATGTTTATTTTCTCCTCACAATAAATAACACAACAAAAAAAATTAGCGAAATCGGTCCGGCTGGACCGATTTCGCTAATTTTTTTTGCATCACGCGTGAGCGGCTGCTCACGCGTGATGCCGTAACCAACCGAAATAGGGATTCATTTATATATATAGATTTATTTATACAGCATGACTGGTTAGTTGCTTTACATTCGAAAACTATGAACTATGCTCATCATTCTGTATAACTTTTATAATGGGACAAACTCTGAATTCGTGAAAAAAAAGTTAGCTGTTCAATACATTTTGTTAAGGAACATTGATTATTTTCTATGAACAGCGGATTTTATTAAACATATTTAAAACTCTCCAACGTATCTCTGATACCACAGTTATTAAATCGGTTTACTTCGCATTACGTCAATCATTACTTGTGTACTGCATTACCACGTGGGGTGGCGCCTGAAAATCTTATATGATCCATCTAGAGAGAGCGGAAAGAAAGTGAGTTGCTTTTTCCCCATTTTATATCCGACTTTTGAGCTTTACCAACATTGTAAAGTTCTGACAATCCGATAATTATTCATTCTCATGACAATCCTCAAAAACACTCAAAACTTCACATAAAAGACAACACTAAATTAAACAAAAAAAGTTATCCACTTCGTGTTAGGTTACTTTAAACCCTGCAGACAAAAATAGGAGCCCCGCGCAGCGGGGCTCCTTCTACGCTACTGGAAACCCATACAACCTTACAAACGTGTCATCAATAATTTATGTGAGTGAAATTTGTTCGCTTAAGAATTATTATGCTGATCGTTCTGAATAACTAGTACCTCAAATTCGTAATTTTAAGTCGCCGTTTTCAATATTTTTGTTCGCCCTCAGTCTTTCGCCCACTTAGTATTTCAATACGCCATAATAATTTATCTTCTAACTTTTTGTATAATCACCAATTTGGCAAACGAATTATTTAGTCATGTGATTATTATTAAAACAATATTTTAACAGTTGAATTATTTCCCAAGTAAAACATTTGCGAAACCTGTATTATGTCAAATGATTGTTTTTAAAGTAATATGTTTGCGAAATGAAAGTTTGTCAAATGATTAGTTTTTCAAACGTGGTTTGTTAAATAATCTTTTGTCATACGTTTTTTGTAAAACAATAGTAAACCAACGCCAGCACATCAAGCTACTACAATCTGTCAAATATCTTTAATAGATTTTCATCTTTATCGCGAAAGCATTAGGTTCAAGGTTGATTGGGAAAAATGTACAGTTTCGGGTTGCTGGCGTCTGTACATACAGGTAAACAAAAACAAGGAAAGACAATTTGAATAAAAAATGCACAATGGGCAGTCTTATCGCGCAGGGCGATCTCTTTCAGGACTTTGGATGGACTGGAAGAATGGAAAGAGAAAACGGGTTATAACCATTTAACATTTTTAGGGTTCTGTAACCAAAAGGTAAAACGGGACACTATTACTAAGGCTCCGCTGTCCGTCTGTCCGTCTGTCACCAGGCTGTATCTCATGAACCGTGATAGTTAGACAGTTGAAATTTTCACAGATGATGTATTTCTGTTGCCACTGTAACAACAAATACTAAAAAACAGAATAAAATAAATATTTAAGGACACCATACAACAAACGTGATTTTTTTGGCTTGTTTTTGCTCGATATTGATAACGGCGACAGGTAGACGCTTGAAATATGCACAGAATGTTTAATTATATTATTCACTTTAAAAATAAACAATTAAATTAAAATAAAACAAATAATATTTAAGGGGACCATACAACAGACATGATTTTTTTGCCGTTTTTACGGGGTACGGAACCCTTTGTGCGCGAGTCCGACTCGCACTTGGCTGGTTTTTTATGTAGCCTTGGCATTAAAACCATCGTTATAATTTAACTTGCTACGTTTAAACCATAGACATACCAATGGTAGTCACATCGAAGCAACAGCTTTGTAGTATCTTATTAACAAAGAAAATGCGATCTTTTAAAAAAAAGGGGACGCTTTTTGTAACAATCTTATTTCCAATTCTTCCTTTAGCTGATTCATAATTTAATTTCGCCAATACTTCAACTTTTGTCGACTCCATCTCGTTTAGCGAAGCGTGCTAACGTGCTGAAAATTAATCGAGAAATATCTTCGTACCTACGCGCCTAGTACACACTATTTACCGTTGCTATGAAATGTACATCGCAATATATTACTACTTTGATACGTAAATTAGTTATATTCACTTTTTTTACCGATAGCGCTACATAAAAGAAGTCTACTTCGATCATAATTTATTTGTTCTTTCACTTACTCCCAACACTTCTTGGATCTATTTATCTCACTCGAACACAATATGTCATATTACATTCGCTTCCCCTGCTTTTATATTTACCATGCATTTAATATTTATCTCTTTCTGACGTCAACTATCGTTCTATACCTTACAAATTATTATGTAGAAGAAGCATAGTAGGAAATAATAGGAATAGTGCCAGGATCGTATTTATTTTATTTGCTTGAAATAAGGTACAGAAGTTATTACATAAAAAATTACCAAGTTGTTTTATAATATTGTTAATAGCATGATAATTGTTATTGAAAATTTTAATTTTGATGTTTGGATTATTTTCTACTGTAGTTTAATGGAATTTATTAGTTTTATAATAGTGTGACTGTGCACTTACATTTTAATATTTTCTGTTAACTGAATATTTTTGCATGCCGCAAGGTAAAATGTAACGGGACTATTTAATATTATTATTTAACACCTTATTTGTATACCTACCTACATTTTTAGCAAATAAATTATTTCTATTTCAAGACATATTTCACCAGTAATACAGGGTGAAATTGTAAACACTCGACAAACCGAAATGGGAGATTGTACTCATCACTATGAACAACTTTTATTATGGGACAAAACCAGAAATCGCGAAAAAAAAACAGCTGTTCGCTACATTTATGTTCGCATAACTGTCAAAATGTAGGGAAGAGCAGATTTTTTTTCGCGATTTCAGGTTTCTTCGCATAATAAAAGTTGTTCATAGTGATGAGTACAATCTTCCATTTCGGTTTGTCGAGTGTTTACAATTTCCCCCGTATATGCATGCAAAACAAGTATAACAAACGGCGTGCAATTGTCTCTGCTTACCCCAGCGAGACATAGTCCCGAGCTATGTATATCCATAAAGACAGCTAAAGTATTTCTGTTATGTCTTCCTACTTTGCAACAACAAGTGTGTATACAAAATATTGTTGTTCTGAGTTCTGTGAAGTGGACTTGAAAATTCCACAAAATATTTGCATGCATGAAGAATACTACGGCTACGGCACGATTGTGGAAGCATCTGAATTATTTAGGTCTACGTTTGTAAGGGCTTCATTATTTCCCTCGCAAGGCAAGTCATTTTAAAGTAGGTTGTTTTAAAATACACAGAGTATAATACAGGGTGTAAACGAATTCGTGTGATCCCTTAAAACCACATGATCTAACTACTGGTGTAGATTGTCACCGCACGGGAAATAGCGTTTATAAAAAAAACTGTTTTTTCATTTTGTGGGGTTAAGTATCTCAACCACCATATAAGGATTCAGTAAAAAAAGCAACAAAACATTTTTTTGCAAAAAAATATTCAATCTTAGTCAACATTTCGATGCCACGCATAAATGAATGAAAGCACGGTGACGCGGCTGGCGGTCACGACTAACGCGATATCGCTCTTTGCAGTCAGTTAACTCGGGGCTCTGAAATTACTCAGGAATAAAAAATCAAGTTTTATTTTTTTATTTTTGTTTTACTTGATTTTCGAAAATACTCATTTAGGGTTAATCTTTGTCATCAGTAGATCACGCGGTTTGAAGGAATTATACGAATTCGTTTACACCCTGTATATAGGGTGACTAGTACCTAATTAGACCTATTCCTTGAAAGTGGTTATACTAGAGATCATTGGCAACAAATTAGACCCAATTTCACCATACAATGTTAGTTGTTAACGTTCTGTTAAGCTGTCATTGACAATTTCAATGTACTGGTAAACAGTCTGTTAAAATGTTTAACAGGACATTAATAACTAACAGAGTATGGTGAAATTGGGTCTTAACCTGCAATAACGGGGGTCGAAAAAAATTTAGAATAAGTCTCGTCACTTAAGACCTTTTATTTCTGAGACACTGAAAATGTTGGGCCAGTATTTTTATCTAAAGTGATTGCTAGTTTACCAGCTTTTCGAAAAGTATGAATTGAGTGCCCAAAAGTGTGTATTTAATTTTTTTACAAGTCTTTTTATCGGTAAGAAATGAAAAAAATTCAAACACCGATTTCTCGGAAACCGCTCATTTCGGACCCACAGTTGACGGAGATTAATTTATTGCCAATGATCTCTTGTACAACCCCTTTCAAGAAATAGGTCGAATTATAGTCACCCTGTATTTTCGTTATGGCGATGAAATTATCTACAAGAAAACTTATCTTCGCACTGAAGTAAATAGTAAAAATCACAAGTCGGGCATGATTTTTCGTTAAATCCTTTGATAATCTGTAGCTCCCATTCTTCAGCGATTTCACGGCTGTCCCATTTCAAAACCTAGTAAGGGACACTTTTTACAAAAATCGTTTTATTGCATAATCTTGCTAACCTAGAAAGTCTCTACCAAATACAAAAACACCAGCGTTGAAAACTCACATAATAAGCAGATACATTTAATCATCGTTAACTAGTAAGTGCCATTCACTGCTCCTGATCATTTTAAAACCTAGTAAGTCACTTTAACCACGTGGTTTTAAGGCTGACCGATTTAACGTTTATGCGCTCTCCTGTAAAATTTCGTTTTAAGCCCTTACTAGGTTTTGAAATGGGACAGCCGATCACCGTTGCCCCTTCAGAGGGGAGAATCAGACATTATAAGATACCTATTGATATGAAGTTTATTCCAGTCGATTCTGGGTTTTTGGTCCATACATTTTGAACCATCTCCTTTCTAGAATTTATACATCAAAGAGCGTAAGGAAACCAACAAGTTTATAAGTAATTTCTCTATTTATGAAGCGCTTGAAGAGGTGACGCCATTTTTCGCGCGTAATTAATCGTAATTTATTTTAAGATAAACTAGTCAGAATGACGACGCACTTAAGCCAAATGTCCTATATACAAAGAAAAGGACACACTTCCTGTTTCTTTGTCTAGAAATAAACAAGGTTTCTTTTAAAAATAAGATGATGAAAGACAATTGACCCTTTCCAGAGTGGGTACCTACTAGGGAATGCAAAACCCGCCAAAATTAAAACCCGGTTTTTTTTTCGGGTTTCGTATAAAAAAACCCGGTTTTCGGTGAAACCGGTTTGAAAATAAGTTTTTTTTTTCCTTGTCCAAATGACATTTTTTATCTGCTTATGAAATTCAGGCCGCCTACATCTTGCATTTTTCCAAGTATTAAATGGAACGTTTCTATTAAAAATAAACACATATTCAAAATTTCAATGAAAATGCAGAAATTAGTTAGTAAAAGGATTATTTGCTTTTTGTGCTTAAGCTAAGTACGTACAACACTAATCAACAGTATCAAAAAGATCAACTAAGCATAATTAAGTTATCACGTATGAATAGAAAGCATTATAAAATACAAAACCAACATTTTATAGCACTGAAAATCTATACATATAAAAGGAGAAGCTGACTGACTGACTGACTGATCTATCAACGCACAGCCTAAACCGCTGGTGTAAGAAACTTGAAATTTTGACAGTAGGTTCCTTTTGTAACGTAGGCATCCACTAAGAAGGGATTTTTCGAAATTCATCCCCTAAGGGAGTTAAATAGGGGATGAAAGTTTGTATGGAAAATCGTTACTTGACGGGTTCAAAATGTCACGCAAGCGAAGCTGCGGGCGAAAGCTAGTCTGGTATAAAACTAACCATATTAGAAACTCTTTAATTATAAACTCGAATTTTTAAAATTAAACAATACCTAACAGTTTCAATATCGTCCGACAATAGCTGAGTTACTCAATATTTTTTTTCATAACTTAAAACCTTTAGTTAACATAATATAACGCAGAAATAGTCTTTTAATAGAAATCAGTAATAATTGCAATCAGGTTAGTTACACTTTGTTCTAATTAATTAATTTAATAACAAGAAATAATGATTTTAAAAATTAAGTGAAATAAAAAGTCATCTCTTAAACATAGCTTTAAAAATCAACAGATTTCCTTTAAAAGCAATTCACTTAAACGTTTTTGGTAAGAAAGTGAGATCTTCAGAAAATCAATGCATGTAGAGTAGAATTACTGATTATGACGTGACCGTATTTTGCTGCAGAAATAACCAGCTGTCGAAAATGCTCGTTCTGATTCGACACTAATTGTAGGTTTGATCGGTATAAGAGATTTGTATGCCTTTGTTAAAAAATTGCCGCGTCCACCGCCATTCTCGTGTAATGCCATTCGAAAATAATAAAAAACCCGAAAAACCGGAACAGTGAAAAAAAAACCCGGGTTTTTTAATAATTTCAAAAATGCCGAAAACCCGGTTTTTCGGTTTTCGGTGAAACCGGTTTGCATTCCCTAGTACCTACTTTTAATAGAAGTGTAGTGGAGCGTCTACATCAAGCTAACAAACGGGGTTCGATACCGCTTAAGGGTCAAAATACACGTCCGATAGTTGCTTCTGGGAGCCGGATCCGACTATCTGATCGGATTCATGAAATACACGTACGATTCTCGTGTCCGATTTTTTCTGGACGACGACGACGCCCGGACGATGTTTACGATTCTGACATCCGATCCGATAGTCTGATCGTACGTGTAATTTATGTTCAAACAAATGTATGATGCGGAGGTCTTCAGATAGTCTAGTCAGACTATCGGAACCGACTACCGGAGGCAAGTATCGGACGTGTATTTGGACTCTAAGACCTGTTCCCACAGACGTCCAATAGGCTTCCTCCTAAACACCTGTCACCTGACTAAAGAAGTTCATCTGCAGTGTAGTTGCAGTTCAGTTTCTATCAAAACAACGCTTCTCGTATTCTCTTATCGGCGATCGCTGTCAGATACGCTCGCGTGAAATTTCTTGAATTAGCCCCCATTTTTGCAGGAACGGCTTTTTACTGGTATCCGCAAACTGACTAGTTCACGCGCCGTAGTTTCTATCCTGTTTTTTTATGGAATAGAGCGCGCAAGGCACAGACGTTTACAACAATAACATGCCATACCTCATCCAGCTAAAAATCTCATGGGGACGCTTGTGTCTTTAACTAAAATATATGGGTCACTACGATTGCATCCTGTTTTTTGTAGGACGGCGGGATCCAGCGTGCAGTGACAAAACCGAATAGCAAAATTCGACTGGATCTGCTTTTTGCAGTATCCCGCAGACAGGATGCTCGTATGAACACTAATATTGAAACCTGCAAATCTTGCAAAAAACAGGATGTTGCGTGGGAACGAGCTTTCGTTACATTATACAATGTTTTAAGGTACTATTTCGCACCGAGCTGCCGCGACGCTTGGAAGCCATTTCATATATATGTTACCGGCCAAACCCGATTTCAGGACAAACTAGTTTTGCCTAGGCTAAACTAGTTCTTCCTATACGCGATAGGAGTAACTAGTATAGCCTAGTCCAAACTAATTTGGCCCAAGCCCGATAGGATAAACCAGTTTAGGCTAGTCCAAACTAATTTGTCCTAAGCCCGATAGGATAGACCAGTTTAGCCTAGGCCAAACTAGTTGATCCTGATATAAATACGGACACTCTAGGATAAACTGGTATGGCCTAGTCTAAATATTATAGTATATCTAGAAAGTCAAAATAAATAGATAAACTGAATAAAATACTCCGTAATTGGAAAAATAATCATTTTTATTAAAACCATAATGATTCGTCGTTAAAAGTTATGGATAATTGGTAATACAAACAATCATACTATAAAAAATAATAAGTGTTTTTTTTTTAATAGAAGCAATAATCATATCTCAATTATTAAAATTGTTATTTATTTTTACATGGTTTGCTTTGGTGGCACTTAGAATTGCAGAGTATCTTCTTGCACTGGCATTTGTTTGTGGAACAGTTTTGTTGCAGCTGCATCTCACAAAACCTTGGCCTGATCCAACTGTTTCGTAGCTGTAGTCCTTAACGATATTTGAGAGCCTTGGTTTACATCTGTTACCTCTAAAAAACTTTGATTGCAAATGCCAAATTATGAAATGAAAAAAAAAAACATAGCTACTTTAGAATATCATTAATGCTCCAGAAAGATAGATAAGTAATTAAGTAAGAAAAAATAAAACCTGCATAGTTTCCGAAGTTGGTACACCATGTTTGGTGCCAACTTTGTAAAAACCTTCGTCATTTTTCTGAAGAATAACTCCAATGATGTTTCTGAGATCACCTTTGCCTTCGTCAAATGACATGTTTGTTCAATTACTTTCGACTCTGCAAATTTTTTTTGTTTAGACTTTTTAGACTAGGCCATACCAGTTTATCCTAGAGTGTGCGTATTTATATCAGGATCAACTAGTTTGGCCTAGGCTAAACTGGTCTATCCTATCGGGCTTAGGACAAATTAGTTTGGTCTAGCCTAAACTGGTTTATCCTATCGGGCTTGGGCCAAATTAGTTTGGACTAGGCTATACTAGTTACTCCTATCGCGTATAGGAAGAACTAGTTTAGCCTAGGCAAAACTAGTTTGTCCTGAAATCGGGTTTGGCCGGTAACATATATACATACAAACCAGTAGTGCAGCTGCGGCCGACTTCATGCAGTCGCTGCATGTGCAGTCGGCAGTTGCAGTTGGCAGCTCGGTTCGAAATAGTACCTTTATCAAATTTAACAAATGACGAACGTTTATTTGCGTTCGTTGGCTTCGTTTGTATGGCAAGGAACGAAAAACATTTACCAAAATAATGGAATTAGTTAAACAAAAGAAACAAAAATGTCAAGTACAACGTCAAGTTCTGTTTTTTTAGCGTATAAATCCTGGCTACTATCCTTTATCTTAAGGACTAAATAGGATAGTTCAAATTACCAATACCAGCTCAAAAAGGTACTTCAGACGAATATAGGACACCACCGTTAGTGCAAGATTTAATCTACATAACATCACAACATCACGCTTGTATTCCCAGAAGGGTTCGGCAGAAGTGTAGTAGTACACCCTCATTTCGCCGTTATGTTAAAGTCCTGTGTAATAGGGAGCGAGCCTATTGACATCAACCGGGCACAAATCCAGACTCCGGGCTGCTACTAAGAAATTCCACACGGAAAAACCAATAACACTTTGCCCGCCCTGGGGAGCGAACCTCATAGTCACGCTTACGAGCACTAAACCATCGAGGTAGTCTCGAGCGGAATCTGTGGTGACCAAACCACTTGACCAGCAAGGGGACTACGGAAAATAATTTTCCCCTCTGAAATGGTGGAGATCAGCAATAACATACTCCTTAACTTACTTACAGTCTCACAAAAATGTTAAAAGGCGAGGTTCCTTACAAGAAAATGTTAAAACCATTTTCAAAACAATTACTTGCTTGTAGCATCGGGTGGCAATTCCATTGTCTACAAAATAACTCCGTACAATCGAGTGCTTCTGAAAATTGCTCGAAAGACATTCTATCGATCGACACCCTACTAATAGAATTTCGATTCTAAAAGCTAGTTTCTTATTCAGGACATAATAATAATAATAATAATACCCCTCTGGGAAAGGCGTTACCTCATCATGAGATTAACGTAAAACCGGAGGGAAAATTAGACTAGCTTTCTACAACCCCATCATATAATAAAAAATGTATCATGAGGTCTACTGAAAAGCTTACAAACCGCAGGGCAGCTTGTGGCGAGCTGTTGGTGAGTGGCGACACTGCGTACCTTATTGCCTCAGAGAGTCGGTCAGGGCCTCGTCTCCAGTTTGCCTTTATTGGCTGGCTGGAGTGGAACCCCAAGAGTGCCCGCAGGATTCTCAACTCTGTCTTGCCTTTATCGGCCGGCCAGAGGGGGGCCGCCAGAGCTATATGCTCGGGGGTGGAAGTGTCTAAAGGCGTAATAGCGGGGAAACCCACTCCGGGTCTCTTAGACCCGCGACGGCGAAACCGGGGCCACACCTCTCTACACCTCTAGCCGCTCACACGTCTGTTGCCCCCTTCGCCTATGTACTGGCGGCTTTTCAGGGGGCCCAGCTAGTGAGCTGGCGAGTCACCGTCTGCCAACACTTCAATTTTAAATGTTGAAAGGCAGACGCCGTTTTCTTCCGGCAATAGAAGTTATCAGTCCACCTAACACCCCTTCCCATAGACCAGATATTTTTCACCACATTTTACAATAGTCTTGCACCCACCTGGGACGGTCCATGACTGTACTCCAATAGTGCAGCCGTGGATAGTCCCGGGTTGGTGCCCCACCCCATTTTAGATTAAAGCTCTCAAAGGGGCCTCTGCGCGTTGGACCTGTGTCCCCGTGTATGCCTTCCAAAGGACCGGACATCTTCCGCACGGAAGATGAGCCGGGATGTCCAAAGAGATACAAATAATAATAATAATAATCAATTTATTGACACACACAAGTTAGGAAACTTACAAACAGAATCATGATAAATAAATAAAAAGCGTGATTAAGTGGAAGTAGCCGTGGGCCCCAAACTAGGCACAGCCTGTATCTTGGCGGCCCAATACAAACAGAGAAGGCAGATTGAATGATTGACTGTTCAGCGTGACACAGCACAGCAAGACACAAATAACAATTAATTATTTAATTACGAAAATAGGAATTAAAATCATTCAAAAGTCAATAATAAAATAATTATAACAACCAATAAAATAAAAATAAATGTAAAAAAAAAAAAAACAAAATAAACTCAAAGAAAAGATCAGCATGCGTTAATGAAGACATGAGTATACATGTTGGCATTATTAGTTAGAAGGGTGGAAGAGTAGTGAATGTGTGTGTGTGTGTGTGTGTATGTGTGTGTTAGAAAATTTAAGGCAGGGGTCGGGAAAGGTCATGGCTATTTGAGTGTCGTCTCGACTATGAGAGTGACGGTTGAGTGCTAGTTACTTCAAGGGGCACAAGAGATCTTCTGTTTCATCATAGGTCAGGTCCCGAAGCCATGTCTTTATAGCAATCTTGGCTTCGAGTATATTTGCAGGGATCTTTAGTGTGGATTTATTAACTGTGTTAAAGACTCGAATAGGGAGAAAGAGTGAAAATCTTGTAGCAAAAACAGTTCTAACTCTTGGGATTGGAAGTCTATCAGCTCCTATCCTACCTCTTTGTATGTATGTGAATTGTCTCCCTGACGCAGCAATAAGGTTGAGAAGGGACTTCAAGATATACAGCTGTCGGACACGCAAAACGCCTGCTTCTTTATATAGTACGTCTGTTGGATAACGACGCGGTTTTCCAAGGAAAACTTTGAGAACAGCCCGTTGGGCACGTTCGAGTTCAAGCATATAGGACTTGGCCGCGCTGCCCCAGACGCCTACACAGTACTGCAGCAGTGGTTGACAAAGAGCCAGGTAAACTTTTCTGCATACGTCTTTAGGGGCACTGGCACGTAGGGATTTAAATATATAAATAAACTTGCGGATTTTTTTAGAGAGTGTCGAGATATGTTCCTTAAAACACAAATTCTGGTCAATAGTGACACCTAAGTATTTAGTTGAGTTGACTCTGCCTATATTATTACAGCAGCAATTTGTGGCATGACAGTGGATGTTGTGAATTTTTATATTATCAATCGCGGGACGACAGGAACGGCCGATGTAAAACGTTATAAAATTTGTTTTTTCGACATTTAAGGTTAAAAGATTTCTATCGAGCCAGTCAGATATAGTACGCATGCCATTTTCTGCGGCGTCTGTGGCATCTACCCATGTGTCTCCGTGAAATATGATAGCTGTGTCATCTGCGTAACAAATCATATCTGACCCTGGGATAGTCAACCTCAAAATGTCATCCATGTACATGGTGAATAATGTCGGCCCTAGAACACTGCCCTGTGGCACCCCAAAAGTGACTGGAAGGTTTTCGCTGACATTATCCCCGATTACAACATACTGCTGTCTATCCATTAAGTAGCTTTTAAACCAGTCCCGAGCGATGCCTCTTACGCCAAGGCAATCCAGCTTTTTCAATAGCATTTGAATGGAAACTGTGTCAAATGCCTTGGCCAGGTCAAGAAAGATACCAATTGATCGTTTCCCCCCATCAACCTTTGAAGAGACAATGTCAGTTAAAAGCCCTACGGCTTGCTCTGTGGACTTTCCGCGCCTAAAACCGTACTGGCGTCCGGACAATAGGCTGTGTTTTTCAAGAAAATTTATGAGACGGTTATTAATAATCTTTTCTAAGATCTTTGATAGTACACAAAGTAGAGAGATAGGCCTGTAGTTGTCAGGACAGTCTTTTTCGCCCTTCTTGTGGATCGGCGTTACAGCGGCCGTCTTCCAGCAGTTCGGAAATGTACCCGTTGACATGCTCAGGTTACAGATATGCGTTAGAGGGCTTAGTATAAATGGTTTAATGTGCTTGAGGAGGAGTGGACGGATCTCATCAGAACCAGGTGCGCTGTCGTCTCTCATATCAGTAATGAGATTGTCAATTTCACTGTTGTCTGTTGGCTGAAAGAACAGAGAGTCTTTGGATCGGTTTACGAGAGTGGTATCATTGCATAGTTTGCTCTCTGTAGTCTGAAGTTTGTTTAAAATGTTGAGTGCCAAGTGCTTACCTACTGAAACGAAATGGCTGTTGCAGTAGTTGATGGATGAAGAGATATTTTCTTCACACTTGAGGAGTTCCTGATTGTCGTTAGTTTTTTTTAGGAAATTCACAAACGTCCTTAATGACTCGCCAGAGCTTTTTGGGTTGATTGCTGTGATTCTCTAACTCTTTACCCTCGTACTCTGCCTTACGTTTATGAAGGATGTCGTTACAGAAGTTTCTATAACGTGTATATACGGATTTTAATTCTAGGTTTGATGGTTGCGCTTTCACTTGAGCATGCAGCGCGTCCCGATGGTGCATGCACCGAATCAAGCCGGGGGTGACCCACGGTTTCAAGTTAAACTTCGAACGGCTAATTTTGATTTTTTCCGTGTGTTTCTTCATGGTGTCCGTTAAAATTTTGTTGAACATTAGCACCGCGTCATTTACTTCTGTACTAGATGTTACTTCGGTCCAGTCGACTTTACTAATCTCCTCGGTGATTTTAGAGTAATCTATTTTTGTTTTAAACCTATTACGTGGTGGATTGCTTACTTTTAACATGTTTGTGCCTAAGATAACAAGGTCATGATCCGTTATAGATGATTTACAGACTACTCCCTGCGTTGATCCCTTAGTTCTAATAAACGCGTGGTCTAAGCAAGCTTCGCCTCTAGTTGGTTTAGTGATAGCAGGGAGGAGCCCGTATTCCGACAGGAGACACTGGTAGGCGATAAAAGTGGCATTGGGGTTGTTATCAAGAAGGTTAATATTCATGTCCCCTGTTACAATCACACATGGACTATTCAGACCGGTTAGCGAGTTTTCCAATGAGTTCAGGAATCTATCTGTCTTACTAAATGACGGGGAGCGGTAGATCCCTAGTAGTGTAACATTTGTGTTAATGTTGACAACCAGACAATTGGCCTCATCAAACTCTGGTTCGTTAACTGAAACTGGCCAAGTATCTCTCACGTATACAGTCACTCCACCACTTTTATTGATAACTTTACGAGTGTGAAAGCAGTTGTACCCTGGTAACTGATTGACTATCGAGTTATCGTTAAGCCAGCACTCTGTTAGCACTATTGCCTCGAATTGACAGTCGAGGCGATGGAGTACCGTTACAAGCTCAGGAAAGTTCTTTTGCAAGCTTCTTATATTACAAGTCAGCACTTTAAAATCGTGCTCCACTAATAAATCCCGGCATAACTCTGGTCGATCAATAATGCGGCAAGATAACGTTAGTGTTTCATCGATTTTGTTAGATAGATCGACTTTATCCATTATCCAACAACGTTGGAGAAATGCTGAAATATAGTTCAAGGGGAGTTGTTACCGCTTTTGTGCCTGGGAGAAGGTATTGGCCGCGTAGGCCAGTGAGTTTATGGAGAAGTCTGCTGTGTGACTGATGTGAGTGAGTGTTTGAGTGGGAGTGTGATCTGTAGATATGTTGGTTTTGTGACTGGATGTATGAGACTTTGTTGTTTGTATGTAATATTTGACTTTTGGTATTGAGTTGCTCTGTGAGTGTGGAGAGTATGGAGTCAAAAATATGGCGAACATAAGTGTTATTAACTAGAGTACATTTTAATATATAGCAACCATTCCTGTTCGCAAATCGACTTTTTAACTTATGCCTATAATAATATTTTTTTAAGGAAACAATAACATGAAAAATTGTGGTAATTACAACACATAAGCGTCGGGACTCGTTACAAAAATAGAATTCAATTCGAGACATCTGGAAAGGGAGGTGAGGCTGAGAGGATTGTGCCAAGAAAGTGGTCCAGGTCTCTGTTGTTTTTAATTTGAATAGCTGTCTTCCCCTCAACTTGACGAACGAGTATTTGGCCTCTGCTCGTCCAGCAAAACTTAAATCCAGTATTCTTAGCTCGGGTTCTGGCTTCACGAAATAAGATACGATTTTCTTTAGTGAGGTGTTCGTTAATGAAAATTTTCCTGTTCGGGCCCTGTATTTCAATATCCTGGGATGATAGATTCCGCCTAGTTTTAAATGCTTTTATAATTTCATCCTTTTTGGCTCTACGCAACAGTTTGACTATGACTGGCCGGGGGAAACTGGAGTCAGGGGTGGATGTTGGGCCTTTCTTCAGGCCTGCACGAGCGGTCCAGTCGATATCATCCAGAGCTAAATTAACTCCGATTTTAGTTGCTGCAACCATAGCAATATGATGAAGATTTTCATTGGTGGTTTCTTCCACTCCTATGATCTCAATTTCATTTCTCATGCCCGCCTGCGACTGCTGATTCAATTGGTCTTTTAACGAGCATATCGTTGCGTTCATTGCAGCCACTTGACAGGAGTTTTGTTCAAGCGACGCAATACGCTCCTCAAAAAGGTCTAAACGGGCATTACATTTTTCCATCCCATCAAATAATTTTGTTAGAGTGAGTTTAACCTCTGCCATGTCCGAGCGCATAAGACGAATTTCTGTAACTAGTTCAGAAAATGAAACGGAGTCTACCACACATTTACCGTAGACTTTTTAAATGTTGCTAGAATAACGTTTATGGCCCAAGAGATCCGCGTTAATACCACTCAGACCGAGTGTCTGGTACTTACCAAGTTGCATTTTCTGAACCGCCAGCTGAATTAAATAGTGGGATACCTAGCTTTTTATTTTGAGAAAATGGGGCTTATTATTGAAGCCTTAGTTTTTTTTTAAATACGTTTCCCCACTCTAGGATTTCTCCTGTATCGTGGGTGCGTTCACAGACACAAATCTCGCATACACAAACGCTCAGACCCGAACGAAACAGCTATCTGTAGGACATACAAAAATTTTTTCCGTGTGGGAATCGAACCCACGACCCGTAGCGCAGACGCCAATCGCTCAGCCACTGCACCAAACGTGTCGTTAAATAAGTCTGTCACGGTTTAGTTTTGTTTTCCTTTATTGTGTACAAAATATTTTGATTAATGTGTGAAATCATAAAATACAAATCATTATTTGTGTATTACAGCATTACTGGCTAGTCACCTTACATCCGAACACCATGAACTCGAGCAGAGTTCATGGTGTTCATCATTCTGTACTACTTTTACCATGTATTTTATGATTTCATACATGTACCTATCAAAATGTTTTGTACTTCTGTCACGGATCGATCGAACGAGCGGCTTCAATAATAAGGCCCATTTTCTTAAAATAAAAGCGGAAACTCCATGGATACTCTTTTAAAACAATTTCAAGTACAATTTGGGTAAAGTAACAATCAAGTGCTTAAAATATCAAGAACACTGCAGATGCCTTGCATGTAATACCCGTATGTTAAAAAAAAACGTAACTAATTTTTCTAACATCTTTTTTCTATTTCCAGATATCCCAGAATACGATCTACTGCACGCAATCGGAGTTCCATTCAGCAATCCGAAAACCCAATACTTCGACGAAGGCCTCGATGGATTTCCCGCTTACGGCCTGATGCCAGGTTCCGACATAAAGTCACCATACCGCCTATTCATGCCAGAGAAGTTATACGCAGAATACTCTATAACAGCAACAGTCAGACCAGCGAACAAAGATGGCGGCTTCCTATTCTCAGTTGTTAACCCTTTAGAAACTGTAGTACAATTGGGGGTACAATTGATCCCTTCTGGACCTGGGTTAACAAACATCTCGCTGTTGTACACCGATGCTAATATCTACGCGTTATCGCAAACGATTGCTTCGTTTGTTGTGCCATCCTTTGCGAAGAAGTGGAGTAGGTTTGCGTTGAGGGTTACAACGGATAATGTGACGCTGTTCTTGAATTGTCACGAATTTGATACTGTTGTGGTGAAGAGGAACCCGTTGGAGTTGGTCTTCGATTCTGCGTCTACGTTGTACGTTGGGCAAGCTGGTCCGTTGATTAGAGGCGCTTTTCACGTGAGTATTTTTTCATTCATAATTTTGTTCAGAATTAAAAGTATTTTTTTGAATAATTATCATATAGGGCCGATTTTTCAATCGTCAGATAACTTTTATCTGAGGAATAAATATAGCGATTTGACATATTTTCTATACAAAAGCGGTCGCAACGTCAAAATCAAACGATTGAAAAATCGGCCCTAAGTAAGAGATAAACTAATTATTTTATTAAAGCCAATTGAAGTTTATTCCTATTTTATATTTAGAACTAAGTATCGTTCGACTGACAGTTTATCGACCATCCGTATTAAAAATACGTTCAATTTAAAAACACGTAAGTACTTAACTGTTTATTTAAAAATAATACTGGCACTTTACAACCAATAAAAAGTTTTAACGCGTTTAAAAACGTTTGAAACAACCCGCACTTTGCAACACTTGGATATAAAGATCCCCAGTGGAAATACTAGCAAAACTTTTCTGTTAAGTAACACGGAGTTAAAAAGTATCTAATCCCATTGCATCAACTTGTTTATGTAATTATCGATGCTATAAACAGGAAATGCTGAGTCAACCTTTTAAAACACCGAAGAGACTTTGAAAAGGAGACTGTGAAAGTTTTTATTTTATACTCAAAGAAATTGGTTATTTACGTTACTTTGTGTTTTTATGACATCGGACTACGCATAATTTACGAATATACAATATAATTTGACGACGTCTGTGGTCTAGTGGTTCGAGTGTCGGACTGCTGATCACGAGGTCGTGGGTTCGATTCCCACAGGACACAAATATTTATGTGATGAACATAAGTGTTTGTGTTGGTCTGGGTGTTTCTTATTTATTATAAGTATGTATTTACAAAAAAAAAAAAGTATATAAGTATTATATCCATTGTCTAGTACCCATAGTACAAGCTCTGCTTAGTTTGGGACTAGATGGTGCTGTGTAGAAAATGTCCCAAAATATTTTTTTATTTATTTATACAGCATGGTAAATGCGTTCCAGATAACCAGCAATACTATAGCGTCAGTATATACTGAAAGAATATTCGCAAACAAAATAAAAACTCAAAATATTAAAAATTGATACGTAAAAGCAACGCTTACTGTACATGCGCACTTGTCTATTAATGTGGAAAACACGGCAACACCGCATTTCCGAATTGTTCTGTTTTTTCGGAAATGTTTTTGCTTTTTTTATATTTTAATTTTAATCTTTTAATGATGCAGATAAACGGGTTTAAGGTAACGCCCTCTATTTTTTAACTGCCTGTACTAACCTTACTTCAGATTATAACACAGACTTAAAACGATGCATCCCACGTAAGTTGTTGGAAGCCACAAATTGCATTTTTGTGTTTTTCACGTAAAATATAAAATAAGCAAATATATATACAGGGTGTTAACGAATTCGTGTAATTCCTTCAAACCATGTGATCTACTGGTGACACTGAGTGACCATGCATAGGTTTTTTTCAACAAAAAAAAATACAAAAAATGAACCATGATTTTCTGTAAATGAGTATTTTTTGCGTCCCAAGTTAACTGACTGCGTGGAGTGATATCGCGCTAGTCGTGTCCGTCGGTTGTGTCGCCATGACGTCATTCATTTATGCATGGCATCAAAATTTTCTGTCACATGAAAATTTTTATATGGAAAACTTTTTTTTTTGTTTAATCAATCTGAATCCCGTGCGGGGTTAATCTATACCATTAATAGAGCATGTGATTTGAAGGAATTACACGAATTCGTTTACACCCTGTATAGTTTTTCAGTATTTTTATAATTTGGAACAGTTATTATACATAAAATTAGACGCTTTTACGTGAAAAACACAAAAATGCAATTTGAGGCTTACAACAACTTACGTGGGAGGCATTGAAAAAGTCAAACTAAAGTTACGATCAAATAAATTGATCTAACACACCAAATATCTCAAAGTATTACTATAATCCCAAATTTACTTCTAACAATTATTCATAAGCTGAGACCTTTTAAGGTTAATGAGAATGAAGCTGAACGCAGATTAAGACAACCGCTCATACCAAGCAATTATTAAATGAAATACTCAGTACCAACCACTTCAATTAACAGATAAAGGAGCCGTTTAATAAACAATAGAATTGCAATTCTAAAATAC
This sequence comes from Amphipyra tragopoginis, assembly GCA_905220435.1. Lineage (NCBI taxonomy): Eukaryota > Metazoa > Arthropoda > Insecta > Lepidoptera > Noctuidae > Amphipyra > Amphipyra tragopoginis. The sequence goes on from HG992008.1 coordinate 10,046,464, forward strand.
ACTATTTGACTCACAAAAGACGGGCAGGGACAATAATTTGTCTTGGCAACAATGAGAGCTCTAAATAATTACGAGGACAAACTACTGGAGAAGATAACAAGACCGTCTATCATAAGTCTTTGCAATTGCAAATATTTGTTTTATACGCTAATTTTAAAGGCGTTTATTTTGTAGGCAGGCACCCAAAATTCTTTGTCGTAAATCGACTATGTAATGTTAAAGAAATTAGTCGATTTTAATATTTGTTTGCATAAAACTTTAAACTTAGAACGACAATTTAATTTTGGTATTGAATTGTGTTGGAAATAAATTTTGATATTTATTTATTTAAATAATAGTAGCGTTAGTGAATTCAATAGCAGCAAATTGAAACAGCGAAATTTCAAATTACATTTTATATTTGTACAGCTTGATAGTAGTCCAAACCAAATCAATCAATCAATCAAAGTTGTAACTACACCTCACTAATACTATTGATGCAATAGTTTGAAGTTACGCTTGTTATTGGTCAATCACGCTATTTTGGCTAAACGTATTTGAATGAAATTTGTTGCGTAGGTACATTACAGGAAACCAGGAACACTAAAAAACAATTGTTATGGTCGAAGCCTTGAGCATGGCAACTCAGAAGCAAATCTGTGCCTATATTATATTTACCTTTAGTCAACTTAATTACACACAAAAATGAATGACCGTTCGTTACACAACGAGCCCCTCAATACCTCGGAGAGCAAGTTAAGTCGTTTGTCCCAGATGTTGAACGAATACCTATTGGTATGTCTACCCCCGTGCGCTTTCATGTTCGTCTTGCGCTTTCAACTTTCAATTCCTCTTGCGTCAAGCGCATGCAATATTGATTGCCATAAGACGCATGCAGTTTATCGTCTACACCGGTGCGCCTCGGTCAGTCGTCAGTCGACATACAATAGACGGATTAGCGTGCGCTAGGGGCATGCGCTTTTGTCGAACTAGTATTAAGGCATGTGCTATTGCATGCGCTATGGCGCTTCACGCATGCTTCAGACGAAGACGCAAGATGAACATGAAAGCGCACTGGTGTAGACATAGCTAATGACAGTCGTTATGGGTAGTCATAAGTCCGAAAGTTTGACAACCAATCTAACCATTGGATATCGGCATTGCCCAGAAGCTGAGTTGCAAAGGTCTGATGCAAGGTAAGGTCCGTGTAAAATACTGGTATTCAGCCGCATCTGGTGAGACTGGAAGCTGACCTCAACATAGTTAGAAAACGGCTACACAGAATAACTTAACACAAAAAAATAATCGTTAACTAAAAACTATAGTCGACACTAAGCGCACCCCTAGTATAAAATTTGTTTCAAGGGGCAAGCCATACGCCCCGTTTTATCGCGTGCCTTCGTAAACAAAGCCGTATTATGGAGACAGATAAACAAAATTCTGTCGCTAAGGTTGGGTTAACAATGTACGAGACACACTGTTGTATTGTTCGGAGAATAGGGCTAAGAAGTTTTGGTATGATATAAAGTTGATTTGAAGATATGAAAAACGCGATAATGGAACGCTAGGTTTCGTCAATTTATGACTCAGAATATACAATAAAATATACTTGGGAGCAAATAAATCGAGCCACTTCTATTTTTCACGTAGGTATAATTGTTATTATTTTTGGTATTATGGAACAGATTAATTCGAAACATATATCGCCTAAAAGGTTATTTGATAACCTTTTAGGTTTACAATGAGGTTAGTTTTTTGTGTTTTGAATTATATAATTCATGAAACCAAAACTAATAACCAGGACACGTGAAAAAAGGAGTGGCTCGATTTCTTTGCTCCCAAGTGTACAATACAATATTTTTTATTGTACACAAAACAAACAAGAAACTACATGACTATAAAAATTGAGATGTATAATGGGCGGTCTTATCGCACTTGGCGATCTCTGCCGGACAACGTTAGGATGGACATGATTTGCAAGGAAATACAGAGGGTAGTTCGCGGTGTAACAATAAATAAGAATAATACATAAAGGAAAATATCTCTACAAAAATACTTTTTTTTTTGTTACAATCAGCTATTGGAATAGTAACAAGTTTTGTAATCAGTGACTAAAAAATATATAATTCGTAGCATAATAGAACAACAACTAAATAAATTCATGCTAATAAAATCTACGTTTTAATAAACGACTGCTATTTTATTTATGTAACTTTATGTAACAATAAAACATTTTCGTAAACCATTATTCACAACGGTAAACCAAAATTTATTATTTTGTTTCTGGTCGGATGAACATAAGCACACTGAGTGGCACAGTTAAGCTATCGTATTTGCCCAAAATACCAGTTCTGTTATGTTCCTGAATATTTCAGATCCCTTTCGTGTACAAACGGATTATTTTTCAACACAAATCATGCGTGATTTTACGTCTCAATTTCGCGTAATCCCATCAATGTTATTTATTTTCTTGACTTTGTTTATTTTATATTTTTTGCGAGCTATAGAATGTGGAGTTGTGAATAGAAAAGTAGGACTTCAGTTTTTTTACTGTGGATTTATTATCTGTTGAAACTGATCTTCTCTCGTGTCAGCACGAGCTACGAAAACAGACCGTGCTGTGGTGAAAAGATTAGCCAGTCAGCAAGGTTGGTAGCGGGGCTGACTGCCCAGGGTGCGCCGGACGTACTTAAGTATGGACACTCGTGGAGGCTCTTTTCACGCACCTCTTGTTGTTGTTGAAACAGTTGAAACTGATAATAAGGAACCATTCGTTAAAATTAAAGAAAGAATCCCGTGATTTGACGAAATTTATACGAAGCCTTTTGATATCAGCAGGACAATTTCGTAAAATAACCAACATCAGTCAGGACAGTTGATGTGTCAAAAACAATATTTATTGCGTGGTACATTGTAGTTGTGGAAAAGTCGGATTGTTAATACAAACGTTGCTATGGAAATCGTTGACCTGTCAAAATCATAGCCGTAGCGATAACGAGTGTGTTGCGCAAATAGAATGCAGCTCTTTTTGAATTGGAATTCAGTATTATGATCCTAACACACATCCCACATCAAATGTCAAAAAAACCGGCCAAGTGCGAGTCGGAATCACGCACGAAGGGTTCCGTACCAATTATCTATAAAAACGGCAAAATAATCACGTTTGTTGTATGGGAGCCCCCTCAAACATTATTTTATTCTGTTTTTTGTATTTGTTGTTATAGCGGCAACAAAAATACATCATCTGTGAAAATTTCAACTGTCTAATTATCACGGTTCATGAGATACAGCCTGGTGACAGATAGACGGACGGACGAACGGACAGCGGAGTCTTATTAATAGGATCCCGTTTTTCCTTTTGGGTACGGAACCCTAAAAAGTGCCTAAAATTAGTCAACATCCTGGCTAACTCATAGTTTCTAAAAAGCTGATTAATTTCAATTTAATCTGTTGTCAACTGTTGTGATTGTTTAACTACCACGAGAGACGGTAGCTCAGTCTGGGCGGTCAACCCTGCTATCAACCTTACTGACTGGCTAATCTTCTCATCACGGGATAAGATATTCTCTTATAACTCTTGCCGACACATAAAGGTGCTATTACACCGGCTACTGCAAACTGCAGACTGCAACCACAGACCGCAAGTCGCCATCGGAATAGCGCCTTTAAGGTGTGCACTTTAATGGTGCTATTCCGACAGCGATTGCAAAACTGCAACCGCAGACCGCAGCCGCAGATCACACCGCAAGCGATACTACTGTTGCAGTTTGCGATCTGCAGCCCATCTCAGACTTCATCATCTGCCTAGCCTTTTCCCAACTATGTTGGGGTCGGCTTCCAGTCGAACCGGATGCAGCTGAATATCAGTATTTTACATGGAGCGACTGCCTATCAGACCTCCACAACCCAGTAACTGGGTAATACGATACTCTTGGTAAGACTGGTTGTCAGACTTTCTGGCTTCTGACCAACAGTAACGACTGTCAAAGATCTACAAATGACAGCCGGGACCAACGGCTTTACGTGCTTTCCGAGGCACGGAGGAAACTCGCTATGGTAAATGGTCACCCATCCACAGACCAACCTCGGCAAGCGTGGCTTAACCCGGAAGATCGGTCTATGCGGCTGTAATTATTTAGCCACGAGCTCCTCCATCCATCTCAGACTTGTGCCTTAAGAAAAAGATTACTTGACATGAGATTTGACTGCGTATTAGTTAATTTTTGGGTTGCCTTGGGCATAAAAGAAAATTTCAGAAACCAAGGGATAAGAGGGTAAGGGTTAATTTCAGAGACTTGAGTTGATTGAAGACTTACTTGACGAAAGCTTATTTTTTGTTTTTTTATTTCTTTATTACGGCTGCCTTGCATAACGACTCACTCAAGAAAATTAACACTAAAAATGAAAACATCATTGTATTTTAATCAATTGTTTGAAGTTGACAGATACAAAAAGATGTTTTTATTATGTTCAGAGACGACGAAAGCTTATTTTTGTTTTTTTTTTTTCGTTATTACGGCTGCCTTGCATAACGACTCACTCAAGAAAATTAACGCAAAAAATTTAAACATCATTGTATTTTAATCAATTGTTTGAAGTTGAAGTTGACAGATACAAAAATATGTTTTTATTATGTTCAGAGAGTCGTTTTGTAAGGCACCCTTAATTTCATTAACTTCATTACGTGACCAAAATATTTACGTTTAAAACATACTCTTTAAAGTTATAATTAAAACTAGGAGTACCATAAGCTATGCAAGTGCATGAAGTTATTTTAGATAAAACTTTTGAACGTGTTACCCAAGTTTTTGTTTTTCTTAAACTTGGTCTGGCCATAATCGTCCAAGCTAAAGTCATATCAGGGTTGTCAAAAACTTACTAGATTCTAGAAAAGTCGTACAGTTTGAAGTGTGCTGTTGAATCTACTCAGTGTCATGTTCGTTGAGTGAGTAAAATAACACGAATGTAGGGATTTTCGCCTGTGTTTTTATAACAAAGCGAAAATTTATTGTATTGGGTATATCAGCGCTAAAACCTGGATCCTAAAACTTAACATATTCTGAATCCACGGTTAAAGACAGGACCTTTCCTGTTCTTGAAGCGTAAGTCTTCTTGACCTAATGGCCGATTCCTGTGATCAACCAAGCGTTGTTGGTTAAAATGAAGACACTTGTATCTTTACCAATAATAAAACAAAGGCCCCATAGCTTTGCGTAGTACCTATACTTACTCATACGTTAGTAGATTCACCTCCGGTTTCGGAATTGAGAATTATAGGATGAGACTGCTCATCCTAGGATTCTCAAGATAAACAATACTTAAGTAACATTTTGAGTAGGGAGTTGTCAAAAAAATTACGGATTTTAAAGCATTTTTTTGACAACTCCGTAGTCAAATATTACTTAAGTATTGCTTATCTTGAATTCTCAAATCAAAAACCGGAGGATAGTAGGTAAAATTAACTTAAAAGTATATTCATATGCCCAGTTTGACAGTTAAAAATGCTACCATTGGTAAGTAAAACGATTCGTTTTCAGCCATAGGACACGGACTTAAGTGACTATTCACTTATGTCCGCTTCCTGTTACCGTTCAACAAGGAGTGGTGTAACTTTTCAGTTTCCTTACAACAAAAATTCTTAAACCCATTGATGCAACCATCTTTACGGATTATATCGCATTCTTTTTCTTGGTTCTAAAATTCACCAAAAAAAAACTGTTTTATAAGCATGAAAATTTCAATCGGATTATAAAAACGTGGTCACACAGAAACTTTCAAGAAGCAGCCCTGACTTAAACTCAGGTAGCCCAAGTTTGTTCCTAAGTTTGGCGATGTGAGGCCACGTTTGCATATCAAATCTAGCAGTTAAGTTTACAGATGTCGTTTGCACCGTACAAGTTTCATAAGTTAGCACTTGCTGCTATAATATGCAAGTGGATTTGCAAAATATCGCCCAAGTATTTTGAAGAAAGTTTCTTGCTAACGGCTGCAATTAGGTATGAGAAAGTATTGTAGAAAAAACTTATGTTTACGTTGATATGGTAAATGATTTTTATTTCTGTAAATAAATCTGCTAAAGACTCTTTTACAAGTCAATGTGATGTTTTTTTTTAAGATTTTATGGTGCCGGCATTTACTATCTGAATAGCTCAGAGAAGAAAAGCCGAAACAAACGCAGAGGTCAAGGTTTATTTTAAAGTCCAGACATTGTGGTATAAAACTATGCGAGTGTTACAATATAGGGCGACGACGTCTGGAATTGAGGAAAGAGCTATAGCAGGTTTGTGTATACTTACAACGGCACTAATTTAAAATGTATAGGACATTATTTACCTTTTAACAACACCAATTTTTTATCAGATTCATCAATAGGCCATCAATCGTTGCCAAATATTCAAACAGAATAGACTGTTTTTTTTGTAGTGCCAATATTTTGAAATTCGAATAACCCTGTCCAGATCAGAATATTTATTACTAAGATATTTTAATTTTACCAGCTTGCAATATTAATTTTTTTAATTTTACTTTTTCGATATTCATAATTCGAATTTCATAGAATTTATTTAGGAATGAGTAATAAATTACAAGCAAATTGAATAATTTTCGGCGTTCTAGTGTTTCTATCCCAAAAATAACTCGTGCAGTGTTCCATTGGACGTTCGCAGTCTATTCTAACTTCTCTGTTTGTACAATTGGCATCCACTGTGTAAACACATTGGCTATCTCAAATGTGAAAGTTCGCGTAGAACCATGTAATGTGTGGTATTCTCACACTGCTGTAGTGGAATTGTCATAATCTATTATTTTAAAAAGAGTGTCCATGGATGTTCTTGCCGGCTCTTCTCCATAAGACTTTAGAACCGTGCACCTAGTTTTGACGTTCCTTAAGTGCTAAAGTATTTGAAATAAAACTTTGATTTTGATTTTTTAAACGCCGCGCCGTGCCGAAAACATCGATAGTTCAAAGGGTGTAAAGTGCGCTGTCGTATAATCTATTACACTATAATAACGCGACGCGATACAATTTTATTTTGACAGTGCATGGTGGTTCTGCTTGCAAAGGATATATTTTGACAAATGTCAAATTCGGTACATTCAAAATGTATACCCTATTTTTCCGATACCACATTCGGATGGTAAAGCGGTCGTATTATTTGCGTGTAACTTTTTGATGTGTCATAGTGAGTCAGGGCACAGATACAAAAAGTTTTGAAAGACGTAACTTAACGATGTACCTATTTGTTTGAAAACTCTATCACTGAACAGCAGTGCAATTCTGTAAGAATCTCACCTCGATCGCGACTATCAATTCGACACTTGTCGTGACACAACGTGGATAATAGGGTTTTCGCCCCGGGTACCCGGAACCGGGAATTCCCGGGAATTTTGAGATTTTAGGACCCGGGAATTATTTGGCGGGAATCCCGGGTTCCCGGGAATTATTTGAAATGAAGAAATTATGATGAAAAATGAAGGATCCGCACGCTTCCGAAGATTTTAGAGCATTTTCTGTCCCTCTCGCGTGAAACGGACATTGTACTGCGTGGTGTGAACTTAGAATGGGGTAAATGTTTCGTGATGTCAGCACACAGTACTGTTGTCTCTGTCTAGTAAACAAATTCTAAACGCTTGTGTTTTTTTTAAATGTTTTATTTGTAGAAACTATTCACAATGTCTTTTGTGAAATAGTTTCGAGATTTATAATGAAAATATACACGATGTAAACGAATTCATGTAATTCCTTCAAACAGCGATCTACTGGTCACAGATTAACCCTAAGTAGTTTTTATTTGAAATACAAAATTGCTTAATTTCAACAACAAAAAAAGTTCTGTTTTGAGCCCCTTTTGCGCCCCGAGTACCGTCGAGAGGTTCCATTGCATAAAATTTTTATTTTAGCAGTTTTTTCATTTATTTAAACCTTATTAGCTGGTTAAGTTTCGATCACATATCGCTACCGCAAGAAAAAAATAGTTTATTTTTAATCAAGTAAAACCCGTGCTCCGTCATTCTACACCAGTAGTGGATCATGTGGTTTTAAGGTATTACACGAATTTGGTAACACCTTTTATAGTCATACACCCTATTGTTATTCCGTATTATTATGCCATTTTATATGAAGATAAGAATTTTTTTTTTCATTAAAGAAACTCGCGACGTCACACAATAAATGACTGCAACTCTTCCTAGTTCAATTTTTTAAATAAGTGTAAGATTTTTTATTTTAATAAGAAAAGTTGATTGGTATGTTAGACAATTTATTAATATAACATGTTTAATGTACTTACACAAGTTTAATGTTGAAATATACGAGAAAAAATATATTTATACAAAAAACATGAAAATTCCCGGGTACCCGGGAATTCCCGGGAATTAAGAGATAAAATTCCCGATTCCCGGGAACTCAAAAAGGCCGGGAATGCGAAAACCCTAGTGGATAACAAAACTACACGTTATTGATTATACTGTCGATTATCTGTGTGTTATTTGCTTCTATTATCCATACTGTAACATTATGGATATCATGCTAAACGTCGATATTGAGGTGGGTTTCTTACAGCAGTTTTTATAATAATGATCGTGGAACCTCTTTCTAGACTTCTACATCAAATAGACGTGATGGAATCACGCTTAACTTAACAGATTGATGGGTGATCGCAGCATTCGTCTTTCTTAATTCAATTCTTGAGTTGCCTTTCAGACACCTGAAGGTACAAGTCCGAGACAGGCTGCAGACCGCAAACTGCAAAAGTAGTATCGTTTGCGGTGCGATCTGCGGCTGCGGTCTGCGGTTGCAGTTTTGCAGTCGCTGTCGGAATAGCACCTTTAAAGTGCACACCTTAAAGGCGTTATTCCGATGGCGACTTGCGGTCTGCGGTTGCAGTCTGCAGTTTGCAGCCCGTCTTGGACTTGTACTTTAAAGGATGAAATTACAAGTCCGTAAATTAATTTCCTAAAACGGAGCATGACAAGTTGACAGCCAACAGGAAAAAGTAACACATGCTTCTAAAATAAATAGCTTAACACCTCAACCGCAGTCATCAAAATCTCACACTAGCTTTAAAATCTACACTGAAAAGTTCCCTTTGAAATCCTCTCAAAGATTAATTCAGCGTATATAAGGCCGGTACATAGGTACCATTCAGCTACCTCGGGTGACTTTCGTACGCGCCAACGCTTTTATTTCGCATGAATGCTTCCGTTAAAACTGCTTCGACGTTTTTTTAAATATTTTTCTGGTATTTTTCTTGATTTTACAGATAGCGAAATTTGATTTATTGAAACAAGACAAGTTCTTGTCAGTGTAACCGATAATGACTAGCCATAACAGTACCCGCGTGGCGCCGGACGTAAAGAATAGCACTACCCAATATCTTCCCATTGGTGTAGCAAAAGGCGACTAAGCGATTCACAATTATGGAAAATCGTCACTTAACGGGTTCAAAATTTCACGCAAGCGAAGCTGCGGGCAAAAGCTAGTTAATCTATAATATTGAAAAAAAAAAACACTGATTGTCTCTACTTACCTACTGCTTTTTTATTATTAGACTTGGTTGTGTTTGACTGTAGTCGCATCTGATGGTAGGCGCAAATAGGGTCTAAGATGGAACACACGAATCTAAGTAACAGAGATATAGAGGAATTGCCCTATACTCCTCTGGCTCTCACATACACACGACAGAATGCAGTAAACTGCTTGGCTTGACTTTCTGAGGGTGGTAGCTAGCCAGGCGGACCGTATAGACCTTAGCGCCGAGCCTGCTAGGTTTTGTTGAATCTTACAATACGCATCTATTCCCAGCGTGCGGTGGTGAAGTTTATCTAGCCCGTCCCCACACTTTTTCCGTCCTGGGGATCGAACCCAAGACCTCACGCTCAGCAGTCGCGCTTGCGACCACTAGACCAACGAGGCAGTCTCTCAGTATTTATAAAGAATAGCACTGCCCCATCTCTTCCCATGGGTGTCGTAAAAGGCGACTAAGGGATTCACTAGAGGATGGGAAGCAGCGTTCTCTGAGTACTTTAACAACCATACTGCGATCGCCAACCCGCCTGCCAAGCGTGGCGACTATGGCAAACCCCCCCAACAAGGCTTGGGGGAGGCCTATGTCCAGCAGTGGGCGTCTTTCGGCTGAATGATGATGATGATAACAGTACCCCAAGTGTGAGTTTTGTTTCGTTAACTACTGTAGTTGCGTCACGCCAAAAAGGAGATTGCCCAACTTTGGTCCAAATGCTGCCCAGGAATGGGAGTACCTGCACTGGGTTCTTGGCAGTAATCTTTGTCGATAAACGAAATATTTTTAGAATCTATCGTGGGGTTCCTAATTTTTTCACCTATTTATTTTGATGATATTACTTTTATACATGGTTTTTTTTCACGTACTTTTAATAAGGTTTTTTACATCTTTTTTGACCCCAACTAAAGACAATTTGTGTAAATGAACAGTACGTCATAAAAACCATGTATAAAAAAAAATATTATCAAAATTAAATAGGTAAAAAAATTAGGAACCCCAGGACAGATTCTAAAAATATTACGTATAAAGACATAGATTAGTGCCAGGAATCCAGCGCAGGTACTCCTATTCCCGGGCAGCATTTGGACCAATTCTCATATGAAGATGAGCAATCTCCTTTATGATTTAGGCAGCGAGCGCCTCTAGGCGCGGCGTTCAATACTAAAATTCGCGCTAGAATTGAACATCGCGCCTAGAAGCACTGCCTAAATTTTCATACATTTGTGGCGTGACGCAACTACTTTACAGTAGTTTACGAATAAAACTCACACTTGGGGTACAGATAAAATGACCCACCTTCCATCTTGCTTCGTATGCCTGTCACCTGCACACTTGAGGAGCTAATGACAGCGTCAGTAAACGCAGTTCGCGTTGCTAAATTTTGGGAAAAACAAACTTTAATTTATTATTTTACTAGCTGTACCCGGCACGCGTTGCAATGCACGTTTTCCTACTTACCTACTACCTACTTTCAGAAACAAAATCAAAATAGTAACAAAAAGTTAAAATCGTTTTCATGCATGCGGTAAACAAATGAAGAATATGGACATACTGAGATAATTTCGTTTTTTTTTTAAATATCAATTTTTTCTTTCATAAGAAAGAACCTTCTGACAATTTACGAACATAACAAAAAAAAATTGCGAAATCGGTCCAGCCGCTCACGCGTGATACCGTGACCGAGGGAAATAGGCATTCATTTTTATACAACGTTATTTTTACTTTATGCGAAAACCGAGACACCCCAACAAGATTTTCATCAGAACTGCCTGTAGATGTGTTTTTTTTTAGTAAATCTCCAAGTTACACCTTAGTTTATGTCGCGTTAAGTTCGCTAAAAAAGTGTGAAATGCCTGAGATGTGCTATGCAGGAGTTGTCTAATACACGTAAACTGACCGAGCGGACCGTTTCAAGCCTCAAGGTGTCTATTCCCGTCAATTGTCATGGGTAGAACCTACTGAAACAAAATTGAAATTTATGAAAAAAAAAAAACAAAAAAAATGTGGTGTAAAAAATATGTCAATCGATTCTCCTAGTGATTCTGAACAAACTAGTTTCAGGTTTCGCATATACTAAAACTAACCTTGTATACTTAGATTTTTGCCATCGACTATCAGAACAAGATCAGTCTATCCTTTTCCTACCCATCGGGTCAGCTTCCAATTACAGAGGGATACCTTTATACCGGTTGTCAGACGTTTCTGGATTCTGATAGCCCGTAACGACGGTCATAAGTATTCAAATGACAACCGGGATAGACGACTGAGGGTCCAATCACATCAATCAGCATCGATTCGCACACGACACCCAGCGTTTGGTATGGCGAACGCTTTGTGTGTATAAATTACGATCGTGTGCTGTCATCTGCGTAAGCGTACTTCAGCGTACTTACGCATCTCTAGTGATGTGTATGCGATTTGTTCGATTCCGATGCGTAAGCATATTTTCGTCGCATGCTTAAGAGTGCGTCAGCGTTCAGAAGCATTAGCTGCACTTGTACGCACATTGCTTCAGCTTAAAAATGAATCAATGCGAAAGGGTAAACATGCGTACGCATCTTTATATAAAATGGCCGTTTTCTGTGACTAAAATGCAAATCGAAGCGAAGTATGTACACATAACTTTACGTCTTATTCCCCGAAGGGTTGGCAGAGGTGTATAGTACAACACCCACGTTTCGCCGTTATGTTTGAAGTCCCACGTAATAGGGGGCGAGCCTATTGCCATCAACCGGGTACAAATCCAGACTCCGAGCTGCTACTGAGAAATTCCACACGGAAAAAACCAACAACACTTTGCCCGACCTGGCGATCGAACCCAAGACCTCACGCTCAGCATTCGCGCTTGCGACCACTAGACCAACGAGGCAGTCATATGACTCTCACTTTTGCTGCGACCTTTGGGTCGGACGGACGTTCACAATTGTTTTATCTGTTGTTTTGTTTTGTGTCAAGATTGTAATTATGACTGTGTTTTAATATTCCTTCACTGGAATGATAACTGATCGTAATAAAGTATTCAGTTCATATGTACCATCCTGTTTTTAATAAATAACGCCCCAGAAAGCTAAAAGGTTATTAATCCTATTAGTAAATTCTGTTATTTTATCAGCTATCCTTCAGGGTACGCTTTTATGCTTTATGGCTTTTTTATGAGGCGAAGTATGTCTTGCCCCTTAACGTGCTCTATAAGGCACGCGGGGTCTAGCTGTGTCTTACACTTTATCATCATCATCATCATTCAGCGGAAAGACGTCCACTGCTGGACATAGGTCTCCCCTAAGCCATGTTGGGGAGGTTTGCCATAATCGCCACGCTTAGCAGGCGGGTTGGCGATCGCAGTATGGTTGTTAAAGTACTCAGAGAGCGCTGCTGCCCATCCTTTAGTGAATCGCTTAGTCGTCTTTTTCGACACCCATGGAAAGAGATGGGGTAGTGCGATTCTTTACGTCTGGCACCACACGAAGCTTTACACTTAATTTTACACTTAGGGCCACACATTTAAGGCGCTTATAGCCGCGAAAGTGGCATCACTTTAGAACATTTTTTTTTTCTTATAACCAATAATATTAAATGTTGAAATTTCGTATTTACAACAGTCTAGTCAAGTATTGTACTTAGAAGTTTTAGAACACAAATTAAAAACACTATAACGATTGGATTCGAAGTTTTAGCGATTAGTACCAAAAATTACCGTTTAACATTATTTACTATATACCTTTGAATCTGGAAGCCCTAGTTTTTCTATTTTGTTTTCTAAAACTTTTACTTCGAAACAGTATACGTACTAAAATGTTGAACGTATGAAATTTAAAATATTTCGTGTTAGCTAACATAAATAATGTTTCTTTTTCAAAAGTGGCGCCACTTTCGCGGCTATTCGCGCCTTAAGCCCTACCTAATCGATCGATTTACACTAAAGCTAGTTCAGCTAGTTCTACCGGAACATATAATGTAACTTAAAATAAGAATGAGCTATGATTCATTAATCCTAGGTCTCTAGCACTAGTGCGCCCCAATTTTTAACGACTTTTGGTAGTTTATTCCCACGTTAGACTGAATTAAATAGACATTGAGTGCATTAGCCGTTAGCTGGGAGTCGGAGAAGTCAATTGAGGAACATCGTTTACTATCGTTCTTACTCTGTGAGTTATTATCTATTAGGCTGTTGATTTATTACATGGGACATGTAATTCTATACGGCTTGTTGCTTTAATGATCTAGTATGTAACTTGACTAAGGATTTTAATGTCCTGATTTTAATTACTCTTTTATAATTAACATATTCAAATATAAGTCTTCTTCTTCCTCTTCTCTCGTGTCGGACCAGTTACAGGAGAATAGCTCACGTCTTGATGAAAAAGATTATCCGGTCACCAACGTTGGTAGCGGGGCTGACTGCCTAGGGTGCGCCGGACATACTAAAGTACCGTCTCTTGCCAGGGTTGCGGAATTGCTAGAGTTGCGGAATTTGTTCGAAAAAGTTACCGCGGCCCTGAAACACAAAGGGCATTAGGAGGAACACGGATGGGTTTTAGTCAGTAAGAGTCTGACACTCCCTTCCACTACACCCAGAGCGGAAGAAGTCATTTGATGATAAACCAACCTAAAGAAAACGTCACTTGTGGAGGCTCTTTTCATGTTGATTATTAGGAATAATATAATCGTATATAAAACTGGAGAATAGCTAACTTGTTTTAAAAGAAATCTAAATACCTCTGGAAATCGATCCATTATCGGTATTGATTTTAATTGTATTAATATTGGCAACAACAACAACTAATTAATTATGTGGCAATACTTGCAAAAAATATGGACAGTCTCCTCAAAACATTTCCCTGTAATCACAATGATTAAGGTAGCTGTCCTTATTACTACCCATCTCAAATAAGTTTTAGTACTCAAACCTTAGTTGGTCCGGAAGAGTCAGTTGATCCTTATTAAGGAAAGTGGGATCGATTGGCATCATGAAAGTGTTTTGCGAAAACTGCCCATTTTCACGCCAGCTGTTTTTTTTTTAAATTACATATATTACAGACCAATTTATTTTCAGAAAATAGGTATAGACAATCTCCTAAGAACGTTTTCCTGTAGCTAAAATGATTAGGGTAGTTGCCCTTACTGCCTCATCTCAAATTACCACCCTGTGTATGATAGGTCACACTAAGTCAGATTTTCATAAAAAATAAAATGAGACTAAAAAAGTCATTCAAAACATCTCAGTGGTTTGACTAGACAAATATGTACTGCAAGTGAATGCGGAGAGGTGCCTGTTAACCGCCCAGAGCCAAGCCACTCAACCGTTATACAAAATAAAGACAATACAGAAGGTTCACTCCTACCATCGCGTGGTCATCTTATGGTAGGAAGCCAATGAACGCCAACGAGCGTTCGTCATTTGTTAATTTGATCAAACTATGTGTGAACGAAACCCGTTCGTTGGCGTCTGTTGGCGGTTGTAGGCCTTCGTTGGCGATGGTTGGCCTACGTTGGCGGTTGTAAGCATTCATTGGCAGTCGTTGGCTTAGTATGTATCACAGAAAGTGTGTACGTACCATTAAATACTGTAATCTGTCTGTAGACATCGACTACTGAATATGGGACCTCCTAATACTGCTTTGAACGGTGCCGGGAAATATTGATTGGTAATCGTAGTGCATAGTTAGTTTTTATGCACGTCAGGATAATGCAACAGTAACTTCCCATCATCATGAATTCCCTGTATCCATTTACTCCCGGGTACCCTCTGTAGGAACTGGGGTAATATTTTACGGGAACAACACATTATCACTGTTTTCAATGTATACTTTGGCTCTTTTTTGACTTCGTACCATTTTAATATCATAACGTATCGCTTGTATTCCCCGAAGTGTTGAGCAGAGGTGTATAGTACACCCTCATTTCGCCGTTATGTTGCGAAATGGGGGCGAGCCTATTTCCAGTAACCGGCTACAAATTCAGACTCCGGGTTGCTATTGCTACTACTACTAGGACTACTAGACCGACAAGTCAATTTTAATATAATGTTTATCTTTGATAATTGTTGGCTTTACTTTATTTATTTTTTATTGTATGCTACACACTACTATTTGTGCTACTAAAGATGTAAGACAAAATAAAGTTTCTTCTTTTTTTTTGCCATCTTTCTATCGTGAGACATTCACAAAGATTGACATTCCCAAAAAAAATGATGGTCGGTTGAATTGTTTGTCAGCTTATTGCCGATGATTGTACAGAGTGAACCTTTTGCGTTTTTCTATTTAGTGATGACCTGCATTTGGGGTAAAACTGAAATCTTTAGTCTTGTTACATAGTCATGAGGGTGGTTTTAAACGGGAAAATATGTTGAGAACATTATTAGCTCGGTCGGGAGTGGAAAGATAATACGAAAATTTTATAGTTAACGAAATGGCTACTAGTTTTCAGAATGATAATTAGATTGCTAGAACCCCTGCGAAGTAAGTTGGTAAAAAAAAATATCGCCTCAGTTTTAGCGATCAGCTGCGTACAGTTCAGTTCTTTGATTTCAATTAAAAGCATTTATTTGAACTGTTCTCAATTATATCTGGCCGTTAACTGAAATACCATTACAGTAAAAGCCCCCGTTTGTGGACGGGCTACATAAAACATATTATACCGGCCGTGGTCGTAGACTGAAGTAGCGGAGCAGTTGTCATCTTCATGAAGCAAGGGTATCTTCATCTGCCCTCACTTCATCTTCATTAAAAATCGAAAGCAATAATTTTACTCATTCAATCGATGTCCACAATTGAAAAATATATCAGAGTCTATATTTATTCTTCTTCTATCTTATTTAGTCTTGTGTAGTGTCGGACTTAAAGAATATCACTACAAACTCTTCCCGTGGGTGTCGTAAAAGGCGACTAAGGGATTCTCTAGAGAATGTTTTGTCTATCGGTATGAGTCTGTCATGCTCACTGAAATGTCCTGCTGATGGTGGCGTTGTGCATCGGGTCGTTGAGTTCCCTGCAACATGGTTGAGCTGAGCGACGCCGATGTATGCGACATGCTCGTGAACGGGTGCTGTCTGTTGGGACTGGTCAGCTCATAACTGCTATGGCAATCGTTTTAAAAGGCTAACTTTCTCATTACTTTTCATGTTGTACATTAATCTGCATTGTTCTTACATTGCTACAATGAAAATTGTCAAACCATTAACTTTTTTTTAAAAAGAGTGTCTATGGAGTTTCTTGCCGGTTCTTCTCCAAAGGACCTACTATTTGGAACCGAGCCCCTAATGTTGACCTTTTGAAAGCACCAGGGATCTGGTCTACTTGAAATAAAAACTATTTGACTTTGACTTTGAATGGGCAGCAGCGTTCTCTGATTACTTAACAACCATACTGCGATCGCCAACCCGCCTGCTAAGCGTGGTGATTACGGCAACCTCCCCCCCCCCCCTTTTGGGGGAAGCCTGTGTCCAGCAGTGGACGTCTTTCGGCTGAATGATGATGATGATATTTATTCAAACTAGATTTCATTTGCGTTGTTCCTATTAGGTCTAACCTAACCTAACATCTTACTGTTTACGGCATCATCTTAGGGTCAGGTACCGACATGACGATATGCCGTGGTCTAGATACTGCCATAGTCTATTCAATCCCCCGTGTGAAGACGGGCTAGTACACTGGTGGTACACGTGTTGTAAGATTCAACAAAACCCAGCACGCTTAGTGGTAGGATCTATGCGGTTCGCCTGGCTAGCTCAAATTAAAGTCTGCCGCCCAGCAGTTTACTGCGTCCCGTCGTGTGTGAGAGCCATACGAGTACAGGGCAATTCCTCTATATCTCTGTTACTTGGATTCGTATGCTCCATCTTAGACCCTGTCTGCGCTTACCATTAGGTGTGACTAGGGTCAAACGCGACCAAGTCTAATAATAAAAAAGTGTGTAAACGTGTTTTTTTTCTTTCAAAATTATAAATAAATTAATACACGACGAACAATATCATTTGAGTTTAATTCACTCGTGAATGCTTAAAAAACCAAATTATTTAATACCCACATTTTACTTGCTGGCTTTTTCAGCCCTGAAAACAGACCACTCTCGTATTCCCTAAATTCTTGGTACTAAAATTCCAACATCATTTCAAAAGATAAGCTTCCATAAAAAGATTATACGAAAGTTAATTATAAAACTAAAACAATATTGCTAGCCTGGTATTTTTTAAACAAAATCCCTTTTTACCCGCTTTTTTAGACATTATAAATTCATGCAAATTCTATGTGTTCACTTTTACGAATGCATGCTGTAGACTGGCTTGAATTTTACATTGCTATTTGCAATTTCTAAACAGAAAATTTTGTAGCTAGCGTTCTCTAAACAAGGTTTGTGAATAATTTGAATATAGTGGCGCCATCTGTGTATATTTTAGTAACATAGCGCAGCGCCGACAGTGGCTCCATCTCTTGGTTATAGAACGAACTATCATATCACTGAAATCGGTAAATCGATTTTCATTTAATTATAAAATAGAAGATAGAATATTACAGGCTGTAAACGAATTCGTGTAATTCCTTCAAACCGCGTGATCTACTGGTGACACTGATTGACCCTGAATAATGTTTTACAGAACCAACAAAAAAAATGTTTTCAATAAATGAACCAAGGTATTCCGTATCTAAGTAATTTTAGCGTCCCAAGTTAATTGACTGCGTGGAGCGATATCGCACTAGACGTGCCCGTCAGCTGTGTTGCCGTGCCTTCATTCATTTATGCATGGCATCGAAATTTTCTATCACATAAAAAAAAATAGAAAAAAAAACAATCTAAATCCCGTGCGGGGTTAATCTATACCATTAATAGATCATGTGGTTTGAAGGAATTACACGAATTCGTATACAGCCTGTATACTTTGCTTAGTGTGATATTGTTTGTGCTTGAAACATATATTAATATAGGTAGGTAATGCTTGATATTGCTGTATTGCGCAAATATCAAAACGGTTTTATTTTTATAAAAATACAAAACGACTAGGGGCTCGTGGCTAATTAACAACAACGGGAATCATATGATTTGCAAGGTTAAGCTGCGCTTGCCGCGGTCAGTCCGTAGATGGGTGACCGTTCGTTACACATCGCGAGTCCGTGCTTCGGAGTTCGCACGTTAAGTCGTCGGTCCCGGATATCATACTAATACTTATGACGGAATATTCCGATCTGTCCCCCTGATCTGTCCCCTCGTCGGTAACAGGGGAACAGATCGAAACTTTTTATTTATATTTGTCCCCCTAAAACACAGCAGGGGATAGACCAGAAATAATTCGTTCGTCTTGGTGACAGGGGAACAGATCGATTTTTTTATTCCTGATTGACCCTCCGAAGGGGACAAATCAGGTGGACAGATCTGATATTCCCTTATGACAGTCGTTACGCGTTGTCAAAAGCCCGAAAGTTTGACAACTGGTCTAACCTTAGGATATCGGCATTGCCCAGGGTTGTGGAGGTCTGATGGCAGTCGCTCCGTCTAAAATACCAGTATTCAGCCGCATCTGATTAGACTGGATAAGCTGACCCAATATAGTTGGGAGAAGGCTAGGTGAAATAAAACCGGCTATTATCTATAAAAAACGGCAAAAAAATCACGTTTGTTGTATGGGAGCCCCCTTAAATATTTATTTTATTCTATTTTTTTGTATTTGTTGTTATAGGCGGCAACAGAAATACATCATTTGTGAAAATTTCAACTGTCTAACTATCACGGTTCATGTGATACAGCCTGGTGACAGACGAACAGACGGACAGCGGAGTCTTAGTAATAGGGTCTCGTTTTACCCTTTGGGTATCTACGGAACCCTAAAAAAGCACAAACGAAAAGTACGTTTTTTTAAAAAAAATGTAGAAATTATAATTATGTACTTAATTAGAAATTTCAATATCGAAGACAACCGATATTTATTTTCGCTTTATTTTGGTATCCATCAACAAGAATGAGAATCCTAACCCTAAAATTCATAAAAGTCACACGAAACATTAAAAAATCTCCCCTATCAAGGGCAGGCGTGCTGTAGTTGATTCGGGAAACCTTTTAACACCCACACGAGTGGAATCCGCACTTCGTTATAACGCCAGTCTGAATCAAACATTCGATACTGCGGTGTATCTTTCAAACGAAAGCCGGGAGTTCCCTCGACACGACTGTGCAAACGTGCGATTAGTCGCAACGATTATAAAATTTATTTTTATTGCTATCTCACACTGACATTGGTGCCGATTCTCTTGTTCACCAACTAAACTAAAATTAGAGAATTGCTATCTTTTACTAACAGATAACGCGAGAAAAGGACGGTGATAGACACCAACTAAGTTAGAGATGTCAAATTAGTTTACGCCTTGAACTTTACCGTGTTTTTAGTCGACACGTTTTAAATGTCATCTAAAGTATGAAACTTTTAATTCAACTAAATTTGACAGCTCTTATTTACGTATGTCTCTTTCTTATTTTATTAGAGTGAAAAAGATGCCAATAGCCTAAATTAAGTTTAGTTTGTCCTTAACAGAATCGTCACCATTATGTATATTGAAATATTATGGTCAAGATAAATGTTCAGTTTGCTGTGGAGAAGTTAATTGTAGTTTCTTTTTAAATTCAAGATTGGCGCGAGACTTATGCGACTTCTGGAGGGTGCAAGCGAAAACGCAACAGACAGTAGTGACATAGTTTCGAAAGCAATGGCTCTATTAACCGTTCCTCCAACTTAAAATACTACTAAAATAGGCTGAGTTTATTCATACTAATAGTCACACGCGAAAATAATCTTTTCAATATCGAATTCGCGTTTAATTATTATATGATGGATAAAGCCACTTCTGTCTACTTTATGTATAGAGAGAAATCTCGGAAAAGTCTCTGGCTGTATTTCACAAAATCAGGTGGGTCCAATTAATTCATGGATTTTGACATGACAAAGCGAAGTTATGTTAGGACTTGGGTGGTGAATGCGAATAGAATGCAGTAGAGAGATTCTATCGTTCAATAATCACAATATTTGAACACCGAATTACGCCGAAGTTTACACACTAAAGCCGCAACATAAACCCTTTTGTTCAGTTATTGTTGTTCTGTCGGGCACTAATATTATGATGCATTGCATAGAATATAATGTGCTGTAATAAATTGCAAGATAAACATGTTTTATATGCATCACGATGGGTCTGTCATGACGAAAGGAGGGTTTGGCCCGCAGGCCAACTCCGGCCCGCTAACCCTCCCTTTTACAGCAAGAGTCCATAACAAATAGTCATAATTTTATGAGCCAAAAATTATAGTTTTGGCAGAACAAAATGCTTTTTTTTGGGATTCTGAACCCCTACATCATTTCTGGCGTTTGTCTGGCCCCTAATGATAAAATTTGCCCAACTCTGGTCTTGACAAATCACCTGTGTCTGTAAAGATACGCTAATTAAACGTATGGAAATGACGTTACAGATCGCTAGACCGGTCGAAAGCTTATGTCGATCCAGTACATCTCATTGATAATTCTATTCTATAGCGGTCATCGATTGTCAAGTTGGCTGCAGGCCCTGGCCTCTTGGAATCAGCGAAAAAAGAAACTGAGTAATCCTCAAAAAGTGTAACAAGTCACAATAGTTTAGTCATCTCTTGCTTGAACTTTAATTTCTGATATTTATACGACAATCGCAAATTTTCCTTCTCAGTCGCAAGTCTACATAAACTTCTCGCATACAGAACTCCCGCCCAAACACTCAGACGCACTCAATACAACAGTACCTAACGACAACACATGCAAACGTGTTGAATGCAGTAGCCAAATCACTTGAAAATCGACTTAGCACTTTTACCCGTAGGTTTAAGGTTGAGATTTCATTTTGTGGAAAGAAAAAATATATTTGTTTACTTGATAAGAGCTGTTGACGTGATGAGTATAACGCCACAGAGTAGTTAGTATATGAAGTGTTCATATGCATATTTTTTTCTTGGGTTTTTCTGAACTAACTTTTTGTACTGAGCGGGAAAAAGATAGATGTGACATTTTTTTTTTATTGTTTGACTTCGTCGCGCTTGTCCCTAGTAGCACCTGATGGTAAGCGTAGACAGGGGCTAAGATGGAGCACACGAATCCAAGTAACAAAGATATAGAGAGATTCCCCTATACCCCTCTAGCTCTCACATACACACGACGGAACACAGTAAACTGCTTGGCGCCGGACTTTAATGTGAGGGTGTTAGATAGCCAGGCGGACCGTATAGATCCTACCACCAAGTGTGCTGGGTTTTGTTGAATCTTATAACACGCGTCTATTCTCAGCGTGCGGTGAGGAAGTTTTATATTCTAGCGGGAGAAAAATGACATTGGATGGGAGGCGTCGTAGGATCGTAAATCATTTGAGCTTGTCGCAGTCTACTGCTGGAAATAGGTCTCTCGTGTTGAACGTTGCACCACAATACTTGAGCCTGTGATTTCACTGGCCACTTCCCTTAAAACCGGAACACAGCAATGCTGGATAGCGGCAGGAATAAGTATGGAGGTAGTACTTCCCCAGCCGAATTCTTACACACGGGCTCGCGGTCGACGAGTCAACATCTCCTGAGGATGCTCCGTAAAGGGGCGAAACCCGTGTCTTATTGGTTTGGGTTGTTTGTTGCATTTTAATCACACCTTCTGCACGTATTTGCGGGTGAGAGGGCGGTGCTGCATCCTGCAACAAACTATTTCAAAGATTTATTTACTAACCCGACCATGGATGACGATACTTTACTTTTGGTCTATCAAAGCAGCGAAAAAGTACGAACGTAAAAGTACGTAGTAAAAGTACAAACCGGTTGACGGATTTCGAATGAGATTTCTTTTATATAATCGATATGAGTAGAAAGAGACATATTGGGAGAGTAGAGACATGGTGAAAACGGTCTAGACGACTCGAATGATGATGACGTAGCCGATCCAACTCAGCAATTTCATACCTCATAACAACTGCAACATATTTTATTTATGGTTTTTTTTTTGCTTTCATCTGTGCTCTATTTTCGTACGTTCTTTCGAAATTGCGTCATAAATGGTTAAAACTAAATATCGTAATTTTATATTTGTATGTCATGGATTTCCGCAAAGTAATGCCTAATTCCATTATTTATCTTACACACGGAGCTCTTACTACTACTAGCCTAGCTCACTCAATAGCACGCGAAGCAATTATTATTGTGTTTTTTTTGTTTGTTTTTTTTTTGTTTTTCAAAGCGATATGCTTCGTATTTATTGTGCATGTGTTTCTTCTATTACTCTGTCTGCTAACTTTTCTGTGGTAGACCGCTAAAGCTCGCCTGTAACGTTTCAAGGGAGAGTGCTGTGTTTGCTTTGTATCGTCAATCGTTTTTAGCCCCAATATCAACGTTCAAAAGCAAATGCGTCTGGACTGCTTTTATTGATATTTAAATAAGTATTTGTAGGAATTCATTGGAGGTGATTGTATTTGTTTCTGCAAATAACATTTTGATATTATTATTTTGTACTCTGGAGTGTTGTTTTTTTTTTTTTTTCATTTGACTGCTTTAGTTGGTCCTAGGGGACCCTTCCTACGTAACTAGGCAGTTATTGGCGAGATCTTAAGGGTCTCCAGCCAATGGGGGGAAGTAAAATACTTAACCTAAGCTAACTACTTGTACTACAGTAACATCATGACTACCTGCAAAAACAGCACTAAGGGCGACCGCTAGTGGGACTCGGACCTCGGCTTAGGGCGTTGCTGGCTTAGGGGGGGGAGACAGCTTGATGAGAGCTGAATTGGTGTGAAGAGTGTGTTGGGTGAGGGGTTCGTAGCTTAAGTAACAACCACGCTAATCACGCTGAAGATTTGCAAGGTTAAGCTGCGCTTGCCGCGGTCAGGCCTTGGATGGGTGATCATTCGTTACACATCGAGACCCCTCCGTGCCTCAGAGAGCACGTTAAACCGTCGGTCCTGGGTGTCAGACGAATACCTATGACAGTCGTTACGGGTAGTCCGAAGCCCGAAAGTCTGACGACCGGTCTACCCTTAGGATATCGGCATTGCCCAGTAACTGGGTTGTGGAGGTCTGGTGGCAGTCGCTACGTGTAAAATACTGGTATGCAGCCGCATCTGGTTAGACTGGAAGCTGACCCCAATACTTGGGAGCAAATAAATCGAGCCACTTCTATTGTTCACGTATAATTGTTATTATTTTTAGTACCTATTATGGAACATATCAATTCGAAACATATATCGCCTAAGAGGTTATTTGATAACTTTTACAAAGATGGTAGTTTTTTGTCAACTTAGTATATAATCCATGAAACCAAAACTTATAATTTATTTGCTCCCAAGTATAGTTGGGAAAAGGGTATTCAGAACAGTATTTTGTACTTTGGAATAGCTTCTCTAGTTCCCTGCGTAGTCCGGTGAAGCATTAATTGCTCAAGTACTATAATTATAGACACAATAGATAAACAATGGCACTGACGAACCGGTTCGTCGGTCGAGCCGCTAGCGGTTAATAAGCAAAACTACTTTTTATTTTTTTTACTCACTTCTTTATTATTCACTAGAGGATGGGCAGCAGCATTTTCTGAGTACTTTAACAACCACACTGCGATCGCCAACCCATCTGCCAAGCGTGGTGATTATGGGAAACCCCCCCAACATTGTTTGGGGGAGGACTATGTCCAGCAGTGGACGTCATTCGGCTAAATGATGATGAATATGATTAAAATACCCGTGTTAAGTTATACTGATCATATGTTGGATACGAGTATCTTGTTATTGATGTATCGTGTAAGAACTTAGCCGTAAAGTTTTTATTACACAAACATAAGGAATATAGGCGTGATGTTATAACATAACAGTACGCCTATATTCCTTAAAGTGGTTGGCAGAGGTGTATAGTTAACTCTCATTTCCCTGTAATATTTAAGTCCATGTAATAAGAGGCGAATCTAATGCCATCAACCGGGCACAAATCGGACTCCAGGCTGCTACTGAGAAATTCCACACGGAAAACTCCAATAATACTTCACCGGGCCTGGGGATCGATCCCAAGACGTCACGCTCAGCAGTCTCGCTTGCGACCACTAGAACAACGAGGCAGTCAAGTGATTGTATTTATTTCTGGAGAAGCTTCTCTATTTCTCTACCTAGTCTGCATATAAAAGCAATACTTCATTATTATTAAAATAAAAGCAAATTATGAATAAAATCTTATTGATATTTTGTATAATGCCACATTAATAAGAATTTTGCACTTTACTAATGCAAGTTACATAAAAAGTACGCAAATAATATAATTAAAAGTAAATAAATAAAATAAGTAAAAGTAGGTTTTCCTATTGTAATTATTAGTAATTTCCCAGTATATTATTGATTAGTAAAGACCTGGAAAAAGGGATTATTCCTACTTTCCAACATCTAAAGTCAACACAATTTTCGTACAACAAACTTTAACACACTTTCATGTTAGTAAACAGAAAAATACTTGTCTCATATTCAGCAATAGGCACCAATTGGCACGTAGGTCATAATTCGTAGCTCAGCCGTAGAGCAGTCACGTAGACGTCTGACGTCATAACAGCACAAAACTGTAGCAAAAACAATACATACAAACGGAATGTTATGTTCAATGGAACGGAATATTTAGACTTTTATGTTTGAACAGAAATATTTTATGTTCCTTGCTGCACGTAAGTGAGGGCACGAAATAGATCCCGCTCCACACCTAGAGATGCAAAATTACGTAATTTTACTGAAAACGCTGGTAAAATACGGGTATTTTATACGGTCATATACAAGGTGTAGCATAAATAACGCACAACCTCTTAAGGGGTCACTGTACTCATCATTATGAACAACTTTTACTATGGGACCAAACAGGAAATCGCGAAAAAAAAAAAAACAGCTGTTCCCTACATTTTCACGAGATAAGCGAACATAAATAATTTTACCGCCAATTAAAAAGGGTAATTTTACCGCTTCACATCTCTACTCGCACCTCTGACAATTCGTGTGCGGAACAGAATTTGATTATCACTTGCGTTAACGGTGAAGAAAAACATCGTGAGGAAATCTGCACAACTGAGAGAGCTCGATGAAGCTTTGGATGGTGTGTGCAGTCCGCTAAGCCGCACCAGACCTGCGTGGTGGCCTAAGGCCTCTTTTCATCCTGAGAACCATTTTGAAGGTTAAAAAGTTTGGAAATGACCTTGCCCACGCCCCTATTCGATTTGATCCATACTTCCAGGGACACCCTGTATAATGGAAATATTATATGCTAAGCTGTGGTAATAAAACTTTGGAGAAGACTTAAACGGGGTTTTTGAAAACCTATTAATCATTATCTTCAATCAACCAATCACAGCATTTGACATGATTTGACAACAGATTAAAATGAACAGCCTTTCAGAAATGGGACAAATTTTCTGCAAAATATAACCACAGTCTAAAACCGAGAATTCACACATGTTCGCAGCTTGCACAACGGCATGCAAAAGGCTTGCAGGTGCCAGCTACTGGCACGTGTATACATAAAAAGGCATGCGAGTAGATGGCATGCAAGGAAATTGTACCGTATTTGCTTTTTTGGCATGTAATGTGCAGCGGGATTGGTGGGGGTATTGCGTACCAAATGGCGCGTCTGAACGCGTCACATAGCTACAGGCATGCCACTTTAGTAGGCTAATAAAGATTATGCTATTAAAAAGCATGCCATTTCACTTTCTTTATCCTCATTGTACCATTTACTGGCACATGCCATTTTTTGGCATACAAGCTGCTTCCCTGTTTTGCCGGCACGTGTATTCCTTCCTTAACTGAAATAGTTACAGTTTGATATCACTCTGATTCAAGGAAACATCTACATCACTTTAGAAGTAATCAACTACCCTAACGTTAGTAATAGCGCAACTCGTGCCAGTTTGCTAACTCTGCTACAAACACCTTTAAGTTAGCCGGTGTCCCTAACAATGTAATAAAGTTGCACATGCAACAACACAAGATGGTTTGAATAGCAAGTGTTGTTAGTGTACACATCAACAACAGAGCGCCGAACTTCAATGAGAATGATAAAGCTGGATCCACATTACGCGCACATGAGCGCGTATCATTTCGCAACCATAACTCGTCTATATACGCGTTTGAGAAATGATACATCAAAAATATAGTTAAAATAAAAAGCATTACTTAAGCAACCAATTTCTGTTCCATTGCTGGGCACGGCCCTCCTTTCAGAATGAGAAGGGTTAACGCCTTAGTCCAGCACGTTGACTTGATACAGGTTGGCGGAATTCACACACCATGAAGAACTTTTTGTAGCCCTCTCAAGTATTGAGAATTCCTCACGATATTTTCCTTCTCCTCACCAAAAATATAGAAATTTGAAACCCGGCTTCGTGCAGCGTATTCGTCATTTGTTAAATTTAAGCAAACTTTGTATAGAACGAATCCTGTTTCATTCGGTTTTTAGCGGTATCAAACCCCGTTCTCTGGCATTCATAATAAGCTAGGGAGATCGCTGCATTAGGCGCTCGCGCGCATTTCGTTCTTCATGCAAAATACCTCCGCACACAACGAGCTTTCGCAGATGTGTCCACAACCTATGAGTGACAAATTACGTAGCATCGGTTATTCCCACAATAGTTCCCAATAACGAACATCAAAACCACGATCGATGAAATTGAAAGTGTATTTTCGGCAGTTTGTAGTGACCAAAATAGTTCTGTTGATGTATGAAGAGCTATAAAGGTAGAGATCAAAGGAGTTTGTAAACATGACGTCAACATAGCACGCTTCATCGCAATCCCGGTTGCAGCACTGTGTTCGATTTCCAAGTCGAGTAAAGTGTGATTGGGGTTTCTGTTAGAAAATTCAGTTGGAGTCCGGGGGTTGGAACTGTGCCCGGTAAATAATTATGGACCATTACCCAACCAGAGCTTAATTGGGCAAGGACCAGAGATTCAAGCTAGCGCGTTCCGATTTCCAATGCATCGAAAGCTAAACGAGCTGTGTGGCTCACAATCCCAGTTCTAGCGGTGTACAAATAAAAATGCTTTCAGAAGATCCTATAGATTTCATACTGAAAGCGTATTTGACTATATTTTTTTATTAGAAATCTCAAAACGAATACAATAATAACGAGCAACAGTGACATTGTTGCCCTCTTCGCCTATGTACTGGTGGCTTTTCAGGGGGCACAGCTAGCGAGCTGACGAGTCACCGTCTGCCATCACTTTTCAATTTTAAAGTTGAAAGGCAGGCGCCGTTTTCTTCCGGCAATAGAAGTTAACCAGTCCACTAAACACCTCTTCCCATAGACCCGATATTTTTTACTACATTTTACAATAGTCTTGCACCCACCCGGGACCGTCCATGACTGTACTCCAATAGTGCAGCCGTGGATAGTCCCTGGTTGGTGTCCCATCCAATTTCAGATTAAAGTTCTCAAAGGGGCCTTTGCTGTGTCCCCCGTATGCCTTCCAGAGGACCGGACATCTTCCGCACGGAAGATGAACCGTGAATATAAAGAGCAACAGTGAAAAAAACAATGAAATAAATAATGAAATACCCAAGTTACTTATAAGCGATTTAAAATTGTTCACAAGACAGTGACAACACTACTACCATAATGACGTCTTATCTTAAAAACTTCATAGAGACTTAACATCACTCTGCACAATATCCGTTTCGCGTGACAATGACAGAAAATGCAGCCTCAACATACTTCGAAAACGTGCATCTATTTTTTGATCGATTTCAATTTTTTTTTAACATACCTCGTTCTTTCTATAATTTCAATAAAATAACATTTTCAATAGTTCTCAAACGTCCTTTTCTTGTTTTAAAAACTTACACATACTTAATATATTCCATCGTTTTACGTCACCCTAAACAAACACTCACATTACCCATATTACCACGAAAAAGAGGTCCAACCCAAACATTATAAAAATTTCATGCCACAATCAGCGCGGTCCTTCACGAGGTGATGACGTGTTTACTTTAATCATTCGGGTCCGTCCCTCGTTGTGTATTCAATCCCATCTAACCGGACGGCGGTGGAAGATTGCTTTATACACAGGCTAAAACATTACTCGAGGTGATGGAAGTTTCACGAAAAAATCTGGCAGGTACGAATTTTTTAAATGCCTTGAAAACGCTTCAACGTGTTCTAAATTCGAAGAAGCCGTTTGAATTTGGAAAACGTCGAAGGATATTGTTCACGGGAATTTTGTTTCACTTATTTGTGTTCTTGTGGTCTCAGTTTGAAAATATATAATTTTTTGCAGCGAAAAAATCTTTCATATATATCTATTCTAGAAACCACTGCAAAGAAAGTCACGATCCACTGAGCTTTCCCGTCGTAGAGTCAGTCGTCTCTTCAGACTCCGCAGTCACACCGATAATTCAGCCCTCATCAAGCTATTTCTCTCCTAATCCCCCGCCAGCAACGCCCGAAGCCGAGATCCGAGTCCCACGAGGGGTCGCCGTATTTCATAGAAATACACAGAAACCAGTAGTGTCGGAGCGACACGTCGTCTGCTGCTGCTGTATTATACAATCGGCAACGAACTCGTACCTACATATCGGTTTCTTTTTTTATTGCTTTATGTCGTCGACGTTTCCTGTCTGACTACCTCTGAGAAGAAAGTCCGAAACAAACTCAGGGGTCACAATCTCTTTTAAAGTCTAGACATATTTTCTACTAGCTGTGCCCGCGACTCCGTCCGCGTGGAAGTCGGAAAACAACATTGTGTCGCAGCAACTAAATAATCCATTTATTATAATATTAGACAAAGGTGTCCCACTAAGACACTTATATCTTTTGAACCATTTCTTTATGTAGAGTTTCAGCTCCTCTTGATTGACCGTAAAGATTCATAAAACCTATAAAACCGTAATACTAAAAACGTGTTGCTTATTTCTATAAATTTCCTTGCTAAAATGGATTAATTATAATTGAATATTGATACTTTTATTGAAGATGTAACAAAACCATATCGCGATACAAAAATAGCTACAACGCCGTCTTGTTACAATCTGCGAACTAAATTATGATTTCATTCGAGGTGTGGTAGGTATAGAAAAGAACTTTAAATATTTAAAAAAAAACGTATAGAAGACTTCATTTAATTTTAATAAGTTATAAATAGGTAGGTACTGCTTTCAAAAAGTCTGATCTGGAAATCGAACCAACACAAACGCGAAAAAACATCATCTATATTTTTATTTCACCAATCGATATGATCGCTCCAATAAACATAGTGCCTGAAATTGATAGAAGACCATAAAAACTAACATTAAGTACCTACCTAACTTAGGTACATTTCAATTCAAACACTTATTTGTTGTTACTTCTTATTTCTTGCACTTCCTTCAATTTAAGACAGTGTGTTTGTTGGAGAGATTTGATCCTTATTATTGACCTTATAGATATCTATCAACAGGTGCCATAATATAATACCGGATGGTACATAAAGCTTTGTCAGTTCGATTCCCGGTTCAGGCAAAAAAATCAGTAAAAGGTAATTACTTACTTTAAAAAAAAATGAAATGAAGTTTCCTTTGAAATATTGCTATTTTTAATATTTAAAAACAGATAAACAGACAAACAGACAAACCAACAAACAGAAGAAACAAAATACAAAAATGTTAAAAATGGGTTCTTTTGGTTATTTTTTAACACCCTAACCATGTTTTTTCAAAATATTTGCTATGTACAGATACGCAAAGTCTACAGATTTGATAAATGTATAGAAGATATTGATTATTTGCATATCTTTTGAATGCGTGAACCGATTGCGATGAAACAAAAAAAATATTATGTTACTTGGAGATAAGCACAATATATGTTTATAAAAGTCAACAGCATTGGGTCAGCTCTTTTTACGTGATGCTTGCATAAACATGCAAACATATGTTTAATCTTTACTTCCCTAGATGGCGTTGGCGTCGAATTAGATCGCGCTATGGTTTCGTTACCGCGCGACTTATATGTTCTAGACAAAAATTTTTTAGTTCTAAACCACTATTTTATTATATGTTCGATGTTTAATCTAGAAAATTAATTTAAGTTAAAGTTTAGTGTAAATTATAAGTGATATAATTAAATATAGTTGTAAATTAATGTACCCAGTGTTTTCTCGGTGTTTTTGACGCAAAATCTTCATATAACACGATAAATTCTACCGGCTGTCAAACTCAACGGATGGATTTTGAAATCATCAATCCCAGGGAGTATTCTGTTTTATTTTATATTCTGTTATATTCACAAATACACAACACTCATCACCCTATTACACTGCTCAGTGCTATGAGCAACGTCAAGTACACACCGGCACAGTTTATATCTCGTTTTGCTTGACAATTGTGGAAGCAAAATCGACGACAAAAACATTCGCCTCAGACAATAAAAACTTCAAAGTTTACTTTACTTATGTACTTAATTACTTCTAAACGCTATATAACAACCTGACATTATTAATATCACAACTAATGCATATATTTGTTTACATATTTATAATCAAGTTCTATTATTCTACCCAATAAGTTAATCAGTGTAATCATTGTGCTCTCATAGCTTTCAAATTCCCTATAAATCAATATTTTTAATCAAACTAAATATAAAGTTCCATAAGTCTACTTCGGCTTCTCATTTCATCTATTTCTTTGTTTAAATTTATTCTTACTCTTTTGCCTACTGGTCAATACCCACTAATTTTTAATTTTATTTTTCCATCTACCTCTTACAACTGCTTCTCACTCTATCTTAGTTCTGCCACTCAGCTGTCTATTTTCAAATTCCAGGTGATTAAAACACTAGTCTGAAAATGATGACCCGAAGAACAGCTGCTAAAGACATGGAGGACAAGCTGAGAGCAACCTTAAAAGAACTTGAATCTTCTAAGTCCCTGTGTAATCAACTGCTGCAGGAACGGGACGACAGCGAAGTAGAAGTGAAGATTATAATAGATAAAAATACTTCTCTCAAGAATGACCTGGCGGGACTACACATTCAACATATGGACTTACTCGACCAACATGAACAGCTACGTCAAATAGTGTCTTCGTTTCAACATTGTAGTGATACTCACGAGCTAGCTCTTAATCGCATATCTGAACTCGAGCTTGAGCTATGCGAAGCCCATAAGGCTATATCTTTATTTCAGTCTGAAAAAGATAGTCAACAGTCCTCTACCACCCAGCGGCTGTATGACGAGTTGGTTGGTAGTGTATCTGCCCCTGTGTGCACACCAGCTATTACAATTGACCTAACTGGAGACGATACTATTGCCCGATGTCCATTATTGTTAAGCCATAATAAATTAAAGAAATATATTAAATTCAAGAAAATAATTAAACGGTCCCGGATAGCTATTAAAAAGGTAAACCAATTTAAAATTAATATAAGCCTTCGAAAAGACCGCATTAATTTAGTTAGGCAATTAGATAAATGTTCCAATGAATTAGAGCATAGTAGGGTTATGTACGATGTAGACACACAGCAGTTACAATATGAGTTGATACATAAGGAAAGCCAGTTGCAAGATATATTTTTAAAGTATGAAGCTACTCAACTTCAACTCAATGAGCGCATGTTGGAGGCCAGCGAGTTAATGGACATTGTGAAGTGCAACGCTGAGAGGTTTGAGTCTCTGACTAACAACTTCTCACGCAACTGTGACCACTCTGCTTCCCTACCTGAGCTCCAGCATGATGCAACATTGCCAGAGTCAACTCAGCCTGTGACCAGCTGTGACAGTGTCAAGACTAAAATTAATTCTGTAGTTTTCTCAGACAAGATAGGAGTCAGTTTTGGGTCTATTTTACAGAGTTATCTGACCCATAGTGTAACAAACCACTGTTACCCTAATTTGCACTATAATCTTATTGTTGACAAAATAGTAAACTCAAACTTTAATAATGAGACTAATGTAGTTCTGCTAATAGGTAATAGTATTGGATTAAAGAAAGGGGACATTGTAAATGGCGTTTCCAACTTATTAAAATTAAATATAGGTAAAATTATGTTATGTGCTCTGCCATACTCAAATTTATTATCTGATAAGGACAATAACTATGTTCATAAGTTGAACAATATTATTTATTTGTTGACATGTCGTCATAGTGACAAATTATTGTATTTTGACACTAATAAGTTTATTAGTGGATTTAAATTAACGGGTGAAACTATGTTTCTTCCCAAAAAATGTAAACAACAGATCGCTACACTGATAGCTTACAATATTAACACTGTTATAGGAAGTATAACAAAGACTAGGTTAGTTAGGTTAAGTGAGGAGTCAGTATCATTTGGTTGTCCTAATGATACTAAGATAGATAATTTAAACTAGCTCAGCCGACAATAGAGAAGCAGAAGGATAATATTCTACTTTATCATCAGAACATTAATCGCTTCTCTGGCAAAATTTTAGATGTAGAACTTTTAGTGGATAAGTATCTTATTGATGTCTTATGTTTTTGTGAGACATGGTTGAAACCAGACAAAATGCAATTCAATGTGAATAATTTTACGGTTGCCAGTGCGTTCAATAGATTGTCAGCTGAGGGCGGTGGTACTCTGATTCTATGTAAAAATAGTCTTAAATTTAAAGAAAGGAAAGATATCACCTCATGTTCTGTTGATCGCTTATGCGAGGTAGCATGTGCAGAAATAGAAAATCGTATTATAATAAGTGTGTACAGACCGCCGGGGTCAAACTTTTCTTCTTTTTTAATTACTATGGAAGATATTTTAGGAAAAGCTTTTAGGAACAATAAATTGATTTTTGTTTGTGGTGATTTTAATATTGATATTTTAGTGGACTCACCCGACAAGAGTAAACTCTTAGCATTATTTAATTCTTTTAATTTAAAACATATTATAAATCAACCCACTAGAATTACTGCCTCTACCAGGACATGTATAGATAACATTTTTACAAATAGTGTAGTAATCAACACATGCGTAATTAGTGGCGTTAGATCTGACCACATGGGTCAAATTGTAAACTTTAAAATAAATAAACAGTTATTAACAACTAAAAATATTAAAATTAGATTAATGACTAAAAATAAATTGCAATCATTGCAGGATAATATTGAAACTCAATTGTGTCTTACTCGTTTTACATCAGATGACCCTGACCAAAATTATAATAAGTTATTTCATATAATATGCCAAGAATTCAATAAATCGTGCCCTTTAAAGAATATTAAATTTAACAATAAATGTAGCTTCAATGAATGGGCCACAAAAGGTATAAGAAAAAGTAGAGATGTCCTTTATGATTTATACTATGAAAAGTCTTTTAGTTCTGATTTCATGATTATGTCAGAAACTATTCAAAATTATTTAAGAAGGTATGTACTTTTGCTAAATCAAAATTAATCAGTAGTAAAATAAGTAAATCTAAAAATAAAATAAAAGCGGTATGGAAAGTTATAAACACTGAAACTGGTCAAGTGAATCCTAGGGATCCTGAAATATCTTTGAAAATTGAAAATAAAACTTTATCGGAAAAGGTAGAAGTTGCTAATGCATTTGAATTTTTTTTTTCAAATATACCAATTGAAGTCACGAAGTCACTTGACTCGTCACCATCAGCAGCAGAATCGCTGTTGAAACAATTCTTTTCTAAAGATATTCCAAATTTCGAGTTTAAACATGTTACACCATTTGCAGTTGTAAAAACTTTTAAAAGCTTAAATATTAAAAACACTGAAGACCTATGGGGTATTTCTATTAAAGTACTTGAATCCATTATTGCTTGTATAGCCCCGACTCTTGCAAAAATATTTAATCTTAGTATAGATAGCGGTAATTTCCCTGATCTGATGAAACACAGCAAAGTTATCCCAATTTTTAAATCAGGCTGTAAGCATAATCCCTCTAATTATAGACCTGTTTCAGTTCTTCCATCAATAAGTAAGATTTTTGAAAAAATTATGCTTGAACAGATGTTGTCACATTTTAATAAAAATAGGATTTTACACGATCGACAGTTTGGCTTCACGAAGGGTAGATCGACTACAGACGCAGGTGCGAAGTTAGTCACTCATATCTTGGAGGCTTGGGAAGGGTCACAGGATGCTGTTGGCATCTTCTGTGATCTTTCCAAGGCTTTTGATTGCGTGGATCATAAAACGCTCATTTGTAAGTTGAATCACTACGGTATTCGTGGACGTCCGCTGGAACTGGTGTTATCCTATCTTTCCAAAAGACAACAAAAAGTAGGCATATCTGGCATAACATCTTCAGGGTCTCTAGTAAAAATGGGTGTGCCACAGGGCTCAATTCTGGGCCCCTTTCTGTTTCTAGCTTATATTAATGATCTCCCTTACATGATGTCAGCACTATCTGATATAATTTTGTTTGCGGACGACACTTCCCTTATTTTTAAAATCAATAAATGTAAATCTTTTAAATGTAAATAGTAGTTTATCCGCTCTTTCTAAATGGTTTGCTGCAAATAATCTTTTATTGAATGCCACTAAAACGAAATGTTTAAAGTTCTCGTTGCCAAACGTTCCTCATGTAGGAGTAAACATAACGCTTGACGGCAGTAAACTGGACATAGTAGATGAAACGGTATTTCTAGGCATAACAATAGATTCCAAATTACAGTGGGGAGCTCATATAACTGCCCTTTCTAGTAGGTTAAGTTCTGCTGCTTTTGCAGTCAGAAGAATTAGACAGCTAACTGACATACCTACTGCCCGACTTGTTTATTTTGCGTACTTCCACAGCATTATGTCATATGGTATTCTGCTGTGGGGGGCAGCGGCCGATCGCGACTCGATATTTATATTACAGAAGAGGGCAGTCCGCGCGATCTATAATATGGGTCCTCGGGAGTCGCTTAGAGATTTCTTTAAAGAGATTAATATTCTGACGATGCCTTCCCTTTACATTTTTGAA
This sequence comes from Amphipyra tragopoginis, assembly GCA_905220435.1. Taxonomy (NCBI): domain Eukaryota; kingdom Metazoa; phylum Arthropoda; class Insecta; order Lepidoptera; family Noctuidae; genus Amphipyra; species Amphipyra tragopoginis. The sequence continues at coordinate 10,081,863 of HG992008.1, forward strand.
AATATTATGTTTGTACGTAAAAATCTGCCAATGTATAATGTTAAAAGCGATGTTCATAATATAAATACTAGGAACAAACATAAATTAGTAGTCCCTAAATTTAGATTATCCAAAACGAATAAGTCATTCCTAGGAAATTGTGTTAGATTTTATAACAAGCTTCCCAAAACAATTACGGATCTCACCGATGGCAAATTTAAATCATTCGTTAAATCAGTTCTCATTTTTTAATGAGAACTGATTTAACGAATGATTTATTTTTTTTAGTATGCCTTTTTAGGCATACTATAAGATAAACGACTATGTTGACGATAGGGACGTGTGGCGCTAATTCTTTTCTGCACATGTGGCTTCCCTGGAAACCATTAGTTTTTATGTGTTTGTTTAGATAAGTATCTATATTATTTAGATACGATTTTGATTTATCTCAATTCATACAGAATTGATTTATATACCTACTTATGTACTATTTTCATTTTTACTTTTCCTTTATGTGCATAATTTTATTATTGTAAAAAATATTATGATTTTCTTTGTATAGAGTCAATTAATTTATTCACTTGACAGACATATCTGTGTTGCTGGGGAGTTTGTTGCGCCGTTTCTTCTTCACAGCAAAAACACTAGGAAGCGGTGAAGGGAGGGCTTTTTGGGGGATGTCTATATTGTAAAATCGACGTTCAAAAAGAACTAAGTCATTCTAGTCTATTTTGAATAAATGAGTTTTGAGTTTGAGTTTGATATGTATAGATAGCAATAAAATCTGTGAGGACAATGCATGTCTGGACTGGCCTTTTGAGGAAAGTACCAGAGCAGTTTGAGTGGACCTGTCCCAACAGATGGCACTCATGCATCAGCCATCGTGTAAATCAACCTTTTTTTTTCGTGTTTTGTATGAAGGGTGTGCCGGACTCTTACCGACTGAAAACCCACGGTGTTCCTTCTCCTGACCCTTACCTAGCATCGCGGGATTCGCAGCTGTATGCACCGCGACCCTGGCAGGCCTCGGTCCGCCAGCCCCGTGCGGACCTCTCCTTCTGTGGGACCTTGCCCCACGTCCTCCTGAGAGGCGCGGACGGAACACTGCGCGCCGCCTACTCGGGCCTGTTACTAGTCGGGCGACGGGTCCCCTAACCCACTGCCCGCAGGCCACACACTACGGTGGCCGGAGATAGCCGCGCGCCCTCCGACAACCGATGCGTCTGGCGCGGGAAGAGAGAGTGGCAGCTGCCTCTCTTTCCCTCTTCGCTCCCTCCTTGGTCGTTATCATCTCCTCGCAGAAGGTGGTGACGGCTTCCCACGCACTCTCGCTCCCAACCATGAACAGAACCACGGCGGGAAGCGAGAGGTTACCACCGACCGCCGCGACTAGTTCGCGGCGCTGCGTCGCCCAGGCCGGACACGCCTGCAGCGTGTGCAGCGCCGTGTCTTCGGGGCAGTCGATGCAGTGGTGACGACCGGGCGTCTGCTCCCTGCCTATGCGACACAGGTACTTCCCGAAACAACCATGTCCCGGTGTAGCTCAACCCTATCTTAGATCTTATGATCATTAAGATCGAGGAAAATCCACTACTTTTATCTGATAAATTATAATCTAATGCTAATCAAAGGTTAGCATTACAAGCAAATCAAAATTGCATACAATTAATTAATGAGAAATCTCAACTTCCACTTATTATACAATCAAGAAAACAAAGTATTTATAAAGGATAATAATTAATTAATTTTTCTTTACCCGACATGGTTCTAATTACTTTCTCTGAAGGAAATTGTTTCGACTTTTCTATTGCAAAAAGAATGCAGTTACTTGTAATAATTATAAATATTATTTATCTTGTAAGACTAGTCTGAATTTAAAAAACAGGCCAAGTGCGAGTCGGACTCTCGCACTTAGGGTTCCGTACCACCACTAGTTTTCTTTCTTTTTCAAAGTTCACGCTTGTATGTATAACCGTTTTTAAGAAAGAGCAGGAACAAAATACATTAAAACAATGCCTTTTTTAAATTCTTTTTGTTGCCAGGATGCGGCCAGAGTATTAATGAATATTCTGTGAAAATTAAAACACACTACCTATTACGCTTAAAAAGATACAGCCCTGTGACAGACAGATGGACGGATGGAAACAGACGGCGTAGGCTTAGAGCGCCGGCGCCCACTGGCGTGGCATAATAAAATTGGCATTCTTCACGTGAATTATGCTATTTAATAGAAAATCGTCTCGAAAGTTGATTTCATCAAAGTTTTTATTGAAGTCGCTTCACATATCAGAGCTGTCGGTAATAGTAGGTACATGAAAGTTTTATGATAACTCAATGTAATAACTAGAAAAGTTTTACAATCTACATAGTCTAGAATAGCTTTATAGACGGTTGGTTAAGATCTCGAATTGATTTGAACTAACACTGACTGCTTGGAGAAGAAGTAACTTTTCGGTACAACTTTTAGATTCGGATCCCCGCACTAGCATAATGTGAACTTACAGCGGTTACGCACTGCATCCGATCCGAATCCGTGAAAATACGTTCCGAAGTAGCCATAGAACTATTTGTATGGTAGTTTACTCACTACATCCGGCATCGGTCATCCGATTTCTATCCGTCATGCGTTAGTCTCCAATTCGGAAGAAATATTGACGGACCGAAGTAGCCGTAGTAATGGTTGTATGAACGCTTTCGCACTACCTCGGATTCAAATCGGACGCCAAATAGATATGCCAAAATGGTCCCTGAATTGTTTGAATTTGGGTGCAGAGATCGGAATAGTGCGTAAGCAACATCCGAATTCGGTCCGAGATTTTTATATCCGTATTTTCACGGATTCGGATCGGATGCAGTGCTCTTACTTTCTACCAAAATAATTGTAAAATTAGTATGTTTTCTTAGTCACTGTTTTGTTCACTTTTTATGTAATAGGTTGGTAAACAAGCTAGAAGCTAGCAAGACGGTCTATACAGCATGACTAGTGGCCAATTCTACTACTCGTAACAGAAACTTTTATCAATTGCAACTGAATCGTTCATTCAGACAGTTTTCATTTACGAAAACTGTCAAAATCTTTGGTTTTGTTTTTGTTGTCAAACATGTTAAATAAAAAAATACTATGAATAAAATAATTTGTCTAAGTAATAGAATTTTAATGTAATCGCCAATCTAACCTTATTTTAATGTGATTCATTTTCCTAATAATTGAATAACTTGTAAGCTCTATTATTTTGTATGTTGCAATACCCTAACAGGGTCTATGTATGTTTGGAATAACCTATTCTATAAATTTTTCTGTAAACTACATTCTGTAATAAATAAATAAAATACAACGGTTTGATAGTTTTTGTTAACGAAAACTGTCTGAATAAACGATTCAGCTGCAATTGATAAAAGTTTCTGTCAGTAGAATTGCCCCTAACGTTAGTCACTTTACATTCGAAAACCATGAACACTGCTCATCATTCTGTACAACTTTTACTATGGCACAAACTCTATGTCCGTGAAAAAATAAATCAACTGTTCTATGTTTTTGTTAAGCAACATTGGTTATTTTGTACGAAAAATCTTTTTTTTTTCACAAATTAGATTTTTCCCATAGTAAAAGTTGTACAAAAAAGTGCACAGTTCATGGTTTTCAGATCTGCCGTACGTTGACTAAAGGGCAGTTAAGCCACAGTTGGTCGAATTTGAGGTTTTGATGCCATTTTATAGAGTTGAAAATTCTCTATCGTCCTGTCTTGGAATTGTTTTTATATCTGTTGTAGTTGCGAAGTTACACATAACACAAAGCGGCTAAGGTATGGTTAGCGACTTTTTAGTATCGTACTCGTATTACTCATTTAACATAATTACAAAATGCTTAACTAAAAAGTAATAATGAATTTTGTGAAAAAACTGAAAGGGATAAATAACTGAAATATACTGAAAATTATAGAGCAATCAATACTGTACCTATTTCAATTAACAATTTTGTAATAATAACTTCCCTTTCATAGAGACAACGTTTCCCACCTTTTTCGCTTATAACTCAAAAGTAGACTTTTGGGCTTAGCTGCCTTCTAGATAACGTACGGCAGAGATGTGAAGTGACTAACCAGTCATGCTGCATACACCTTCAAACCAAAGAGGATTACTGATGCGTTGCCAACCCTAGAAACAAAGTTGAAAAGTTTCACGTGCCTGTAACTTCACCGACACCACCTTCAAACCGGAACACAGCTTGTTTCCGTCGTCATCATTTTGTTCACATCACTATTTCATATAAAGACCTATCTACACCAAAAGATAGTTTATTCCTGTATCGTACATACCGCCATCGCATCTTCAGTACATAATCAACCCAACTAGGCACTTATCCCGCCCAAATATAAAGACAACGCACCAAAACTTGTTACCTTAACAAGTCCATCCTCGTTCGAACTTCGTCCTAATTTAATGTACCGTAGTTTGTGATACAATGGCGTTTTTATCCTTCCCGTATATTTTGGCAAGTGTATAGCGAGAGAAGTGGATTACATCTCAGTCTAGATCGGTCGGTTGCGCGGGGCGCACGTAATAATATACTTAGTTATAGTTTTCATACCACACGTGACATATCGACGTTTGAGTGACGTGAAGTGACGTTAACCGAATGCGCGTGACACGCCGATGCGATCCGCCATGACAGTCACGTGACTCGAGCGAAAATTGAAATGACAGTTACGTTCGGATTTTGAATTTCAAATTAGGAGTGCATTAATTACCCGCGTTTATGTGAGCCAGTATTTGCGTTGTGTACTTAACAATGATTGCTGGGTTTTAATTTGGGAACAGTCAAACTTTATTGGCAATAAAGTTTGTTTTATCTGTTGAAGTTAATGTATAAAAACGCATAATAATATAGAGTATTGAAGGCATGTTACTCAGAATATTAAAGGTTAGATGTAAAAAACTTTCTGCAGTCGAAACTCCTATGTATAATGCAAAAGTAATGAAGAGCGAAATCGAAATGGAATCGGTCTATCGATTTGCGCTTAAAATAGTTCATAGTTACACGCTCAAAAGGTAGTCGTAGTGATTCACATGATATAGGTGTAATTATATCTAAGGTTTGATTCAATACAGCGAATTATCAAGTTAATTGAAGTTACGACACCTGTTTACATCCGAGAATAAAATGATAGGTGATAATTAAATTGTAAATAATTAGAATTCTCCTAAAAGCAGACATATTGGAAGATTAATTAGGCATAAACACTTTCTCAGTACAATAAAAAAGTACTTACATGTGTTAAAACAGAAACTCTAAATTGATACAAATAAATTTTTACAACGTTAGCCTCCGTTACTAGCATTTTTATAGCAAAAAAGCCGTATCTCACTTTGAAACTTTTAATTTGTGGCAAATAAATAAACGTGAATGTACTCTGGGGGCGATGTAAAAACGTCGTTTAGCGGGTAGTCGGCACACTGCGGTATTCTGAGATAACTGGGTCAGTTCTGCAGACTGAGCGGCGCCTGGACTATTGACTAGTCGCCGTAGTGCGGGCAATACGCGAAACGAAAAATAACATAGGAATGCTACGTCACCATAAATTTCGGTTCAAAATGTCTGTTGGAAGATTTATAGCAAAGACTTAATACTTGTCGACATTGATTGAAGATACTTAAGTTTTTAAAGTTTTTAAAGTTTTAAATGATAAGGATGGATTAATCTAGGTCTGCAATGCAATAAATAAAAGCATTAGTAAAAAACTCGAGATAAACTGAAACGAAAGAGCAACACGATTGAAGATAATAGATGGCGCCACCTGTGTTATACTGATTCAAAACTCACAGTCGTTATAGAAATGCGTAAATAATACCTATTAATTAATAATATTCTAATCAGATATTAAAAGAAAAATACTAATATTACCGATATAACAACGGAATAAAAACAAAATCTCTTGACATGAAAACGCTCTTGAAAATAAAAGCTTTCTTCTGTTATTATGTATTTCAGAACTTTCCAAGTATATTCAGGTTTATTATTAGTCTAGAATCACTACCGTTAACGAAACATTTGAGTGATATTGACTCTGAAGACTTAGTGGCGCCTCGATTATCGAGCGATAAGCTTGATGGAGTCTACAACTACGATGAGAGCAATATCGAACAAAGTCTCAAGAATTATTTTGCTAGATTTTCGATGAAATAATATCATCATTATTTTGTCTTGTTGTCTACGTATTATTTGTTACATATAGGTATGTCTGATCACTGTTCGAAAATGTATATTTGGCAAAGCTTTAAAGTTCTTACTTGGAAATATTTACAAGGGTTTTTGTCATCATTGTCTGTCTTTTCACTGCCTATGATTATATCTTGATCAGGTTCGGTCTATACTATGACTTCTATTCATGCAATAACACTTACATTATTTTCTTTATTTATATTTTTTGTAACTGTCTTATACGTAGGGTATTCGGCTGATGTTCATTTAGTTAACTTCAACTGGTCTTTCGGCTTTTTGCAAAATCTTTAGAACTTGTTCAAACTTATTCACTTCTTTAAATTCTTAATTTTATGCAGTTTCACTTTAGGTAAATGTTAATCTTGGCAAGAATTTTTATAAGAGCACAAAATAAAATATGCAAAGAAAATCATCCATTCATAAATTAACACAATAATTTAAAGAAATCTTGTAATAACTGGCTAACTGGCTGTAGTATCGTACTTACTTTACCTAGTCTAGATATAGAATTTCTAAAGGGAACTAAGCTCCCTAAACAGCGCGACCACTATAACTGTCGCCAACAGATAAGCTCCTTAGTGTTGCTGTACGTATAATTTCTAGACATTACACAAAAAAATACAAGTTTTCTTTTTTATATCATATGTTTGTAAAGTTTGTACTGTGTCAGATGATGAAACAAATAGTTTTCGGCCGACTGATATTGCTGAGTTAGACTTAAAAACTGAGGGACATCACTATTCTGAAGCGAAAAGTCCAATAGAGTTAGTAGGGCTCACAGACGAGACACAATAAGGTTCTAGCAAAGTTTCGACTTTAAATCCTAATCATGTTCAGTTTTATTACAGTTTATCTTACTGTTTTCCGAAAGAAGAATGTAGAATCAGAGTTAGTCGTACATGATTTATTGAAAATATAAGAAGTCTGTAGACAGACTGGCGCCGCTTCTATTGTTGAGTGACAATATCCGTAGAATCGGTACGTTGAGCTCATAAAACTGTAATGATGACAATGAATATTTTAAGGTTTTTGTAATCATCTCCTTAAAGTGAAATTGTATTATGTTATCTACCTTGTATTATGTTATAAAATAAAATTTAAATAAAAACATACGATGACATCATTGAAATGATAATGACAAGGACATGCTGATAAAATCAACAAATTCACTGATTTTATTTTTGATGTTGATATAAAAACGACTATTCCAAATATCTTTAGATTTCTTTTAATGGGGTAAACTAACAAACTTACTTTAACTTGAAAAGTCACTAGTACAAACTTTGTTGATAACATTATTGAAGATATTTTAAAATAAAGCCCCAAAATCTTTGAAAACAATAATAACGTTACACAGATGCGGCCTAAACTAACTGAGAAGTGCATCTACCCATCACCACTTACGATAAAAACAGCATAATTACGACCTGCTAACAATCTTCCAAACACCAAAACGGTTATAATTTTCAATTCTCAAAAGAAACTGCTTCACCCAACCATAACAAGTCTATTTTAATTTTCAATTCTCCTATGGTAGCTTATGTAACAGTAACTGCGTCATGTAATTCATCGGTTACGGAAACTAGGCTTCCAGACATCGGGGTCAGATTGGGAGACGAGGCGACGCCACTGATATCGATGTGAACAGCTGATGCTCCAAGATTTTAGTAGCATGAGAGCGGAGCCGAGCCGCGTGCACGCGGATTCTAAACGAAGTTACGCGCTTCCGAATTTCCGCGTTCTTTTTTCGTGAAAAGTGTTCCAGATAGAATTTAGGAGGATTTTTACCAGTTTGGGCCAGTGTTTTAGTATGTTTTGTTTTAGTATGACTATTTATTAGTTCGCGAGTGACGGTTGCGTAATTAATTAATTTACTTTGAAGATAAAACTGTTTCAATTTGTGTTTCCATGAATATTTTTCATCATTTTAGTTATATTAGATCTTTTGTGGTCGTACTTGGTACAGTTTCAAGATGAAAATTTAAGTGATAGAACTTATATTTAGGTACGTCTTTTCGTACTTCTATATTGTACCTATGTGTGTCATTTCTGTGATAAAACCCAAAGCCAAAATACAAGTAGATAAAAGTAGATAGCAGGTGTTTTTCCAAACTGTTTACAAAAAGGATAACATGTTCGCATCCCCTAAACGTTTTCGTTAGCCTCGTTTTTGATCTAGAATATTGAATGTTGTATATCCTCGCTGTCTTTACCAGATATTCCTTTATTTTCCCCTGAGTGTTTTAAGTAAAAAGGTTTTTTTATCATTTTGTTAGGAAATAAAGCCAACTTTATTACACATGTATTCCATATTTATTTTACTAGGTAAAATCCAATCTATTTTGGCTTAATCTGTCAACAATTTTGACGTGTGGTGGTTCTTTGTGATTTTCGCCTAAATAGAAACCCTCAAAGGGAGGAAATTAACGCGTTATCGTATTATCGCCTTTATGTGTAAAGACGTATGAACTGTATTCGTTTGAAGTATTTTATTTCAATATTTAGGGTAGGAAGTTTCTGTGGTTCATACGCTTACCCACGTTAATTTGGATTTCGTTTAATAACTAGCTTTTATATAGACTAAGCTTGCGTCAAAGAGTAATGAGTCAAATTTTACTGACATGATTCACATTTAAATCCAATTCTTTGCAATAATAATAATCCCAGACCCGGTAAAAGCGTCCCCTGCGAGTTAGTACGATAACTAGAGAACCCATTTATCGTATGTTAAGCTTGCACTGAAAAGTTTATCGGAATAAACGGAGACCGCTAATAATTTTCGACAGTTGCATTAAAAAAAAATACAAGATCTGTTTTTTTTTGTTTCTCTTTGTATATTACAGGCGCTTATGAAAAGTCAAATTTAGAACTTAATTTAATATCAAAATTGTCTTAATTTTTAAACATGCTTTCAACTTCAGTAAGCTAAGAATACTTTGAAAGGTCTGTCTTTTGTTATCAGCGTTTTTAAATCTCAAGAGTTCTGAGAAGCATCAGGTTGATCAAAAACAGATACTTATTTTTAGGATTCAATTTTTTTTCGATCTGCATCTGTTATAACAAGTGATAGCGGTTGAACAGTTGCCTTCCATGCTAGAGGGTTTGAGTTCAACCCCGACCCACACATCTGAATTATCGAATTTCTGTGCGGATCTTAATTTGATTATCTCGTGCGTTAACGGTGAAGGAAAACATTGTGAGAAAACCAGCCCACATGAGAGGGATCTAAAAAGTTCTTGATAGTGTGTGTAGTCCGCCAACCAACCCGTACTAAACCAGCGTGGGCCTGTCCACATCCCCACGTCACGACGTCGTCAACGTGGAACAGTGCGGTAACGCGCCACGGTGCGTTGACATAACGTGCAAATTTACGTTAACGTATACCGCGCGCTCCGCCCGCGCTCTCCACGCCCGCGAATTAGTCGCCGTTTATGTGCTCCGGTGCTTTAAAACAATACCTTACTGTTTCTCATATTAAAATTCAGGATATACATGGTCAACGATAAATGTAACAATGATCCTGACGTGCATTTTTACGATACGGTAACGTAAATTTTCACTCACGTTATGTCAACGCACCATGCCGCGTTACCGCACCGTGCCTAGCCTAAACCCTTCTCATTCTGAGAAGAGGCTAGTGCCCAACAGTGGGAAAGTGATGGGCTCATTATGCTTATGTTTGTATAGTTATACTTATACACCGTGTCCCAGAAAGTAGTGTCAAGAGGAAGTCCAGGGTAGAGCATCCAGCAGAGTTTTCGAGTTATGATTTCTTTTTATGTTCTAACCAAACTCTGACTTTACTGACAATTTTGATCATAGTGACGTGAATAGCAATTTTTTTCTAAATTAGGGCCCTTTTCCTGTCATGCGTATTATCGCCCACGCGCAGATCTTGTCCGCGTGCAGGCTGCCCGCATACTACCATTTCATACATGTTTTTCCTATCATGCGGACAGCACGCGCGCGGAACGCGGATTGGCTGCGGGCGTGCAGCTCGCGTGCGTGCTAACCGGATGCGGGCGGCGTTCTTCTGCGTTCAGTGTTGTTTTTACTGTGACGCGGGTCGCACGCATGGTCGTAGTACGCATGATTACTTTTTTAACGTTCATCTTTGTGCACGAGTTTAGTCACTGGCGACACGCACGACACTGCAGCGGTAAACGAAATCTTTGTCCTGCGTGTGCCCAGGAGCGTACTGTCACCCACATGCGGACCATACCCGCGCGCGGGCGAAAATACGCATGACAAGAAAAGGGCCCTTACATGAATAGAACACGCATTTGTCACAACTATTCATTCACTACTTTCTGGGACACTGTATATAAACTCGTTATACATAAGTGAAATCTTCAAGACTTTTCACTGGTTTTATTACGTAGGTATCGTTAAGCATTAAAAGTATCGTGGCCTCAATACTCCGAGATTTGGCAAAGTGATTGATCTGCACTCAACGTTTGACGCAGTGGGATGACTATTTTGAGACTAACTGGAGTAGATTGAAATTCAAAAAGAAATCAAGAGGCACAAGACACTATATCAAAAGCTTCAGTATTTCAAAGGCTTTGATCAATAAACTCGTAATAGAGCTATTTCAGTTAGAAAATTGTGATTTTGGAGGATAGAATTTTCGATATTTTTACTCTTTAACCAGACAAACGAAGGAAAAGGAGGAGGAGCTTGTGGATAACTATCACCCGTGCGGATGATTTGATTTGCAAGGTTAAGGCCCGATATCCACCAAATCGGTGAGGAGAGTAGACATGTGCTCGCAACTGGCAGGTTATTTCCACCAAAGCGGAGTGGAGATGCGTAGGGGAGAGGAGATGTGAGCTGTGCGTAGCGGAGATGTGAGAGCTCGAAATCAGTCAGCGGGGAAAGGGGCGCGCGAGCGCGGGCTCCGCCCGGCCTATACACATCTCCGCTCTGCCGCGCCGCTTGCTCGCTCGCGGTACAAAATTCTATAGAAAAATGAGACATCTCCTCTCTTCTCCGCTTGATCCATTTCCACCAAAGCTAACTAAGCGTAGAGGAAATAATGAAATCTGATTGGTTTATCCAAAGACATCTCTCCTCTTCGCTTTGGTGGAAACCGGGCCTAAGCTGCGCTTAGCTTAGCTGAGCACCCGAGCACGAGTTAAACGGCAGTCCCAGGTGTCATACGAATACCTCCGACAGTCGTTACGGGTAGTCAGAAGCCTGAAAGTCTGACAACCGGTTCTACCCTTAGGATAGAGGCATTGCCCAGTAACTGGGTTACGGAGGTCTGATGGCAGTCGCTCCGTGTAAAATACTGGTATTCGGCGCATTTGGTTAGACTGGAAGCTGACCCCAACGTAATTGGGCTAGGCAGAACGAACGAACCAAACAAACGAAATACGAGTACTTAACAAAATTAAATTGTTACTCCCTGAAGTGACACCTGCAATTGCTATGGCATAAGCAGACTGACAGTCAATTGATGGCTGGGAAACCATCTAATTTATGAACCTAAATACCCCAAACCGATTGGGCAACACCGTCAATGGCTCTGCAGAGCAACTTTAAACCCTTATGGATTCAAAACAAACACAGTGACTCTTGGGCTTTTTCTTAATTATTTGACTTCGTCGCGTTTCACCACAGTCGCACCTGCCCCCGGGTTCAGAACTATTTCGATAAGCAGTTGTCGATGGATTAGATTTTTTATCTCGTTCCGTCTACGATTATCGTAACGAGAGAAAAAGAGATAGCTTACCGAATCGTTCGACAACTGACTAATCGAATCGTTCTGAATCAGAGGGCAGAGCTGGTAAGCGCAGATAGGATAGTTAAAATGGAGCACACGAATCCAAGTAACATGGATATAAAAGGATTCCCCTATACCCTTTGGCTTTCACACACACACGACGGAACACAGTAAACTGCTTGGCGTCGGACTTTCAAGTAAGGGTGCTGGCTAGCTAAGCAGACCGTAAAAATCGTACCACCAAGCGTAGTGGGTTTTGTTGAATCTTACAACATGCGTCTATTCCCAGCGTGTGGTGAGGAATCTAATATTCTAGCTCATCCCTACACGGGATAGCGGGTGCTTACTATTTAAGAGCAATGTAAGGTAACTTAGCCTATCGTATGCCACTGGTAGACGTCGGCCTCTACAAAGTGTTTATTGAGTTGCGTTATGCCAATACTTGGTCCTCCAGCTTTCGCACCCAATCACTGTCAGGCTACAGTTGCGATCTCCAAACAAAAACTCGATGCGCTAACGACGATAGGTGTATCGACAAAATTGCCCACTTGGCCCATTGTCACTTCAGCAGGCTGATTTTGCAAGCCATGTCAGTGACTTCGGTTCTTCTCCAAATAATCCCGCTGGGGAACTCATGCTTCAAACAAATTTCGAGCAATTTTTAGCCAAAATTAAATGAATGTTATTAAGGTAGGTAGTATTACATTGTTTCTAATGACATATAAGTCGATCAAGCCTTTGGTTATAATATTTATCTTTAACATTTAAAAGTATAAGTAGTATCCCATCAAAACATTCATGTAAATAAAGCCATGTCTCGCGACTTTTGCCGTGAAAAGTTTTGAGATCTGATGTACAGCCAAGTCGATTATTTCATTTATAAAGATATTTTTCGGACTTGGCAATCGCTAGAAGTACCTTAGAATTTTGATGATCGGTGAATGAGTGAGTTAGTGTGTGACGAAATAATGAAACTTTTGAGGCAGATATTTTGTAAGCTGTTAAAATTAGAAACTTGGAGTTTGGCAGTTCAGTTAAATACATTTAGTAGTCTCTTTAACATAATTTTCAAGCTTTCGCTCTCATCTGTGACAAAGTTAGAGGAGGCTTAAAAGTAGTTTGAGTTGCTTCGAGAAAAGGTTGTGCGGCCGTGCCTGCTCCACATTGGCGGGAGCACTGCCGTGCCCCTGACAATATAATGAAATAAACTAGAACCGTTCCATTATTAATTTCTTTCGATTTAGAATCGCGTGGGATGATAAAAAATCGGTTACTTCGTCTCAGATCGTGAAGATAAACGATTGGCACACTTTTAACATACATGCATGTGTGTCGTCGTGTGTATGTGAGAGCCATAGGGTATGCGCCATCTTAGACCTTATCTGCGATTACCATCAGGTGCGACTAGGGTCAAACGCGAACAAGTCAAATAAAAAAAAAAAACTCTTATCTATAACAAATATCGATTTATTTAAATCTGTAGGATTTTACAGAAATTTTAAAGGTACGAGTTCGTAGTCGACTGTAGACAGCAGCAGCAGACGACGTGTCGTTACGACACGTTGTAGCGACACGTCGCAGCGTCATGTCGCTGCAGTCAATCAAGTGATCGTCACATGCAAAATTTTAAAAGGGATCATGAGTGCCCCAGATCTTCATAACCAACTATGCAAGTTATTTGTCCCTAATAATTACTACTATCGTAGCAGGAGACATATAAATTATTAGCAGTCCCTTCATGTCGAACTGTTGCGCACTCTCAGTCACCCATACCCCGGACACTGACTGCGCTTAGCGTATTTCTAGAATATACAAGGCCAGAACGCATCCATATGAAACTAGCCGCGTAGGTATATTTTAGAATGTTGTAAATTAAAACTTCGGTTCTAAAATATACACAGATTTTGCGTACTGATCGCGTACCTATACTTTAGAATGTTAAGGGTGAAAAACGGATTCAAAACCATACAGTGTCAGTTACATTGACTTAACTTTTCCAAACGAGTTAGTTAGGAAACAACACTTAAAATATGACTTAACTTATGGTATGTATATAAATGACCTTTAAAAATAATAGTTCCCACTTTAAAAAGGCTTAGCTTTAAAATTAATAGTTTACTTTAATTTTAATAATTCTAACTTTAAAAGTTTACTTTCAACTTCAAAGTTCCCCGCGGTAGGAAATAAAGTGACAAGCAGATAGCTGAAAAGTAGGTTAGGTTAGGTTAGAACTGTGGCCAGCCAAAGCACGAGCCGAGCGAGCGAAGCGAGCGGTGCCGCGGCAGCGGCCGGCGAGTGCCAGAAACGATTCGCTTCACTGATCACTTTCCACCATTCGTCTAATGCTACTTTAGAATAGAGCATGGTGGCGCAGGTATTCAAAATTATACGCGATTAGTACGCACTGCGTGCTGGATGGTACTAGTGAAGTATATTTTAGAATCGAATGCTTGAAATTATCAATTCTAAAATATACACGATTATTGCGGAATACTGATGTATAGTTTAGAACGCTCGATCGTCAAATGTGTATTCTGAAGTATACGCGATTAGTTCGGGCGGCTGCGTACTGGCCTTGTATACTTTTGAAATACGCCTGCGCTTAATGCTCTCCTGGATTCAAACTCAGACCTTGATTTGTTTGGGGATGCATGAAACATGATTCTGTCGGAATGTATGAAGTATTGTGAGAGGAATGTATGAATGTGTTACTTGTTTGTAGTTTGCAATCTTTAAGTAGGTAGATAACTGGTTTCGGCCGTGCTATTAAAAGTAAAAATAAAAAAAAAATGGTTCCGAACCCAACTGCAGTCGGCTGCAGCAGACGACACGTCGTATTCCAGTTAGTTCTGAATGTTCCGTGAGACAACACAACGCAAGATGATGTGTGAACTGTTTGGGATTAGCGATCGCGATTTACTTTCGTATCTTTTGTTTTTGTTAGATGCATCGTACAGTGCAGGATATTGGGCCACCTGGTTTATCAGTTGTTCTTCCTCGGAATTGAAAAACTCATTTTTTGAGAAACAAACGAACATTATGAAATAACAAGAACAAGTTTTATCTAATGCAATGTAAGAAGTTATTATTCAGTAGGTACTTAGGTACCTATTCTTAAAGCCCAAAGTTATAGTTCAGATAATATCTAGACACTAATAACAGCTTAACGTTTAGTACGTATAATCTTCAGGTTAAGACAGCAAATTGAATATTAAACTACGTTGTCAATTTGTTATGCAGCGTTAAAGCAGCAGCTAAGCGCCTTACACTTTATCTATGTAACACTGATGGAATACTAAATTGCCTTTCACATTTTAGTAGGCGCCTGGCGATTTTAAGCGAGATCGCCAGTGTCGAATATCTGCAGTTAATTTGGAACTTAATGGCCCATTAAAATTGAAGAAATCGTTTTAATTAAAGAATATAAGATGTAGATTTAGATAAGGACATACCTACATGACCTATTACATGATTTATTACGAGTTATTTATTTCCATTTTGCCAAGAAACTTACTATACCTCTAATTCAGATAATTTATGTAAACACCTCTTTGTTATATATCTATAACATTTTTTTGTTTTTTTATTAATTCTAATTCACTAAAAATGGCTGAAAAAAAAGTTAGATTTTCTTTTATGTACTGATTTTAGAAATAATCATTAAAAAATATTATACCGTAGTTATTTTTATAACCAGTTTTAAACTAAGTTATTAAAAAAGGAGATTTTCTGGTATAAAGTATTTTATGATACTGGTAACACTGTAGGAGTACCAAACAGTTTTTAAATTTTGTTTGACAAATAATTAGTTAATTTTGTTATTGTGCTATATTGTCATCGTGTTAAGTGTTTCATTTTGTTGTTATTTGTTATACTAGAAACACAAACAGGATAACATTGTTTGCTAACCGAATACGGACGTGGCCTAACAGTTTTGTTAGCAAAATTAGCGCTGCAGACCCGGCTTAACATTGTTTGATAACCGAATAACAGTGGCCTAACAGTTTTGTTCGCAAAAACACAATAACATTTTAGAAAAATGACGCTGCGGGTCCGGTTTTATAGATACTTACAGATAAATGCGAACGTGTACCTTCAGTAACACTTTAATGATACCTGCTTACTCCGCCACACCCTTGTCAAATCTAACCCTCCTTTACCACCTTTTTCAACCGTCTCCCCATTGATTCCCGCTAGCTTTGACATTGAAGTGCAGTCGGACTGAATGGCTTTGTAGACCGCACTTTCTGAATAGCTGTCACAGACTGAAATAGGACATAATTGTGTTGAAGCTGTCTCTATAACGCTGCCTTGATCAACTTTCTATTTGCATTTGAAGGACGCCAATAGAATTCTAGCTGTTCTCTTTGAAATTGTACTATTAGCTGTTATAGCTATTCGGCTTTTGTAAATATAAACCTTGGAATTCATCTTTGATGTTCGGTGACAATGTGGATATCGTAAAGGTTGTAATAATTAATGTTGTTCGACCATGACAGAGCGCTCATGATGATTTAGTTAAGTGTGACAGAAGTTATCCAGGCGCCAAATTCTAAAACCGAGATTTTCCTTACAAAAAACCGAATACGTAGTGCAGCGCCACAATATGCCGAAAATATGTGACGCAATTTCGGCGTGATTCGGTTTGCAATGCTTTTTAGGGTTCTGTACCAATGTTCCAAGGTTCTTTGATTAAAACGGTGATATAATAATAAAATCTTTATTTCTGTCTATACCCTAAGAGGGTTACAAAAGAAGTCAGTAAATTATAATAATAAACTTACACCTAAGGTAATAGAGACGCTTAGACTTAAAACGCACTAGCGGCCAGCCGCATTACGGCGTGCCGCTTGCGGCTGGCCGCATATCGATTTTTATATGAAACCGCATGATCTCAACGCACTGATTTCCGGCCAGCCGTCGTGCGCCAGTGCGTTGAGATCATGCGGTTTCATGTAAAAATCGATGTGCGGCCAACCGCAGCGGGCCCGCCGTATTGCGGCTGGCCGCTAGTGCGTTTTAAGGCTTAGTCGGCAGTCCTTTCAAGTAGCGCGGCGTATAATTTTATCAAAGTGCTTTACAATACATACATTACACTGTACCACCTCTTATGATGCATACTGGCACGAGTCCGAGTCGCACTTGGCCGTATTTTAAATTACCCACAAAAAATTACCGCCGAAGTTCGCTACTTACTTAAATAACACTTTTCGCGAAGTATACGAATTGAACCCCGCTTTCCGCCAATCCTCGCGTTCAGCAAGCGTCTTTATCAGTACACTAATAATAAATAAACAGTAGCCTGCAACTGTCCTACAGCAGGGCAAAGGCCCGTTCTGATACAGAGAAGGAATGAGCATTAATCACCACGCTGGCTCACTGCAGGTTAGCTAGGTTTCAAGGCCATTAATTTCTGGTTTTCCCACGATGTTTTCCTTCAACGCATTTCAGTGGCGTTAGCTAAAAAAGTATGTATGGTCGCGGACTCGAAATTTTTATCAGATTTCAAATTTGATTCCTTCTCACACTGTGCGCAATAAGGTTTAAGATGTCATATCAACTTATGTCATAACGACCTTAAGAAAAAGTAAAGTATAAGCAAATATAATTGAAATGTTTAGGGTGGTAAACATTTCAAGTCCCCGACTGTACATAATTGACATTGAAAGTCACATTGGCACAGTCAGCATCGGGACAAGCAGACAAAATAAAACTTTATCTCAATAGGATAAAATTCTTGTCAGAATGACAGTTATCGTTTACTGTGTTCATACTGAAACACGCCTTGTGGTATTGAGATATAGTTTAAATATCTTATCTCATGTTCAGATGATTTGGAACAGTCTGTTCGCTCCGATATTTTGAAGCTCACTGTACTTGCCTGGGTTTTTATCCGCACCTTGGTGCTTTTAGCAAGTGGGTCACAAAACACGTAGTATAGGTACCTAATCGTAACTTAAGGAAATCTTTAGACCCCGGCCGTTTCTGAATCGCTTAAAACAATAGGTTTATTCACCCGTAAGACAATGAAAGGTAAAACATTCGTTTGAAAACTATTAATGAGTATTCGTCAGTCCGAATCGTATAGACTGAAGTGCTATAGTAATCCTGTTCCAAGCACATGCAGCTTATGTAGTTTGGAGGGATTAACAAGGGAATTAGTACAACAGAACAGGAATGTTAGTAATGCATTGAACTGCATGCAACGTATTGATAGGGCTTCGGTATACTTTAGGTAAAATATAGGTATGTCTTCGTAAAGGGCGATGTTATACAGGGTGTTAACGAATTCGTGTAATTCCTTAAAACCACATGATCTACTACTGGTGTAGACTGGCCCCGCATGGGATTTAGCTTGATTAAAAATAAAAAATAAAATTCATTTTTTTTCATGCGGCTTTGTTACCGATCTTATCTAAACCACCTATTATGGATTCAGTAAAAAAATAAGAAAGATTTTTTTGCAAAAGAAATATTTTACTTGTTTGAACATTTCGATGCCACGCATAAATTAATAAAAGTATGGTGACACGGCTGGCAGAAACGACTGACGCGATATCGCTCTTTGCAGTCAGATAACTCAAGGCTCTAAAAGAATCAGAAATTGAAAACCAATGTCTTTTTAATTTTTTTTAATGTTTTTTTTATAAAATTCTCATTTAGGGTTAATCTGTGTCACCAGTAGATCACGCGGTTTGAAGGAACTACACAATTTCGTTAACACCCTGTATACAAGGTTAGTCGGAAAGGGGGTACTAATCTGAAAGGGTGTTAAAGCACCCTGTAGGATAACTTTTTCATCATCACCCTCTTACGACATTTCACCTTTTTTTTTAAGGTTTAATAAAATTAAAAAGAAGGTTAAATGTTGTATGAGGATGATGCTGAAAAATAACTAAAAAGAAGGTGAAATGTCTTATGAGGATGATGATGAAAAAGTCATCCTACAACCCGTAATAATTAAAGTCTTTGTTCTATATAGTCCGGTCAAGTTAGCTCAAAAAATAGGGGTAGGTTAACAGAAATTCGCATAGAGCTGAAAATTGGTACGAATGTTCGGAACACCATTATAAATCAAATGTAAAAAGTCCCCAGCGATCCCACACTTGCAAAAAAAAATATTCAAGGTCAAAGTTCGCAAATATGGTTTTTTTGCGTTTTTTAGCCAAACGGTAAGTTTTATGATGAAAATAGGTCAGACAAAAATTATAGATTATGCAATTCTCTATAAGAATTGTCTACAATTTTTCTCCTAAACGTCACCGTTTCTGAGATATAATGGTTGAAAAAGTTGTATTCTTTATAATATCCGTTTCCACGCCACCTGGAAGGTAGTGTACTTGGCGCGTTTTTTTAACGTGGTTTCTCCAATAGGCCTATTCCACAATCTATTGTGATCCTGTTTAATTCAATACTAATTCAAAATATATAAAAACTGGTACTATTGGAAATGATGAAAGCCGTATGAATTCTAAAAAATTAGGTCAAATTATCCGTCTCATTCATAATCATCTGATAATTCTGCTTCCTCTTCTTCTTGTTCGTCTTCTTGTACTTCTTCTTCTGCTTGTTCTTCTTCTTCCTGCTGGGTGTAAGTAAATTGGTCGAACAGCGATGTATCAGATGTCTCCTCACTGATATTGTACGAATCCTCTTCTGATGGTGATTCAACATTGGAGCACGACTGACCTTGACAACTGGTACATGTTAATCGCCATCAGAAGAGAATTCGTACGATATCAGTGATAAAGAATACAACTTTTTCAACCATTATATCTCAGAATCGGTGACGTTTAGGAGAAAAATTGTAGACAATTCTTATAGAGAATTGCATAATCTATCATTTTTGTCTGACCTATTTTTATCATAAAACTTACCGTTTGGCTAAAAAACGCAAAAAATCCATATTTGCGAACTTTGACCTTGAATATTTTTTTTTGCAAGTGTGGGATCGCTGGGGACTTTTTACATTTGATTTATAATGGTGTTCCGAACATTCGTACCAATTTTCAGCTCTATGCGAATTATTGCACTTTGAAATGTCTAATTTGACCGGACTAATAACTTTCCCCAAAAGTTAATAGAAGAATAGCTGTTCAAAGATTTCATAAAAAATACGCTAAAATGTATCTATCCTCAGCTATGATCAGTGTTTACATTTTAGGTCATATTTGGGGTCACGAATTAGAAGCTCCATTTTCTGAATTCGCAACTAATATAATGGAAGGCTGAACAATTATTGAAAAAACTAATATTTAAATCGGGTTATTCCCTGAGTACCCCGATCCCCGAGGCCCCCGTCCCGGAAGACCCCGAATTATTTTTATCTTGATAAACTCAATTAAAAGTCAGTTTAGCTTAAAAGTACGGACAGCAGATGATAAGTTAAATAAAATTTTATTACTTTAGGGATCAGGAAAAAATAATAATCTTGCGTGGTTAAGGTAAATACTATAATTGGAGTATATAATATAGAGTCTTCTAGAGCAATCACGGGTGTTAATTATTATCACAATTGTTCCTTTTTAAATACAGAAAATCAAGATTGACTTGTCTCTTCTGTCAATATGCATATACTTCCGCTGAATGCTACTCACAGGGCTCCTCACTGTACTCCTTCGCTATTAGATCTCATTCTTGTTTCTGACCCTAACAAAGTAGCCACACATGGACAGCTCTCTGCCTCTTTCTCCTATCATGATCTCATATTTCTCTCGTACAAAATTCGCCCACCTAAACGCAAAACCAAATTTCTCCTACTTCGTAGTTTTAAAAACATTGATTTGGAGCGTTTGAGAGCTGATGCGGGTGGTATTGACTGGTCTTCCATTTACAACTGTGAGGATGTGGATGCTATGGTGTCTGGTTTCAACAGGATTGTGTTGGATCTATATGACACCCATGCTCCTCTCAAAAAGGTGAGAGTTAAACACCTTCCTGCGCCATGGCTATCTCCTGAAATTAAAAACCTGATGGCTAAAAGGGATAAGGCAAAACGTTTGTACAGGAAGCAGCCTACTGAGGAGAACTGGGATCTATATAAAAGGATTCGAAATCGCTGCAGTCGTTTGTGTAGGAACGCTAAAAGACGCCACATTCACAACTCAATTCAGAACTTCAACCCAACACAAGTATGGCAATTTCTCAAGTCTCTTGGTATTGGCAAAGCTTCAAGCCAGAGCACTCTTGATGTCGACCTTAATGCACTTAATGTGCATTTCTCTAAAGCACCAATTATTCTTGATAATAATGTTAAGTCCTCTACTCTAAACTATCTTTCTAGTCTTCCTTTGCCAGCAAATACTTCATTCTCTTTCAACCCAATTACTGAACTAGACATTAAGAAATGCATGCAATCCATCACCACGAAAGCGGTAGGCGATGATGGCCTTCAACTTCAAATGCTCCTACCTATCCTTACTGAAATAGTTCCTGTCATTACACATTTGGTAAATTATTCATTATACACAAGCTCCTTTCCCTCTGCCTGGAAGAAGGCTCATGTCTTGCCGCTACCCAAAGTCTCAAATCCCTCCTTGCTATCCCAGTTTCGTCCAATATCCATTCTTCCAATCCTATCCAAAGTTCTTGAAAGTGTTGTTCAGAATCAAGTGTCTTGTTACCTCTCCTCTAATAGCCTGCTAAGTCCTTACCAATCTGGTTTCCGCGCTGGTCATAGTACTGTAACCACTCTTGTTAAAGTAACCGATGACATACGACTGGCTATGGAAAATAAGTTTCTAACGGTACTGGTTTTATTGGACTTTAGCAGTGCTTTTAACTCAGTTGATTTTGACATCCTCTTAGGAATCCTATCCTCTCTTAATGTCTCTTCACAGGTAATTGAGTGGTTCAATTCTTATCTTCACGGTCGCTCGCAGTCCGTTCGCTCAGATGAGGTCTCCTCTGAGTGGTGTGATCTGGCTGCGGGTGTCCCTCAGGGTGGCGTTCTCTCTCCTCTACTCTTCTCCGTTTTTATAAACGCCATCACTAAAGTCCTGACTTCTAGCTATCATCTCTATGCAGACGACTTGCAGCTATATCGTCACTTTAAGGTAGGGGACATCGCTGAAGCTGTTGATGCCATTAATAATGACCTTGAAAATATCAACAAGTGGGCTAAGTCCTTTGGACTTTTGGTTAACCCAGCTAAATCTCAAGCTCTCATTGTTGGTGGCAGATACATGTTTAACCTTTTAGATAACCAGTCTCTCCCTCCAGTTGTGTACAACTCTGCGCCTATAGCATATACCAAAAGTGCAAAAAATCTAGGAGTCTTTTTAGATTGTAACCTCTCCTGGGATGTTCACATTGCGGAGGTAAGTAGGAGAGTGTACTACTCGTTCCAGTCTCTCAAACGTCTCCAGAAATTCTTACCATTTCGAACTAAGGTTACTCTTGCGCAGTCTCTTCTTCTGCCACTATTAGACTATGCAGATGTCTGTTTTCTTGATGCAACGGAGGAACTTCTTAATAAACTTGAACGACTGCAGAACTTGTGTATCCGTTTTATTTTTGGTCTTCGAAAATATGACCATGTGTCCGAATTTCGAACCAGATTAAAGTGGCTACCAATTCGACAGCGTCGGGATACTCATGTTCTAACTCTTCTTTTCTCTATTCTTCACAATTCTAACTCTCCTCTATATCTTCGAGAACGCTTTGAGTACCTTGTCCCCAGGGGTAAACCTTGTCGCACGGTTTCTTCTCTTCTGCTCCGTACTCTGCGACACACTTCCAGCCGTTACGATGGTTCTTTCACTATTCGTGCAGTGCGTCTTTGGAACTCACTCCCACATTCACTACGCGACAGCCCTTCTCTTAACGTCTTCAAGAGTAGAATTAGGAAGCATTTCCTCTCTGAATGATTGATAATATTATATTATTTATGTAGGTTTATTATATTTTATATATATTATATATTTATTCATATGTATTTTCATGTTGTATATTTATTTAAGTATATTATATTTTATGTTATAGCATAATAAGTAATGTAAATAGGACAGTTGTACACTGGAGTTTGCCCTCAACCACACTATCAATCTCTCTCTATCACTCAAAGGTTTGCTGGTAGAAAACTCATTTTTGAGTTAAGCTCGCCTCTGTACATGACTTCACTGAATTGTAATGTTTTACTGTAATTTTCTTGTGTACAATAAAGAATAAGAATAAGAACAAGATAGGAATAGAATAATAAACAAATATTTATAGCAATCACTGTAACCAGAGATGTGCAAAATAGTAAATTAAAAGTATTTAAATGCAAAATTTTTATTTCAAATAAAAATACAAAATGGTTTTCAATGAAAGTATTTAAATACAAAATGCAAAATACGTATTTTCAAAATAGGTTTTTTTAAATAAAATACCTTTTTTCACTGATTTTGACACTAGTATTTGATCAAAGGGTTCCTCTTTCAAGTTGAATCTGCATTCATGAGATATAGCGATTTAAAGATTGGAAAAATCATCTATATACACATGCATGCATATAAAGAACAAGTCCTAATGTAAGATTCTCGCACAGCCTTAACCGCTAAAGGTAGAAACTTGAAATTTGGAGAGTAGTTGTTTTTTATACCGAAAGCGCACTCTAAGAGAGTGAAAAGGGTTGATAAAGTTTATTTGAAAAATCTTATTTCCAGTATTTATAAACTTGAAACTTGGCACAAATACTCTTTAAAGTAAATAACAAGAATTTAAGAATGAAAAATGTGAAACATGAATTAAAAAAATCAACAAAACCATTTTGCATTTTACAAATATTAAATATTTTTAAAAAGTATTTCAAATAAAATAGAAAATACTTACATTTTGAAAAAAAGTATTTCAAATGCAAAATAAAAATAGGTATTTTGTATTTGTATTTTAAATAGGTACATGTATTTCAAATAATTCACATTTCTGACTGTAACGCACTGCACTGCAGCAGTGTTGGGTATAGCATGTCCCATAAATTGTCACCACACAGGTGTTTGTTCAGAAAATGGATTGGAAAATTATCAAAGTTCTAAAGGTGGTCCAATTAAAATTGATAATAGAGATGTACATATTTCTAAATCAATCATCAAATCAAAATTTAAACTCCATATAATGATAACGTTCATAGTCAGGGAATAGTGGATGCTTACCCAGAGGACTACCAGTGACTGCAGAGTCAATTGTCTACCTTTATGACACTACAGCCCATGACGGGTTTAGGTTCACTAGTTCAATGGTTATGTTACCAACTGCTAATTGTTGGAGTCTGCACGAATAGTAGAAGGGTGCAACAGTGATCTACAGTAGAATTAATAATATAATTATTCATTTAATTCTGTACTACACCGACTACACGAACAGACATTTTTCAAACTTTGACCGTATTTTACCGGGTCCTGATGGAGCAAGGAGAAAAAAAAATGCAGGATTGTTTAGGATATTAAGTGTGACAAATACCAATATGAGTTGTTTCTGTTTATTTTTGCCCATTCTCCTTTCAAATAAACTACATACTTTCTTCTTATGTATTTCAATCACATACATTTAAGCACTTTCTATGTCGACCGTACAAGTTGAAAACAATAGAAAAAAGAAATTTGATAATATTTATCGTATTCGGGGTTCTCCGGGACGGGGGCCTCGGAGACCGGGGTACTCAGGGAATAACCCTTTAAATCAAGTTAGGTATTATGTTTAAAATGAAATAAAAATTATAGTATTTTTAAATTTTGACACATTCTGAATACTTACAGTCTTCAGTGATAATTTAAGTGCTCCGCGGATTAGTACCCGCTTTTCGACTAACCTTGTAATAATAACAGTACAAAACAGCCGATTTATCTTGGCTGCCATGAACTTCATGCAGGTGGCTACCTAATAGATTATAGACTTTTTGGGAACAAAATGGCTTCGAAGCCATTTTGTTCCTAAAAAAATGTTAATTAGAATTAACATTTTATTACACCATCTTAGGATCAGCCATTAGCTTAGCAAAGTAACTGTTTCCCTCATGTATACATGCATGAAAGTTCAGAAAGCCTATGTTCAGGGCTGCTAGATAAATCTGCCGTACTGTACTAAGATACGACATAAGTTATACACCTCGACAATCTTCGTACTACCGAGTTTATACGAATTATGCTTCGAGTTATGTGACCTATCGGGAACTGATCCCAAGCCGAGTTCTATAATTTTATAAAGCCAACTATAGGCCCTGAGCAGACGACGGACTTTTTGTCCGTAGTATGTAAAGTAGTTGGTAGTTGGTAGACAGAATTAACGTCGTGTGCGTTGAGTCCGTGTTAAATTTCACGACTGGCAAAGACTACCAACCACGTCAATTCCTGTCCGTCTGCTCCGGGCCTAAGAAAGGCTAATTATCTCGTGTTGAGACGACATAATGTATGGCGTACTTATCTCATCTCGGCGCGAGATAATGCATCGACAAAATTATCTCGTGCTGCGCATGTAGCCCAGCATTTCGCATAATTCGTACAAAATCGGGAACATGGTTGATATCCCACTTAGAAAATGCTTGGACCATGACGACCGACGCTCAAATATAAATAAGTCTACACGAGACAGGATCATTCTTCATAATTCTATTCTATCAAACTTTTAATTTTAAACATTGATTGCCTATAAAGTGTATAATAAATTATCAGGGTTCTCTGTATTGTATCGTAAACCTCCCATGCTACAAATATTGGAATTTTCAAATAGCTGTAATAAGCTAAGGCTAAAAGAATATTATCCTGTCTTGATATTGTAAAATGTTGAGTTTTTTGCATTTAAAACAAGTAGTATAGATACCTACATTCAACATGTACCTACACTCGGAAGCAACGAATCCGGGTCACCAATACATATTGTAGGAATGTTTTCCTGCATTGTGACTGATGATTATGTTTGATAAACTCGGTGTTTTAAATCTTGCTATTAAAACAACCGAAATGCTTGTTATGAGCTAGCGGCTGCTGATGCCTGCTGGGTTAGGCTGCTGGTGCCTGATGATGTGCATGGGCATATAATAAAAGCCTCTTGTTCCAGTAGTTCGGTTTTTTTGTTCGGAGCCGGACTACTGAGACTAATTTTGTCTCATTAGTTCGGTTAAGACGTCAAACCGAACTGTTGAGACTAAAAAATATACCAGTAGTCCGGACTACTGGTATATTTTTTAGGGATAATAATAAAATGCTTTTATTATAAATGAAATAATCAAACATATTCTCTGTAATCATAGTTTGGTAGTTATTAATTAATAGGCACTTTCATAAGAACACTGACCGGAGAATACGGAAATCATAACCGAACTACAGGGGGTCTACTCCCTAAGCACGAAGTCCGTGGTTTCGGCCTTAGTTACGAGCCTTTCCTACTCCCTATCACCTACGGACATACGATTATTTCAAGGCCCGAACTAAGAATGAATGACAACACGATTTGACAGTTGTCCCTACTACCGATGTGTTTTTGCCCGTCAGAAAAGTTGAACTTGACACTTGTTTTGATCACTCCTACGTCTCGCACTACTTTCGGACGGGCGACTAACTTCGTTGACGGACTTAGGGAGTAGGCCCGCAGAACACAAGTCTCCTTAAGCTTTAGGCTTAGAGAGTAGATCCCCAGAGTCGGACTCGGACCTTCCTGTATGAAAGGAAGGCATTCAACCGCTAGTCTATTGGATTGATAAGGATAGCATTCATTTCCATACGTCTTGATGTCATAGCATAAATAAAAACAGTGGTCCAAACAGTTAAATGAAACTATATATACTTATTAAACGCTATACCGTAACAAAAATAAACATAAAAGTTAAAATAAAAAGACTGATTCGTGCCAAAGAAACTTTGTAAATAAAAAAAGTGATAAAAACTTTAAACATTTCAATATGGCGATGGTGGTGTCAAGAAAATCAAAGTGTTGTATATGCTCGCTGTTCCTGTTAGTAGTGATGGGCATTATTTTGGCTGTGATATCGACTCTAGGACTGTTTGATAAGAAGAAGGAGCATCACTATGCTTTGGCTGAGAAGTATAGTCAAACACCGATACCGCAGGTTGTGGAGATTGGTAATGTAAGTAATGTAGACTAACTAGTTTATGGAAGAAGTTGGTATTCAACCAATCAATGTCTTGAGTGAACATGATGAAATATTTTAGTATGTTAAGTGTTTTGATAAATCCATGGTAAATTCTGTTGAAGAAAAATGTATTGAACTGTACTTCGTAACTGATTTCGAAGAAAGAAGTTCTTGTTTATTTATTTATATATTCGCACTTTGTACAGAGGCGGACTTAATGCCTTAGGCATTTTCTACCAGACGACCTTAGAGCGATGCAGAAAAAACGTGGCAGGTGTACTAAAAAAAGTTTAATGCAATACGATTTTAAAAATAAACACAAAGATAAATGTTAAACATTGCCCTCTTTTATCGACCCATATTTTTCTTATTACTCAGAGATGCCTCAATCGATCAAAATGATTTGAACTGCATTATGTTAGGTTTGGTCGAAATTGGGACTTATTAACTGTTAAACTTTGTCTTCTTTTTAAATCGACCTGTATTTTTCTGATTACTCAGAGATGCCTCAATCGATCAAAATGATTTGAACTGCATTATGTTAGGTTTGGTCCAAATTGGGTCTTTTGGCTCTTTTAAAATCTAACTGCCATCGATACAATCCATGCAATCTAACTAAAATCGAAATCCTGACAAATTACTCGACTCGAAAACTCGCCGACAACTATTAAATAATTTCTTAAAAAAATCAAATAGGTAATTAACCTATCCTAAGACCTATTACGACGTGAAAAAAATATTTTAAAACGAACAATAAATGTAAATCACACCTTACTTTGATTTAGGAAACCGAATCCAAACATTTCTAATCAAATTCTAAATTACACAGCCATTGATTTTTATTGACCTAATTAATTTTAAAACCACAATCGCACGTCCCAAAGCGATTTACACCAAATCACCCCATACTGGTTTTATTTGTCGTAATAATAGTTAAGTTCTATTAAACCGGATAAACGGCGATAGTTGCGATAAGTCGGTACAATCAGAACCGGAAAGCCTTCCGTAAAACCGGCTCTTACCGGAATGACCACACTTTTATGTTACAACGTTATTACATTTTACCAAATTACTTTGACCTGCCTAAGTTTAATGTTAAAGAAGAGTTGTGGGTCTGGATTTATTGGCTACCTGTGACGTGACGCTTGGGAACTGCCGACGACCTATAAAATTAATGGCATTCGCATGTCTTCTGAAATGGTTGAGAAAAGATAGCGCCTATTCAATCTTGTCCTTTCTTTCCTGTTCATCCCTCACGTGCTTGAAACGTAGACTTAATGGGATTTTAGATCCCTGATATATTGGGTACTTACCTGTGTTTGTTTTACTATGAGAAAAAAAAGTTGCATACGATTTATCAACGGTCCGAAATGAATAGCTGTCTTGTATTGTTTGAAAACCTGAATGTACAAACCGGAATGTGCATAGATAGAAATCTAGCTTCAATTTTTGTAAGGACTTGATATCTTTCTCTCATGAAGGCTTAATCGCAACTCCTAATTTAACTATCTTCGAAATAATGACTCTGCTCACGAAGTAGATTTGGAAACATGAAGAGGTGTTATACTCTGTTCAACAAAAGATGAGTCCTGGCATAGCGGTCATTTCGTAAATTGTAGCCTTATAAGGAGACTGCTATGGAAAAAACGTAAATGTTATCATCAATAACCGTAAAATAACTGTCCGCGTTTTTTTTTTCGTTTTATATTTGGTATTCTTTGTTTGGTAACGTTTTATAGAAAAACCCCAGGACTCATCTTACGTTGAAAAGGGTTGAAATGGGCCACATTGCTCATTTCACCACATAGGAACTCTGGTGCGGGTTATGAACCGTTTTAAATACATATACTTTTTAGCCCGTGTACGAACTAAAATATAAAACTTCCTCACCGCTCGTTGGTAATAGACGCATTGGTGTCAGTAAGATTCATCGAAACTCAATACGCTTGGTGGTAGAATCTATACAGTCCGCCAAGCTAGCTGCAACCCTCACATTAAAGTCAGCCAAGCAGTTCAATATTATGTTCCATCGTGTGTATGTTAGAATGGTCGAATGTGGTCGAGCCAAGGGGTATAGAGGAATCCCTGTTAGAATCGTATGTTAGAATGGTCGAATGTGGTCGAGCCAAGGGGTATAGAGGAATCCCTGTTAGAATCGTATGTTAGAATGGTCGAATGTGGTCGAGCCAAGGGGTATAGAGAAATCCCTGTTAGAATCGTATGTTAGAATGGTCGAATGTGGTCGAGCCAAGGGGTATAGAGAAATCCCTGTTAGAATCGTATGTTAGAATGGTCGAATGTGGTCGAGCCAAGGGGTATAGAGAAATCCCTGTTAGAATCGTATGTTAGAATGGTCGAATGTGGTCGAGCCAAGGGGTATAGAGGAATCCCTGTTAGAATCGTATGTTAGAATGGTCGAATGTGGTCGAGCCAAGGGGTATAGAGGAATCCCTGTTAGAATCGTATGTTAGAAAGGTCGAATGTGGTCGAGCCAAGGGGTATAGAGGAATCCCTGTTAGAATCGCATGTTAGAATGGTCGAATGTGGTCGAGCCAAGGGGTATAGAGGAATCCCTGTTAGAATCGTATGTTAGAATGGTCGAATGTGGTCGAGCCAAGGGGTATAGAGGAATCCCTGTTAGAATCGTATGTTAGAATGGCCGAATGTGGTCGAGCCAAGGGGTATAGAGGAATCCCTGTTAGAATCGTATGTTAGAATGGTCGAGCCAAGGGGTATAGAGGAATCCCTGTTAGAATCGTATGTTAGAATGGTCGAATGTGGTCGAGCCAAGGGGTATAGAGGAATCCCTGTTAGAATCGTATGTTAGAATGGGTCGAATGTGGTCGAGCCAAGGGGTATAGAGGAATCCCTGTTAGAATCGTATGTTAGAATGGTCGAATGTGGTCGAGCCAGGGGGTATAGAGGAATCCCTTTTCAGGGTCCGTAGTCAACAAGGAACCCTTATAGTTTCGCCACGTCCGTCCGTCTGTCTGTCCGTCCGTCCGCAGCTTAGCTCAAAGACTCTTAGTACTAGAAAGCTACAATTTGGCATGGATTTACATATTAATCACGCCGACAAAGTGGTAAAATAAAATCATGAAAAAATTGTTTTTTAGGGTTCCTCCTGTTCACTTTTTTTCTCGTCTGCCCCATGGTGTGGGGTGTTGTTGGATAGTTCTTTTAAAAATATTGCAGGTTTGTGCTGACAATCGTGGCTAAATAATTACAGCCGCATAGACCGATCTTCCGGGTTAAGCCACGCTTGCCGAGGTTGGTCTGTGGATGGGTGACCATTTACCATAGCGAGTTTCCTCCGTGCCTCGGAAAGCACGTAAAGCCGTTGGTCCCGGCTGTCATTTGTAGATCTTTGACAGTCGTTACTGTTGGTCAGAAGCCAGAAAGTCTGACAACCAGTCTTACCAAGAGTATCGTATTACCCAGTTACTGGGTTGTGGAGGTCTGATAGGCAGTCGCTCCATGTAAAATACTGATATTCAGCTGCATCCGGTTCGACTGGAAGCCGACCCCAACATAGTTGGGAAAAGGCTAGGCAGATGATGTGCTGACAATTTTTCGATTAAGGGAACCGTTTCTGAAATATTAAGCTTTAAAGTGCTAATTTTTGTTAGAGTCAAGTGTCCCCCCCCCCTGCCACCTAAACGGTTAGTTTTGGATACGTAAAAAAATTCATGGTAGTACCTGTGTGTGTGTAGTGTATACCTACAACGAAGTTAGAAGTAAAACTATCACAGCTAAGTAGGCTTTACAAGTTTACGAGTAATAGCCGACCAACCGGGAAAGTAACAATTTCATACAAATTCCATTGAAAAATTACTAAGCCCTCTTCTTAGTCCGCATTATTGTGCAACTACGGAACCCTATTACTGCGTGTGACCCGACACGTACTTGGCCGGTTTTTTATCTCTCATTTTGATTCGTGCATTCTGACATTCCCGTGGCCTATCTTAGATCCAGTCTGCGCTTACCATAAGACGCGACTGGAGTCAAATAAGATGAAGTAAAATAAAAAAAAGAGAAATAATAAATCAAGCCACAAATTTATTTATTGGCCACGTGACCAAACTTCTCATTTTATAACTAAGCAACGGGAAAATGAGATAACCTCTAATAAACTAATTCGACTTTTTTACAACGCCAACTAAATTTTTGGGCACCCCGACACGGATAGGTTAGGTTCGAAGGGGATGACGGGGGGTAGAGTGAGCGAGCAAAGCGAGCGAACGAAGCCCCCGTCATCCCCTTCGTGTTAGGTTACTTTAAACCCTACAGACAGAAATAGGAGCCGCGCGCAGCGGGGCTCCGTCGACTCTTTTTGTTTTTCATTTGTTTTTATTGTGAAAATGAAAGTGGGTGACGAACAGTGGCTTATATAGAAGATAACTAGTGGCTAAGATAGTATCATTCAGACGCTCGTTAATTGTGGCTGACTTAGTAATTTAGAAGCCAATGTAGATTTTTAGAGGCGAATAATGCTATTAAAAAGAAGTCTGTTTAATTAGCACCCTAAAAAAAATACCAGTCAAAGTATCAAACCTACGTTCCTGAAACCAGAAAGTTTCCCCCATTCGTCATTCAAGTCTACAACACGCGAACTTTGTTACAAGAACCAAAACCTAAAACCTCTATGATTTGTGGCCTATATAAGGTCTTTATTACACCTATTCCTACTACAATCTAGGGGGATATGGAGTGTCATTACCCGGAATTGTCTCGCATCCCCAAATCGCCTAGTTCTCAGTAACTACCCGTTATCGTGTCGCCACATTCAAGCAATAACAATTTGTAGCTATACGCGGTACGAAAACTCTGAGGCTGTTAACAAAAAAGGCCTTTGCGGGCGTGTTGAGGTCCCTTAAGGCCTTTCAGTATATCGGATGTAGTAGATACGGTAGTGTAATGATACCTTTTTTTGGGAGTACTTGTTTGTATGTACATGAAAGTAAGTAAATGGTGTTTTTATAGGGGGTATGTTCTTGTAAAAATTGTTGTAAGAGCGATTGGATACAGTTATGTGTATTATTTTTATGGGCGTTTTAGAAAGAAAATACATAACATCTTTCCATCACGCTTGTATTCCCTGAAGGGTTGGGCAGAGATGTATAGTATAGGTACCTTCTTTTCGCAGTTATGTTTAAGTCCTATATAATAGGGGGCGAGCCTATTGCTAACTACAGGGCACAAATTCAGACTCCGGGCTGCTACTGAGAAATTCCACAAGGAAAAACCCAATAACACTTTGCCCGACCTGGAGATCGAGCCCAGGACCTCATGCTCAGCAGTCGCGCTTGCGACCGCTAGACCAACGAGGCAGTCAAATAAACACATACATACTTGTAGAGTTCTAAAATAACCTTCTCATTAATTCATGTTATATAGACTTAGGCGACACACTGAAAACGCATTCACGCGCAGTGTTTTCAGTGTGTTGCACTATGCGTGTTTTCTATACAAATACAGATACTTGCAAACAACATAAGAATACGCACTCCCGCGCTACGCTGCGTGATGCGGTGCAGTGTGCGAATCGCCTTAGAGCTAGCGCGCGGGGTGACTTTTGTCACCGTGATAATTTCATCACTCTTATAAAATCTAAGAGTATGTATGGCGATGCACCCAGTTATCATGTCGTAACACACATACCAATGGACTTGAAAGACAGACACACACAGTGACAATATTTTCATGGTGACAAAAGGCACCCGTGCGCGATTTTATAAGAGTGATGAAATAGTCACGGTGACAAAAGTCACCCGTGCGCGCTAGCTCTTAAGCTCCGAATTAGCTTTTGTGGTGCTTGCATTTGAGTATTATACCGATGTAGATGTAGACCTCAAAAGGCTCGTGGAATCATCATCATCAAACAATAATAACACATGTAAATTAATTTTTCTTTTTACGAATTAGAATTAACCCCATTTCTTCGCGGCAATATTTCAAAACTACAAACGTATATTTAGTTATGTGAGTTCTAGAGTCCATTATTTACAGCTAGTATTTGCGATGATATATGAACTCAGAAGCACCTTAATGTTCATTGCACAGCCGTAACACGTGCCAAAAGTGAGATTACATTTTCAACTTTTATTTTACTGCATTACTGTACTACTGCATAAATCAAACGTGGATTTTTCTTTTACGAATTTTTCACCTACGTCGTTCTAACGTATAAATACATTTTTCAACTAGAAAATGTTTACGGAGCTATCAATTTTATTTACACGTCCAGCCTATTGTGTGATTTTTTACGATGTGTCCTAAATCCGTTTATGCCGTAATAAATCATGGTGTTGAAAAAAATTAGCGTTATTTTTGCGTGGTGGGGTCACTCGTCATTATTTGGGGCATTCTATTATCGCCGGGGCTGAATCGACCAGCTAGGGTCGTTTTTCATTAGAAGCCAAACGCGATAAAGGGGTTAACGTTCTGGCCTTACGTAATAGTATGAAGGCTTGTAGAAAAGGCTTGCCTGCTAAAATCTATTGTGAAAGTCATGCAGGTTTTCAAAATTCTTTTTATCGAAATATACTCCCAAAATCAAATTTAAAAAAAGAACAATTGAACTACGGATTCGTGGAAAAGAGTCCATACGTTTGGTAAAATAAAGAAAAAAACAACAGTTACATTCGAAATTCAAATTGTAATAAACCCGAAAGAAACTTAATGCGAGTATTTTTCCAGAATTTTCTTTTCATTTGTATCATTGACGCGCTGCGTCGTTGTTATCCGATTCCGAATTCGAATGTGAACTGTCGAAAAAATATGGTTACTGGCAGAAAATAAAATGTTCGCAGTCGGGAATTACTTTTAGTCCAGGCTTTTGGTGTCATGAAAATCGAGGTGAGTCCGACAAACTCACTTTTGGCCCGCAGTATTTTTAATTAAAAACATTTTGGGGATCGACATTTCTGTGTCCTTTTATTGCATAGCTCTTCCTGCACGCTTTAGGGCTGTCACACACATGATACATTTAGGCATCGGCGATCGTCGATTTAACCCGGCCGCACATTATCAGAAATTTCTGTCAGAATTTGCTGGATCTAACAGCCTGAGTTGGCTCTAGTACAAAAGGAATTTGCGCGCGCACGCGGCATAAAATTTCTGACGCGCGACTCTGCTCATACATTTTCTACTAGACCCCGCACACTGTCAGAATTTGCCGGAGCCGGTAGCCTGTTGGCTTTACGCAGATAGAATTGGCGCACGTGTCTAAAAATTTCTGACAGTAATTTCTTATAATGTGCGAGTTATAAGAATCGGTTGCTGGATGCCGTCGCTAAATACTTCACTCCGCACATATACCAACGCCAGTCATAGCAACTAAGTGGAGTTCTGGTATCTTCAGAACATGGCTGAGCGCCCGATGCAATTGCTAAAACGCGTTTTTCGAGTCGCCAAAACGCGATGCAGCATCGATTGCCGATCGCTGATTCTAAAAGTAATGTGTCTGCGGTGGCCCTTAGCTGTTGCCATACGATGCTTTGATATATTTGTTTCCGTACTCCGTGAACAGTTTAGTTCCCGTGGCTAAAATATTTTTATATGGAAAGAAAGAAAGAATAAGCAGTTATTTCTACGCCCAAACGGACACTTAACAACGTATACTTAAGAACAAACATTTTCTTATAATATGCGAGTTACAAGAATCGGTTGCTGGATGCCACGACTGAATACTTCACTCCACACACATACCAACGCCAGTCGCAGCAACTAAGCGGAGTTCTGGTATCTTCAAAACATGGCTCAGTGCCCAATGCAAATGCTAAAACGCGTGATTTTAATACCGTGATCGAATACAGAGAGTCGCCAAAACGCGATGCAGCATCGATCGCCGATCGCTGATGCTAAAAGTAACGTTGTCTGCGGTGGCCCTTAGTTGCTGCCATGCAATGCTTTGATATTTTTATTTCTATACTATGCCGTGAACAATTCAGTTTCCGTGGCTAAAATATTGAGGTCTTGTTAGTTTGCTCTACCTTATCTGCTTAACCGGAAAAACTGGCGAAATCGAGAAGGTCTCCAGACAGGCAAGGTTTATCAATCAACTGGAGCTTTCCAATATGGAAATCAGACGTCGGCTTAGGGCGTAGCTAGGAGCAGAGATGGATGTTGAATCTGCATCCGAATTGTGTATCACATTCGCAATATTTCAATAGCTTTCATTTTGACGATACAAGAATGTTCATTGCGTGGTACATAGTGCTGGAGAAGACGGATTGTTAATACATACGTTGCTATGGAAATTGTTGACCTGTCATATATCTAATGTGGGTAACGTGTTTTAAAATTGATTTACGGTACCTATCCAAATTCTGATCATCTTCTTCTTGTCTCGTGTCGACCGAGCTATTTGAGAATAGTTCACACCGTGGTGAAAAGATTAGCCAGTCAGTAAGGTTGGTAGCGAGGCTGACTGCACAGGGTGCGCCGGACGTACTTTTTAACCGACTTCAAAAAGGAGGAGGTTCTCAATTCGGTTGTATTTTTTTTTTTATTTTTTTTTTTTTTATTTTTTTTTTTTATGTTTGTTACCTCATATCTCCGTCATTTATGAACCGATTTGAAAAATTCTTTCTTTGTTCGAAAGGGTATACTTCCCAATTGGTCCCATATAAATTTTGTTACGATTAGACTATGAACTTCAGAGATATGGAACGGAACTCCTCATCGGATCAAAGCAAAATTCTCAAATTACTAATATTGCTTTGTTTATATTTGTTGTTGGGAACTGACTACTGGAAAAGAGGAGGGGGTACATGTCCCCCCCCTCCCATTTTGGAATGTTTTCATTATATCGTGTAAGGTATCATTTGAAAGGGCTTTTTATGCCCGACTACGTCAAAGCCAAAAAGAAGGGTTATGAAGAGGAGGGAGTTAAGTTTATGGCACTAAAACGTATTTAATAAAAAATAAACTTTAAAAAAAGTAAAAACCGACTTCAAAGAAAAACTAAAAGGAGTGAAATAATTACCATAATATAAAATTAACAGTTTCAGAAGTCGGTGCAACTCTACACTGAAACAAATAGAAGCCACCGACTTCTGAAACTGTTAATTTTATATTATGGTAATTATTTCACTCCTTTTAGTTTTTCTTTGAAGTCGGTTTTTACTTTTTTTAAAGTTTATTTTTTATAAATACACTAACTCAAACTTACACGTACATAACATACTCCCGAAACAATCAAAATAAATATCTCGTACTGAACGCAAGTAACCGTCGTCAGGTCGCGCGGTGGAGCTCTGAACACGGACCGTAACAGCCACAACAATGTAGGGCGTAATAATA
Source organism: Amphipyra tragopoginis (assembly GCA_905220435.1). NCBI lineage: Eukaryota > Metazoa > Arthropoda > Insecta > Lepidoptera > Noctuidae > Amphipyra > Amphipyra tragopoginis. The sequence goes on from HG992008.1 coordinate 10,118,163, forward strand.
TTAAATACTAATCAAACAAAATAATTGTGTTGTAGACGCGCGCCTTCGCGCACAAACATTGTTCGGCCGAGCCGCCTCTATCCTCACGTCATCATCTCCGATCATACAGTATGTTATATAACAGGAGTTCACCCGGTAATCTAGGTACATCAATATTAGATAAAAATATAAAAAGCAAAAAAAATAATATCGGAATAAAAAAACTTTTCGGAACGGCCTGTTTAAAACCAAAATAGGAGCGTAGATAGGTTAAATGCGATGTTGCCATGTTTTCCACATTGGTAGACAAGTGCGCATGTACAGTAAGGCTGCGTTCACACATGCGATTTTTTTCAGCGCGAAAGTGCTCGCGCGTTCCGACGAGTCGCTCCCTCCTCAGAAACTTTGGAATTTAATAGTTAGTCCATTGTCTTAACGTAAATTTTTTATCGATGTAAAGTACACGCACACGCTCAGCGCCCAAAAAGCTAATGCGTATTACACGCGTCACAATCGCGCAGCGCCCGCGCCTCCACCGGGCCCTCCTCCCAGGCAGGATGGCAAATGCAATTTGAGATCTATTATGTGTCATAAGACTCAAATTAATTAATTACAAAAAATACTTCAATACGAGTTAGACGCAGGTGCAGACGCGCTTGGCTTGCGCTTAGCGGGTGCGTGTCGTCTGAACGCGCTCTAAGCGTTGCTTTAACGTATCAATTTTTGTTTTTTTGTGATTATTTTATTTTTTGTCTTCCTTTAGAGTATTTTTTTTAGTATGTACGGACGCTATAGTATTTCTAGTTAACGGGAACGCCTTTCCTTAACATAATGTATAATGCACCTCAATGCTCAGCGTCAATGCAATGATCAGCTAACTATAGGTCTAGCGCATAACTGAGTCAGTGACGCGAGAGCTCACTGATTCATCAACTTGTGACAACTGTCACCCTCCCGCACCGCGCAGCTACGGGGCCATCCATAAATTACGTCACACGTTAAGAGGGGGGGAGGGGGTCGACGAAGTGTGACATTGTGTGACAAGGGAGGAAGGGGTCCTAAATTTCGTGACGTCACATTTCAAAATCTAATATATCTAAGAATTAAATGGAAATAAAAGTAATGTTTGATTTGCTGTTTTAATTTAATAATTTCTAGATGTAAAATTGCAAAATATGTTACGTCACACTAGGGAGGGGGGAATCTCATAAATGTAACCAGCTGTGACAAGGACGGGGGGGGGTCAAAAAATCATGAAATTCGTGTGACATAATTAATGGATGGCCCCTACCTCAGGCACTGACTCAGTTATGCGCTAGACCTGTAACATAATTTTCATACCATAACAAGACGTTTTGATCGTTAGCAATTAACTAGCATTTAATTAACGTCAACAGACAATAATATCTAACTGAAACTTTAGTAGCACAAAGCTTTAATGTTCTATTAGCTAACGAATGGCAAGGCGCTATTCTAAAAGCAGTAGAAAAATGTGGCATAAAGTCGTATGCGGTATTCAGAATAAGAAATGTGCTGAACATTACTCGCTTTATTGTGTGTTAAAGCCTATTTTATTGCGCTCTACCGTCTTGCTGGTTTGCTGCGCAGCTATTTATTTTATTTTATGAAAAAGATGACAGTTGTATATTTAAGTTTTTGCAGTGTTATAAAATAATACGTAAAGTATGCCACATAATAGTTTAAAGATATTAATTACATAACCATGACATCACGCGTGTATTCCCTGAAGGGATGGGCAGAGGTGTAATAGTACACCCTCATTTCGCCGTTATGTAAGTCCCATGTAATAGGGGGCGAGCCTATTGCCATCAACCGGGCACAAATCCAGACTACGGGCTGCTACTGTGAAATTCCACACGGAAAACCCCATTTAACACTTTGCCCGACCTGAGGATCGAGCCCAGAACCTCAAGCTTAGCAGTCGTGGTTGAGGCCACTAGACCAACGAGGTGGCCTTAAAGCTGGCGTCCACTAGGCTCACCGAATCGAGTCGAATAGAATCGCAATAATTCGCCTCCAGTAAATTTACTATAAAACTGCGTCGATCAGCGACGAGCCGAGACGCGCCGAGTCGCATCACTCGCGCGCATCGCTTGTCATGCGAATTTATGTTTTAATGACTTGCGATTACTGACCGTTTCGCCTCGATTCGTCTTCACACGGAACAAATGTGACTCGACTCTATTCGACGCGTTTCGGATGTAGTCGACGCCAGGCTTTATAATCAGAGGCAATCAGACATTAACTATGCTAATATAATTTTGATAACACGTTTGGTGCAGTGGCTGAGCGATTGGCTTCTGCACTACGGGTCGTGGGTTCGATTTCTGCACGGAACAAGTATACATTTGTATGACCTATAGACAGTTATTTCGGGTCTGAGTGTTTGTGCATGGTGATTTGTGTCTGCAAACTCACTCACGATACAGGAGGAAATCCTATTGTGGGGCACAGCTCTTATTAAAAAAAAGCAGATTCCAATCAACTTACTTTTACTCAACAAAGGGTTAATTACCGTAGCTACCACTTTAAACATGTGGATTATTATACTATGTTACTGATTCTTTTCTGAACATAAATATAGTGACCTTCATTGCGAGGCATCAATTTAGATCATCATTCTAACTCTCAACCCAATTCAGAGACAAAATGGGAGCGCTCACCTCGACAGGATGGAAAAAATACGGCCACCTGCAGTGATATAACTCGTACATTATCTCGTCTCAACACAAGATAATGGGACGACAAATTATTATATTGCGCTGCGCATGTTAGGCCTGCTGGAGAGAAAGTTTCTCAAATTAAGATATTTTAATGAATTGATTTTTATTAAAGTTAATATCAGATTTCACGAATTTTCTATAATTCATAAGCTACAATGTTTATTAGAGAGCTCGAGTGTCGAGTGTCGCCAATAACAGAAAGGTGCTTTTTTATAATGTCAGTTCGATTTTCATCACAAATAAGCGACTTTTTAAATTAACAAAAGCAATTTTCATGCTTTTAAAAATAAAACAATGTCTCCTTTAAGTAAAATTGTCTATCTTCCTGGAGGAAAAGTATTTTAAACACTGAAGAGAGATGGCGTTAATTTTTCCTGTATATCGCGTGATTTCAAAATCGCACCTTCACACTTCAATTCTGACAAGCAGCAGTAATTAGATCGCGCTACCCGTGAATAGAACTTAGTGCTTCGACAAAGAGATGTGCAGTTGAATAGAACTGTAGTTCTAACGTAATGAATTTCGGCACCTAGATGCAAAGTGGCCAAATTCTAGTTTTGTTGCAAATGAGGCTTTTGAATTTCGGACTGTTGATTGCTTTAATTAAGCAACAGCAATTAGGTTAAGCTGCGCTTGCCGCGGTTAGTCCGTGGATGGGTGACCGTTCGTTAGACATCGAGATCCCTCCGTGTCTCGGAAAGCACGTTAAGCAGTCGATACCGGGTGTCATACAGTGGTGGACATAAATAATTAGAAACACCAAGTGTGACTTTTATTTTTAGTACAAATTAACTTGATAATTAATGTGTTACGTCTCATAGAGGGCTTATACCTATTCATCTATAATGTATCCACATCATGAAGTATACCAGTTTTTACATAAATGGTTATATGATATTTCCAAAACTGATATAATAATACTTCATGATGTGGATACATTATAGACAAATAGGCATAAGCCCTCTATGATACGTAAAACATTAAAATTATCAAGTTAAATTGTACTAAAAATAAAACTCACACTTGGTGTTTCTAATTATATGTCCACCACTGTTGGTATGTCAGAAGCCGGAAATTCTGGCAACCGGTCTAACTTTAGAATATCGACATTGCCCTTTAACTGGCTTGCGGAGGTCTGATGGCAGTCGCTCCATGTAAAATACTGGTATTCATCCGCACCTAGGGGCCTATTCCCTAACGACGTTCAATACTAAAATTCGTGCTAGAATTGAACGCCGCGCCTAGAGGCGCTGCCCAAATTGTCATACATTTTTGGCGTGACGCAACTACAGTAGTTAACGAATAAAACTCAAACTTGGGGTACAGACAAGAAATGACGCAACGAACTCCCCAACAAGCAAGCTATTCTCATATCCCTCGTGACGACACGAAAGAAGAAAACTCCGTCAAAGAAAATGAGTGAAATAATAGAACACCACACTGTCCTTAATAATGGCCCACCTTTCATCTTGCGTCGCATACCCTGTCACTTGCATACTTGAGGAGCTAATGACAGCGTCAGTAAATGCAGTTTGCGTTACTGAATTTTGGGCAAAACAAACTTGAATTTATTATTTTATTTCTACCATCGACACGCTAAGACGAAAATCAGTCTATCCTTTGCCTACCCATCGGTTCAGGGGGTCTACTCCCTAAGCACGAAGTCCGTGGTGTCGGTCTTAGTTTCGAGCGATTCCTACTCCCTATCACCTACGGACATACGATTATTTCGGGGCCCGAACTAAGAATGTATGACAACACGATTTGACAGTTGTCCCTACTAGAGTGCGCGCAAAATAACTCTGCGCGCGACTGAGGGCGTTCTCAACGTTGCAATCATCGCAAAAGTTCAAATTACCGCTTTTTAAGCTTATCTTTTTTATCGCTAAACATATTTTTCCCGTTAAAAATTCCTGCAATCATGTAGTTCTACTATCAAAATTAATAAAACGGCACACACTTTTGTGGGCCATGATTAGTTCCGATTTCGGCCGCGCGCAGACTTATCTTGCGCGCACTCTACCGATGTGTTTTTGCCCGTCCGAAAAGTTGAACTTGACGCTTGTTTTGTTCACTCCTACGTTTCGGGCTTCTTTCGGACGGGCGACTAACTTCGTTGACGGACTTGGGGAGTAGGCCCGTTGGTTAGACTGAAAGCTGACCCCAACATGGTTGGGAAAAGGCTACGCAGAACTGGTGCAATTTCGTCAAAACCGTTTAAAAACAAGCCTTAACAAATTTAATTTATTTTTATGAAAAATACACAGATGTCCGATGATCTGTTTCATTTATTTCGGTGTAAAACGCTTTGAATATGTACTCAACCAAAATGGAAACCCACATTTCATTTATAAAACCGAACGTGTAAAAAAAGCTAAGCCTTTCTGGTAAAACAGTAAAGTCGTTTTGAAACAAATCCAATGGTAGTTCCATTTGGTTGCAAATGCTGATCGGCTATAAAATTATTGAATTGAGCTTAGAATAAGGTATTTGACTGAAAATATCTAATTAGTCCGTCAGTTAGATTATCAAAAAAAATTGACCCGTATTTTTTCTTTTTTTGTATTATAACTTTCGTGAGACACATTCATATTTATGATTATTTACGGTTTACTCACGTGCATTTTTTTGAGACCGAGTCGCGAGACGAACTCTTCGTTCGTCTCGTGACCTCGCCGCGTGTTCAGCTCATGATTAAGGGCTCCGTTTGGGTCCGAAACTAGTCGGGCAATCCCAAAAAATGCACGTGAGTAAACCGTAAATAATCATATATTTTTTCTTTTGTTACGTAAACCAAAATTGACGAAGATACGACACTTTTAAAATTGGCAAAACGTCACAAGCAAGTACAATTTTTACTTGCTTCTGTCGTCACCATCCCCCCCACTCTCGAGTTTTGATGCGTTTTATCTTTCCAAATATTCATAGATTTAACAGAAGAAAAAATACGTGTCCATTATTTTTCAAAACTCTAACTGGCGGACTAATTAGATTTGCAATTTATTGATGCTGTCAACATGCCTATTGTAGTCGGTCGGTTGGTTGCTCGAGTGGTTGAAATCGCTCAGCGCGCAGGTTCAAGGCCAGCGTTCTTTTTACGTGACGGGACCTGTATCAGGCAATAATCCTGACTCCCGCTGCTACTGAGAAATCCCACACGAAAAAACCCAATAACACTTTGCCCGACCTGGTGATCGAACCCAAAACCTTACGCTCAGCATTCGCGCTTGCGACCACTAGATCACCACGGTAGTCCTTTAAATCTCGTTATAGTTATAAACTATTACAAGTACTTACTTACTTAATTAGATGATTTATTATATTACGCTTTAACTAACTGCCTGCAATTACCACATTTTCATCCATTTAAAATAGATCCCTCTTCTTCAGAAACTTACGTAAGAAATGTGAAAAGTTCAAGTGTCAAGCTAAACTGGTCGGTTAACCTTATCCTTTAGGTTGCTCCGTTTTAAATTTAGTGCATCGCGGCGCATGCGCTCGGCTGCATGCGTGGACGCATCTTTAACATACCGGTTTAGCGTTTATTTTTTCAGTTTTGTAAAAGGTTAATGTTCTGTGAATTAAAAAAGTTGTTAAAGTTATATTAACTGTGAATTTTTTAAAAGATTTTGTCTTCTAAGAAGTTTTTATTGATGAAATTTTAAATTAGCAATCAGTTGTTGAAAGCGATCTTATCAAACAGATCGTTTGTATTCCTAACTTTTTCTTCAATTTAAACTGAATTGCGAACTTTTAATGAGTAGTGAAAGTTTTTGATAATTTTACATCTAAGTGCACACTAATTAACAATTAATTGGTTTGACTTTCACAAATGACTTAAGCACTATCGTTGAAAATGTAATTTAAGTTAAAAGTGCTTTCAAAGCCGCGAAAATTTAATAAAAAGCTTGTTAAAAGTTCTTTCAAAATATATATTTCTTTTATTCAGATATAAATAAAATAATTAGTAAATAAATAAAATATGTAATGAAACAAATAAATTTAAATAATGAAATAAATTAAAAAAAGTTGTGTAGGTATAACTCTATATTTACCTACGTGTTAAGCTCTTAATACCTACGTGTATTTTTCCTGTAATTCGAAAATTACATTCTTCGAATTAGATTGTCACAGTAAACTCTAGCTAAAAGGCTGGTCGTTCATTAACGTCTTCGGATTCTGTTCCATTTCAATGGAATGAAGCTATTTATAGAACCATTAAGCTAGTTAGAAAAGTCTACAATTAGAATACGGAAGATCCTTTCAAATACATTAATGTTAATAAAAAAAATTATGTAGTGAGAAAAATTGAAAGGAGTATCCTTTATTGACGTTGAGAATAGATAAATTTCTCGAAATTTGATATAAGATATAGATAAAGCGACAACTGTTGTCATTTCATCTATATCTTATGTCAAATTTGACGTTTAGAATAGATGCATTTCTCGAATCGACTCGATAAAAAGAGCCGTGCTCGCACCGCAGGTGCGTAGTACTCTCAACCGACGTGCGTGTATGACAAAATGTAGGGTGCGTCTCATATCATATAAAGTTATTTGGTATATTTTCATTTCAAATAACGTTCACAAGATATAATAAACGTGAGTTATACCAACTGTTGATATAATTTCTTTAGATATAACATTTATATACTCGAATACTCATTTCGTCTAAAATTATTAGATATAACGTTTATCTGATCGAAAATCATTTAATATAAAACTCGTTTGAACTAACGCTTACTCATTGCATGTTAACATCCAAGTAGAACGCAGTGACTAGATTAGGGTACCCCGACCAGATGGGTTAGGTTAGGTTAGAACTGTGACCACCGACGACACATCGACACACGACTACATCCAAGTAGTTACTAGGTTAGGGCACCCCGACGAAATGGATTAGCTTGGGATAGGTTATAACTGATTTTGTTGATTTTATGTATTTGCTCCTAATAGACTAAATAAGTTTTATGTCATTTGAGTGGTATACCGAACGATTTTACATTCAATGTATGTTATGCTTATAAAAATTAGTTATTTTAAAATTATATCTAAAGTTTATTATATTTACTGATCGATATGTCTAATAAAATTATTGATTCAGTTGTTATATCTTATAAATAATAGAGATTTTGTAATTATATCATATATTACTTACCCCAAAATGTATGAACGTGGACGAAGCGAAAGGAGTATCTAAGGATCGTAGCATGTGGCTTTCTGCAGTTTCTGCCTACCCCCCTGGTAAAAAGGCATGAGTTTATGTATGTATGGTATATAGGTACATTAATAATTGTTACACTTTTTCTTATTTCTTTATCACATTACCTGGGATTTTTTTTATCAAAATGATGATGACAATCAAATCGTACCTTATCCTAATTACATTACAATTTATACATCAAATAACTTCTATTTTTATTGAGTATCAACCTTAGCTATGTAATTTTAAAAGAGTATAGCGTTCTAGCTGAATCGGTGTTTAGTTCAGCTAGAATGCTATGAAAAGCACCGACATCTATAAAATGTAATTTAATCTTTATATTAACAAAACTTTAATCATGTGCTTTAAGGTTCAAATTTACCAACCGGATAACTTTTATCTGAGGATTAAGCTAGTTATTTTGACAGAACTTCTATGCAAAAGCAATGTCAAAATTTCTTAGATAAAACTATCCGACATTGGTAAAATCTGCCCTTAAAGACATAAATGTATTCAATACCAATTTTTATAACCGCGCAGCTGTCGTCGAAAATTCATATTCAATATTTATTTACGAGTATGCTATGTATATTATATTTTTTGTTTTGTCACAAAACAAAACCAGTAACAGTTGTTCAAACCATTTTCCATCCGTACTTCCTTATCGATTTCAAAGGCGATAACCCCTAGAAAGTGCCAGTATTATGATGCGTGTAAACGGTCAAACAAAACGGTCAATAAACTGTCAGTCGATATGAGATCGGTGTTGAGTCGACTGCTAACATTTCTCGTGGTACAGGGTGCATTCCAAGAACTGAAGTTGTACGGATCCCCGACGCAAGCTGAAGTGCAGTGTGTCAACACTTTTGAGGTAAGCTGATCATTTTACTTACAATTTATGATATAGGAAACCGATTCATAGAATACAAAATGACATTTTAATTTTAAAAAGTTTGATTGTTTCTTTTTTTCGTATATTTTTTAACATTGACAACTCCTTTGTTGTTTTTCGAGTTTAAATTCAGTGAATAAGTTTAAAATCCCTAAAGATTTACAGAATGACATGTTTATTTTAAAAAGTTTGATTGTTTCTTTTTTCCACATATTTATTTACATTAAGTACTCTTTTGTTTTTTATTTGAGTTTAAATTCATTAAAACAGTTGTAAAACCCCTACAGAATTAATCTTGCTAAAACTGATATTTTGTTTCTTATTTCTACTGTTAAAGCAACTAAAATTGCTGTCAATGAAACCATAACAGCAATTAATTATATCAAATTGAAGCCACAGCCACAATATCTATTCCACAGAGTTGACAGAAATGTACAATTTTCAACGTTTTGACAGGAATCCGGCGATGGAGACGAGATTGACATTGACAATTACTTGGTGATTACTACAATTTTATGATCGCTTTTCACCAAACCGCTGTCACTAACACGGTGTAATTGTGAAGTCCTGACTAATTCATAGATAAATGTAATACCCTAAAATGAACTAACAAAGATAGTTGCACTATCCTAACACAGCTTTTGTGTACCTATGTTCTGCGATAAACTTGACACAGTTTTACCCACCTTTAATAGCAAATGAGCGTCAATCAGTGTTAGATTAGATACGAATGTTTCCGGGAATACCCTTCAACGATAATACGGTAGCAGAAAGCATACTTATATTTCAGAATTATCGTAAACTTTGAAAGGGAAACAAGAATTGGAATCGAAAACCAAACGAGCAAAACAAGTTTTTTTAATACATATTTGGTCAAATGAGAATAAAACATTCATGTGAATACAGAAATCAGAAATTGTGTGAATCTTTCGTGCAAATGAATACTAAGGGCCGATTTCACTAACGCCGGATAACTTTTATCTTAATAATAAGTTTGACTTTGACAAAAGGACATCAGGCAAATTTCTTAAATAGATGGTCCAAAAAAAAAGTTGCGCGGCCTTTCCTAGAATTATTTCTGACAGGTAGGTTATATTATATACCTACCACGAACAGGTTCCTATGCACATAACGTTGTAACTGCATTTCCTGAGCTGTAAGTGATGTACGAAACAATGATTTATTATAATATCATTCTATTGGAAATAGCAGAAAAATAAAAATACCTGGCCGCGCTTTTTTTATTTCGACCAGTTTGCCTGTTGTCCTTTCTAGACGAAAGCTGTCAAAATATCAACTTTATTCTACAGATAAAATTTATCCGACGTTGGTTAAATCAGCACTAAGCCATTATAATAATTCAAATAAAACAATGGATTTAAAGTCACTTGCTAGAGTAGAAAGAGAAAGTACTTAAGTCAATGCTCCCACAATTAAAACAGGAAGCACTGTATAGTATCTTCAAGTCATCGACATCTTTAACAAAGATAATCTTTATTACGAGAGAGGAGATAATGGCACTAGTCTAACACTGCAATGGCAATAAAACAAATTGCCCGCAAAATTGTCTAGAAAATTAAAACTTGTTTTTTTAAAGTAAATGAGCACAAATAGACGCTGAAGGATTTATTGTATTGGGTTCAACGCTTTTTGTGATACTTTGTCTAAATTGAATCTGGACTGTAGAAGAAATGATGTGACTGAAGATGATGGAATCAGTAGGAAACGGTGTATCGCTAAGTAAATTAGGTATGAAAGAATAAGGATTTCTTAGGTGTTTCATGCTTCTTAACAGAGTATTCAAGGAATAAATTACGTATCATAACAGTAGCACATAATCAACCCACATTCAGGATGTCCCGAAAGCCAGAAACGAATGATAATAGATAGACAGGCATAGTTTACGAAAGTTCAGAAAAAAAAATTGAACAATTAAGTTTAAAATTAGTAATCGTTTTCGAGTTTAAAAGGACGTCCCTTACCATGCTGCATCAAAGTAAAACTTTGTTTTTTATATACTACACTTATCATATTAACTCCTACAAAAGTTATTTTGTATACAAAACGCGAGTTTCGGAGATTTTAGAAATAATCTAATTAACCTGAAATGTGGACATGTCATACACGATTTATTATTGCTCTAAAAAACAGAAATCCGCATCTATTGCATTCTACATTTTTATGGCCGGCTGTGAACGGCCAATTAACCATAGATAAAAAAATGATAATCGTTTAAATAAAAATTCTAATCTATTCTGCTTGAATTGAAAAAAAAACAGATTCAAAAAAAGTTGTTTTAATTAATGAAGAATCGGCTAAATATAGTTTTTTTACATATTTTTTTTAAAGATCTGATCATGGCACTTTCAAAATTCAAGGTTATAGTAATCATAAATCATGTGAAACGATACGGCATATAAAGGGAATAAAACAATATCAACACTTTTTTACTTTAAATTAAATTCCCTGTTCAAAAATCAAATCCCCGACGCGTAATGTCGTAAAAAATTATGAATATAATTACCTACTATAGTATTTTGATCTTGATCCATGAGACTTTTTGGTACCACTTTTGGTCATTCTCCTTTACCATGACCATAAATCTTTATTTTATTTTCTGAACACGGTTAGTTTGCTCTATCATTTGTTCCCGGTTTAATGTTGAGTTTCGGGACACCCTTCATATTATTCATATCTGTTACACGGTACTGCTGGATATGGGTCTCTTCTCAGGATAAGAAGGGTTTACTCCTTTGTGCACGACGTTAACCTTGTGCAGGTTGGAGTCCTCTCAAGTGTGCAAATTTCCTCTCGATGTTTTCTTTAACCATTGACGCAAATGATACTAAAAGTCTGAGGTGTGGGCCGGGATCATACTCAGACCCTCCAACATGGAAGGCAAGCGATCAACCGCTTGGCTGTCTCTGCTTTTTATGACAGTAAATGTACCTATAAAAATATATCCAAGATAGCAAATAGCTTCACATTTTATCCTCAGTCCCCTAAAAAAGTTGCCTGATGCTGTTTGAACAGATTTCCAAATACCAAAACAAAACAGAGTCGACACACAACAGCAAAAGCAAAAAGGAAGACCACAAATATTTCCACGAATAAAAATTCAGTTATTCCCATCCAAATCGGATACCACGTAAAATAACTGTCGCCACAACATGGACCTGACTGGTGCTAGTATATCCCCTTGACGTGCGACTGATCCGTATCGGATGATTTCTAACCTCGGTTGTACGTTCACACTGCGACGCATAGAAAGCTCCAAAAAAAACTACAATTAATGCTTCACATGTTACTGTTTTTCCTCAAAAAGTATTCCTAAAACGAATGTCACTGCTTACAGTGTGAGTCTCCAAAAAGTGCACATAATTATGAAAGTAGGTGGAACTAGACATTTTTTGGGATAAAAAAAAACAACGTTAACTATTTTATTGTAATTTTTGAACCAAGTGGTCTATCGTGTAAAAATAAAAACAGTAATGATTTTAAATAACAGGCAATGATGAAGAAGACCAAAAAAAGTACAGTCATTTAAAAATAGGAGAGTTTTTTTTTGTGTTTTTCTCGATAGGAGTAAAACAAGAAAAAAATATTGTATTTTTTTTTCATTGATAATATTATGTCTAGTTTCAACAAATTTCACATGTTGCTATTGTTTTTATGTAATAATATAAGAATAACAGGCACTAATTATAAAGTAAGTGGTTTCCCATACATCCTCGCTAGATCATATTTCATAGATCGCCGAAAACCAAGAGAAAAGAGGCTGAAATCACTCTCAAAAAATAAATAACCAATATGTCAATTACTTGCAACCAAATCGGTCAGTACATAAAATTTGTCCCCACAACATGGACCTTACTGGTACTATCCCACTTGACATACGACCGATCCAGATCGGATGATTTCTAACCTCGGTTGTACGTTGACACTGGAAGCACAAACAGTCATATCGTAAACAAACTCGGTAGCGGAACATTGGATTGCAATCATAAGGACCGAGGACTGAGTGAGAGGAGGAGCGATAAAATAGGGTAGAAGACTATTTACCATACGATTAGAATTTTGACGACACTTTTGGTGCAATGGCTGACTAATTTGCTTCTTCGCTACAGGTCGTGGGTTCGATTCCCGCACGGAACCAATATTTGTATTGCTTACAGATAGTTGTTCCGGGTCTGAGCGTTTGTGTATGTAAAGATTGCGTCTGTAAACCCACGATACATTAGAAAAAATGAAGGAGCATTTTTTTTTAAAAAAAAAAGAAGAATTATTTACCGTTCTGGAAGGGTGGGAGATTACAGTATTAAATATTTTGCGAAGAAAATACTCCTTTACTTGTATACAGTCTCGTGATAATATCGTCACCCTCCCCGTTAATAATGAATTAATAACTTTTTTATATTGCTCTTGGCTTACTCTTTAAGTCAGTAGTTGCCCTAAAGCCCTAAGGTATCTGTTTATTTATTTCTATTCATTTGAAGCAGATACGTCACTGTGTGAGTATATCTCTGAAAAATTATCAATTGCTAGTTACAACAGTTAGCGCGGAGGGTGACGATATAGGAACACAACACGAGGTTCCTTGCAAGAAATGTTAGATACATTTTCAAAACCAATAGGGTACGTTCGGGGTATGTATAAAAGAAAACGGCAAAAGTAAAAAAAAAAAACAAAAAAAAAAAAAAAAACTTTACTGACATTTTTCGTACGTACAACTATTTGAAATCCCTGGCCCTTGCCTTGAGCTAGTAGGAGCCAGTGTATTCCCTTTATAATAATTACACAGTAATGCCGACAGCAAAATCAGCAGCACTAAGAAGACATTTTTTTATTTTTATTTAATTAGATATTTAATTAAATGCCCCAGCTATAAACGGTTTAAAATTGGTCTCTTAAAAGACAGCACTAGGAGGCGACGATGTCGTACTTCCTGAACTTCATAGTAACCACATCACTCGTCACATCGTCCGTTTCACGCGACAAAGACAAAAAATGTGCCTCCCCAAAAAACGTAATCTGTCTACATAGTCCCACTGCTGTTCTTAGGCTTATCCTAAATGAGAGCTAAGCTAAAAGAGTTGACGTAGGCACCGACACAATTTACCGAATTCAATGAATAATAAATATTTTTTTTTTTCTATTGGACTGCTGTAGGTCGTCCTAGGGGACGGTTTCTACGTAACCGGGCAGTTATTGGCGAGACCTGAAGGGTCTCCAGCCAATGGGGGAAGTAAAATACTTAACCTAAGCTAACTACTTGTTCTACACTAACATCATGACTACCTGCAACAACAGCACTAAGGGCGACCCCTAGTGGGACTCGGACCTCGGCTTAGGGCGTTGCTGGCGGGGACTTAGGGAGGGGGGGGGGGGGGAGAGACAGCTTGATGAGGGCTGAATTATCGGTGTGACTGCGGAGTCTGAAGAGACGACCGGCTCTACGACGGGAGAGCTCGGTGGATCGTGACCGGCGGCGGTGGGACGTTGCGACGGGCCTCGTCGGCGAGGACGGTATGCCGGACGGCGGCGGACGTTGTGTAGTGTGCTGGTCGATTTACTCGCCTCCTGGAGGAGGGTTATTTCGTCGTTGGGTTCTAAAAGTGTGTGCCTGGGACGGCGAACTTTACTTATGAGAGAGGGACTGTAGTCGGCCGCTGCGGCGACTAGGGGGTTCGGATGGCGGGGGGCATTGTCGAAGTAACGCTTGGAAATGCGTTTGAGGTATTGCCTGATGGTTGGCATTTTTAGATCGAGGTGGAGTTGGACGTTACGCATGAACCACGGGGCAGCCGCGGCTCTGCGCAACACTCGATTCTGGAGGGTTTGAAAGGATTTGAAACGACAAGGCTTAACGTGTGCGAACACGACGCTAGCGTAAGTCAAGATGGGGCGGATGCACGTCACGTAGATTCTCAGCTTATTTCTAAGTGACAATTTACTGCGTGCTCTAAGGATGGGGTGGAGGCGACCGACAGCGAAAGCGGCGCGAGCGCGCACCGCTTTGATGTGGTCTCGGAAACTCAGATGGTGGTCTAGGATAACCCCCAGGTATTTGGCTTTCATCTCCCAAGGGATCTGTTTGCCGAACATTAGGACAGGACGGATGTGGGTGTGGGAATCACCGTGTCTCTCGAAAAGAACGGCTGCGCTCTTTTCGGGATTCACCTCTATTCTCCATTTCCGGAACCAGACCCCAAGGGCGTCGGCTGCGGTTTGAAGGGTTCGAGAGATGCTATCGAGACTCCTACCGGAATAGTAGATAGCCGTGTCGTCGGCGAAGAGAGCCAACTTGGCCAAGCCACGTTTGGGAATGTCGCTGGTGTACAGCGTGAACAGAAGGGGCGATAGCACGGAGCCCTGAGGGACTCCGGCGCGGATGGGGTGAGGGGACGAGAGGGTGCCTTCTAGTCGATAGCGGAAGGAGCGATCCGACAGAAAGTCTCGAATGATGAGCACGAGACGGTCCGGCACGTTGAATTGGTACAGTTTGTATAATAAACCGTTGTGCCAGACCTTGTCGAAGGCTTTCGCTACGTCGAAGAAGAGCATGCCCGTTTTGTACGAGCGCATAAAACGGGAGCTAATGTGTTCGACTATGCGGTGCAATTGTCGAATGCAACAGTGCTGGGTTCGAAAACCGAACTGTTCGTCGGGGATGAGTTTACGGGAGTCAGCGAAATCCTTTAAACGGATATAAATGAGACGCTCATAGATTTTCCCAAATACATTGAGAAGACTGATGGGGCGGTAACTAGTGGGCTCACTCTTGGGTTTGCCGGGTTTGGGGATACCGATAACGGTGGCTTGTTTCCAAGCTTGCGGAAAGATGTTATTACTCAGAGCGCCATTGAAGATGGCGGTCATGAGGACTATGAGCGGGGCGGAAAAGTGTTTGATCACCTTATTGGTGATACCGTCTGAGCCGGGGGCTTTCCTAGGTTTGAGTTTCCTCACTATCGTGTGGACCTCGTCTACGGTGATGGGGGGTAAGGGGTCGTCGGGGTCTTCATCGGGTGGGAGGGTGGCCCTACGTTCGACCTCGCGATCCACCTTGGAAAGATGGACCGGGTCTGCGGGTTGGGTGCTGGGAGTACATTGGGCTTCTAGACTGTCGGCTAGACATTCGGACTTTTCGTCGTCTTCAAAGGCCGGCCTTTGGTTCGGACGATTGAGAGGGGGAGTTGAAGCTACACAATCGGATTTCAGATTACGTTGCAATTGCCAGAAGGCCAGATGGGATGGCTCTAAGTCGCTCAACATCTTGTCCCAGCGGGCTTCCCGAACCTCCCGTACACGTTTCTTTACAGCACGCTGTAGAGAACGCATATGGACGCGGTTAGCTTCGCAGGGAAAGGAGTCATAGGCACGGATGGACGCGTTCTTCTCCGTCAGCAGTTCGCGCACATCGTCCGGCAGCTTCCAGCGGTGTTCGTCCACCGCTGGAACCTGCCGTGAACACTCGTTCACCACGGACTGTACGTGACTGGTGAGGGAGTCGATCGCGCCCAACGTGTCGGCGATCGTAATGATATCGTCGGGGATGGAATCTAAGTGAACGGACGAGGAAGACTTGAGGCGCTCCTCTAGTTTTCCCCAGTCCGTGACAGTTTTGGTCGGGGCGGGTTGACCAGGATCCGGGGGACCACCCCGGGGACCTAGGTGAAGGACTACGGGGCGGTGATCGGAGTCTATAAATAATTATCTTTTTGGTCGTAATTTATTGTTAGTTACGGTGAACTGGAGTTCGACTCGCGACCTCGCCGCGTGATCAGCTCATGATTAAGGGCTCCGTTTGGGTCCGAAACTAGTCGGGCAATCCCGAAAAATGCACGTGAGTAAACCGTAACTAATCATAAATATGAATATGTCTCACGAAAGTTATAATAACAAAATAACTTATTGTAATTAAAATAATCAAAAGTGATAAAGACGGAGAAATGGGTGATGTCCCGGTGCGGCTTGGGTGAGCCATATGCGATGCTGTGACAGGCTTTAAAACATATTTTAATAAAATCTTAATATGTGCCTATACATATATAACATTAGTCAAAACTATTCATATAAATTTTCACACACGATCGTAGCTTTCAAGAAAAAACACAAAAAGAAAGAAAAAAAATCAAAAACTCAATTCAATTTTTCAACTGGTACAGTTACTTGTTTCGAAGAAATGGCGCCTATTGTATATGAACGCATAAGAGCAAGGAGTAAAAATAAGTCTTCTTAAACTTTTCCAGACATTAAATATTTCAAGTTCATGAAAAATTGGAATCATAAAAGATATAGGTAATAAAAACTTTTTTAAATAAATCATTTTTAAATTGTCATAAAAAGAAGAGTTACTAATTACATCTATTGTATGCCAAAGTTTTTGTTACAATACGAAATCCTTTATACAATACAATGTTTTTTTCAGCTTATTATAATTTAAATTATGTTAACATTAAGTCAAGATAATTTCGTTAAAGATTAATCTCAAAAACCCAAATACCTAAAACTATTAATACATAGTTTCTAAAGTAATGTAGTTTCAAAGTTAGACTTGGTGAAATAGCGTTAAAAATTATAAAAAATTTAAAAATCAAAAAACCCGACAGCAAAAAAACTTAACTAAAAAGATGCAAACAAGATGATAAGATAAAGTTAAACTTACGTAGGTTTTCAAAAAATCATACTATGAAATCATAACATGCAGTCGGAGGCTACGTATGTTTTTGGCCAGTCAGGTTTCGAATTACATAATTCGTAGGTAGCCTCCGATTGCATGATAAGATTTCATAGTATGATTTTTTGAAAACCTACGTAAGTTTAACTTTATCTTATCATCTTGTTTGCATCTTTTAGTTCGGTTTTTATGCTGTCGGGTTTTTTGATTTTTATAATTTACTTTTTTATTGATCTCTTTTTAGGATTTTTTATTAATATAATTATCATACATATCTATAAATACCTACTATTTTAATGAGGCCTAAACAAATCGGTCTGATACCATGCCATCACTCGCTTTAATCGGCAAAGTAGATCCTACACAAGTTTCAGGTTGTATAATTCTTAAACGAAGCGTATGGCTATAAAATGGTCAAGGAAACATCATATTGATTTTAAAAGACCTATTCAATGATACCCCATAAAGTACAGTACGATTTTTTTTATTAATTTTTTTACTACCTTTTCTTTTACCTCGGCCGCCTTTTTCTTTTATAAAAACTGAACCTAGCCTATAACCATCGCACGGCTTAGACGAATCGATAGACACCTCATACATTAAAATCCATCCAACCGCAACCGTTGGAATGCTTCGAGGGTATAAAGAATCCCAGATACATAGATAAATAGATACATAGACACAAAGATACATAGATACGCGTGAAAAACATAACCCTGTCTTTGCTGTCGCGCAGTCGGGTAAAAAAACAGCGTCATGTTCATTCACGTAGAAAAATATTGAATTATGTACCTCAGGACAGCGCTCAAAAATGTTCGAACCAAATGTAGACAGACTAAACACGAAGAAGACTACTTTACGTTAACGGGTGCAGTCAAATCTTCTTATGGTAAAAAGCTAAATTAGACATTGTGATGACGACATAGAATTTAAATTCATTTGTGGGTTTTTCCAAGTGTGTATGGCAGTGTGCTTTAGCACGCGCTTTGGTTGTGTATGTAAATTCAGGACACTTTTTTCGTGAATCTTGTACTAGATTCTAGATCCATGTATTTCTACGTCAATCGTCATGTTATATTCATAAGCATATCTAATAATATTAGATTCTTCAATTAAAATCAAGACTTGGCACACGAGGTTGTCGCCATGTGGGATGTTGATTCAGCAGTCATTGTGTCGATAGTCACCAATGGTTTAATAGCCAAGAGCCTCGATCAACATCTAAAGAGGCTCTCGTTGGGCGGCTGGATCAAAAGCCTGATATAGAAAGCGGTACTTCTCGACACGGCCCGTATTGTTAGGAAGTTCCTCTCTCTGAGGCCTTGACCGCCGGCAGCTGGAACCCTGTTTCCGATGCCGGTTGGCTACTATATTTTTAATATTTTCTTGTGTCTACAAATATATAATAAATGGATTGGATTCTTCTAAAGTTCCCAAACCACACATCTAGAAAACCACATACTTCCCAGATATTTTTTCCACCACTACCGCTTCCTGATGCACTCAGATCGCAGCCTAATCGTAGATATCGATGTCACATTGTCAAGTGAAACTACACCGTGCTGTCGTGTTTGCACTCAGCATTAGATATCAACTTTAGATAAACCACGTCATAGATGTTGGGCTTTGAAAATATAAACGGCTCCTGTGTTCTGTGTAAAATGGCAATGCATTTTTACTGAATGAAGATTTCAGTATTCGTAGTTGACTTTTGTAATAGCTAATAAGGCAGTTCTCGATATCAGCAGTCTATAAACAGTACGCCTTGCTTGCCATAGTGTGTTCAGAAGTTACGACGTAGATAGACATTGTCTATTAATATGTTTATTTTTATTTATAATCAATTTTTAAACAACCTACATTAATACAATATACTTACAATTTAAATCTAAACAAATAAAAGGGGTATTCAATTTATTTACACAAACAATATTTACATAATTACAAATAAAAGTTTAAGCAAATAAAGAAAAATATATCCTAATAAAACTATAAACTAAAATAGGGCATCAAAATATTCCTTCGCATCGCTGTCTACTGGTAACGTGCCCAGAAGGCTGGCAGCATTGCCACGTTGTATAATATATAATAACTTCATTAGTAATTATATTTTCGAGCCGTTTGGGGTCGAAACACTCGGGTCGTGGGGTCTGAGTGCCCAACTTCTATATAGAGAGGTTGCAAGGCGGCTGGTCGACACTTCCCGTGAGCCAAAGGCTGGTCTCTACTTTGGCCAAAGGATTAGCATTGCCATACAACGTGGCAATGCTGCCAGACCTCTGGATACGTTACCAGTAGACAGCGATGCGGAGGAACATTTTGATACACTATTTTAGTTTATAGTTTTATTAGGATATATTTTTCTTTAATCTAAACTAATTCTAAAGTAAAAACAAAGAAAACTTATATCCCAGACTAAAACTACCAATACAAACTAAAAGAGTGCATCAAAATATTCCTCCGCATCGCTGTCGACTGGAAGCGTACCCAGAAGGCTGTCAGCATTGCTATGTTGTATGGCAACGCTAATTCTTTAACTGATTTAATTTGTTATTTACAGATTAATAACAGAACTGTAAGTAAGAACACAATCCTTCACATTCTGAGAAGGGGCCCGTGAGACAGTGCGACAGTAATAGGCTGATGATGCATAAACAAAAACTAGCAAGAGTCCACAAAGTCAGTCTGCGAGCTGTCATGCGTTCAGTGGCGTAGCTACCGTAGGGCTAGGCGGGGCAGTGCACCGGGGCCCCCAAGCTCGAGGGGCCCCTCGGCCTCCATGGACGACGTTCGAAAAAGTTATGTAATATCCTAGTCGAATAAAGAATTTTTGACTTTAACTTTTTGGCCCCTAACCAACGACTTTTACGTGAAAGCGTGACAAACAAACAAACTTTCACATTTATAATATTATTAGGAATTACAATTAAATAATTACTTATCTGCTTTGTTATACATAATGCTGAGTAGTAAATAGTTTTGCTTTATTATGCCCTGCAGTGGGCTATAAGGAGCTGATGATGAAGTAGTTTTGCACCTTCAAAGTACCTATTTAGTTTAGTTTAAATAGGGCCCCAATTTCATTTTTTCCCCGGGGCCCTTGGTTACATAGCTACGCCACTGCATGCGTCCAAAGTCTCAGCAGCTGAAATCAGCTTTACAGCAGATTACGAATCCTAATTTTACAGAGAGAACACACAATACAAACTACAAATTCTAAAGCATCTATTTTCAAATACAACCCAATCTAGCTTAATGAAAACCAAACACCAAAACGCCACCGAAATGCGTATATCATTTCCAGTCAATTAATGAAACCCCAGTGACACGGTCTTCCACTTTCCACTCTGATTCGTTAATCAAACAAGCCTACATATCCAGTAAAGCTCATAAGTACAAACTTCGTTGAAACCTTTGTTCGTAACACTTGTGTACTGCTATCGTACGCTAACGACTCTCGTGTTTGCAGAATAAGTAACTGCGTACTCTGGAACAAAATAGTCAAAGCGAAATTCGTGTGATTCGCGTAACAAGATGGCGGTTGAAAATTTATAAGGTTTTTTTTTGTGGTAGATCTTTGATGATCGTGTTGTTTGATGATTTTGATTAAATATCCAAGGGACCAATTCGACTAACAAAATCGTTGCCAAACGCAAACGAACCACAACCGTCAGTCAGTTTTTGATTACGAAAACTGTCAAAATGATTGGTTTTGTTTTTTGTGTCAAACAATTTGACAGCTTTTGAAAACGAAAACTGTCTGAATGACCCGTTCATTCAGACATAAACGGACGTTACGCGTATCGGCCTTAGTGCGACTCCGTCAAATAATCTAAGAACAAACGAAAGTAAAAAGTAAAAAACTTTAAAAAAGTAAAAACCGACTTCAAAAAAACTAAACGGAGTAAAATAATTATCATTTAATAAAACTACCAGTTTCAGAAGTCGGTGCATTCAATTTGTTTCAGCGTAGAACACCGACTTCTGAAACTGGTAGTTTTATTAAATGATAATTATTTTACTCCGTTTAGTTTTTTTGAAGTCGGTTTTTACTTTTTTAAAGTTTGTTTTATTTTATACTTTTTAGTGCCACAAATTACAATTACAATAGTGTACAAATTCTTGGACCAGCACTACAACTAGAACGTCGTCTACATACGATTTGTGTATTTTTTTTTGTTTTTGTTGATTTTTTCAAAAAGTGCTGAATCAATTTCAATAAAATTTATATGGGACCACCTCTGAAGTATGGCCTACCAAACAAAAAAAGAACCATCAAAATCCATTCATAATTGGCGGAGATATCGCGTAACAAACACACAAAAAAAAAAAAAAAAGAACATTCAGACGAATTGAGAACCTCCTCCTTTTTGAAGTCGGTTAAAATTCTTAAAAAAATATTAAAATATCTTACTAACTGTACCAAACGTTGATAAAGTTTAAAGTTCCACACAAAAAGAAACGTGGGACGAGTTGCAAAATGAAAATATTATTTATTTTGATTTTCTGCAAGTCGTCCTAAATGGGCCGTAGACATGTAGGACGAGTTGATGAATTACTCAGTTTTCGTTTTCAAAAGCTGAGACAGATGAGACAGTCGAAGTCGTACCTACCTGATTTTCTAAAGTTAAAGATAAATGTGTATATGTATAAGAGCCAGAGGAGTTAAGGAAATCCCTTTACACTTTTGTCGTTTGGATTTGTGGGACCTTGTCTGCACTTACCATCAGCACTCGTAGCATGACCACTACAAACAAGGGTTTTGTTGACATAAGAATAGACAAAATGATGTAATAACAACGAAAATACAGGGTGTAAAAAGACCCATCACATAGCCGAAATCTACGCACTCTGTACATCAAACTGAATTACATTGACCAAAAATAATTGCTGGGAAACGACTTTTATTTTTAGGCATAAAAAAAACGCTGTTTTTTGTAGCGCGCAATGTAATGCACGTAACCGTTTATGCCTGTGTGTGTTGTGCAGCGGCTACATAGCTGAGGCGGTCGTGTGCGTTTGATATTCATTGCTTTTTTGTAACTTCAAATGAGTAATTGGTTAGAAAAAATTGAAAATTTTGATAATGTTTGTTTGGAAGAAACTTTAGTATTATCACTTAGAATTCGTTTTTGGAAAAAACTAAAAAAGAAAATGTATACTTTGACCTTCAATATCTCCAGAACCAATGATTTCCCAGGTATAGTCTAGAAGAAATAAATGATCCCAATGATGGGTAGAATACGTGGTTTTCGTTATCGTTAAGGGTCTTTTTACACCCGATATATAATTTTGTCTATCTTCCATCGATAAAAGCCTTGTCTACGGTGGTCATGCTACGCCTGGAGATGTGACTAGGGTCAAACGAAACCAAAACAAAGAATAAAAGAAAAAAAAAAGAAAAAAAAGTATTCACAATACAAAGCTATTAGTTTACCGCTAATATTTATAAATTAGAAGAAGTGAGCGTGAGTGTACGTAAACTTAATGACACATCCATTCTCGCTTGTTTTACATTATTAATGTTTGCGAGAAATCTAGATTAGATTAGTTAACATTACCGTGGATTAGTTCTTGTTTATGACTCAGCAGTGGAAGAACTTTTTCCATCAATATGATTTAGTGATAAATAGGTAATGTTAGTTACATAACAGCTCTGTGAGTACAATGTTATACTAAGTAGTATTAACAAGGGTATTTCAATTATGATAGAAAATTAATATATTCGTATAACTGTTGTGGTTTGTCGAGCCATAAAATCTTACTGATACTCATGTCTCAGAACACGCTATCCGATAATTCTACGGTTTTAAGTTCAAAAACACCAATTGTTATAGTGCCAATTTAATGTGTGTTTCACAAGTATCACCAAACACTTCAACCATAGTATACAGCATGTAAGGGTAAACACCGTTATCACTCAAACCATGGGTAGTTGACTTAAACATAAAAAAATTGGAATAAGTAAAAAAAAAAAAAAAACAATATACGCGCGAGAAATGAGCGGCGCGGCGGCGGTAAGACGCGGCGTACACACATTCGCTAACGAGACAGCTGACTGACTGGGGTAGCAAACTGTGCGGGGCCGTGCGTCGGGCCACGCGGCGAGTTCCCTGCGCGTCCCGTAGCTTGTTGCCCCCGCGCATAGGGTGAAATGCTTTTGAGGAAAAGGGAAAATTTTACAAAAACAAAAAAGTTTGTTATTTTTCATTGATTTTACGTTCTATAAATGAAACCAAACCACTGGTTTCAAGGATATCCTTGAAACCGGTGTTTACCCTTACAGCCTGTATAAGCTAAAGCAGTACTTCAACTATCTACAATCGTCCGAATTGAAACACTCACACAGACACGCATTGCCACAAGACTTCTAAGCTATCATCGGAATACAGTCAGTCACGGCTGTCATAGAGTACATGACAAAGAGTGCATTATAAAGTTCGTGTCTGTGTGAGTGTGTCAATTCAGGTGATTATAGTACTCGTAAGTTGAGGTACAATACGGCCGATGTATCTTGGCGAGTCTGAAGTTAGTTGTTTGGCTGCGCAATGAATCTTTTAGAAACGAAATTGTCTACTGCGCAGCTAATCAGCTAACTTCAGACTCGCCAAGATACATCGGCCGTATTGTACTGCTTTAGCTTATACAAGGTGTAACATAAATAACGCACAACCCCTTAAGGGGTCACTGTACTCATCATTATGAACAACTTTTACTCTGGGAGAAAAGACGAAATCGCGAAAAAAAAAATCTGCTGTTCCCTACATTTTGACGAGTTATGCGAACATAAATGTAGGGTACAGCTGATTTTTTTTCGCGATTTCAGGATTGGTCCCATAGTAAAAGTTGCTCATAGTGATGAGTACAATCTCCCATTTCGGTTTGTCGACTGTTTACAATTTCAACCTGTATATCTACTGTGCTTCAACTAACACTAACCTAACAATGACAAACTCCAATAACACCTATTCACTTGCTTTCCATAAATTTACAACAAAACACGCTTTAATCCAAGCTACAACTGCATATTAATCATACACTATTTACTAACATCTTAACCCTACGAAATCCGTCTGCTTTATGCAAAGACAAATCTTCGTGTTTACCCCGCACACCCGTCACTAATTGCGGGGTTACATTGTGAATATTTGAACACACTCTGTCCTATGTAATCATGAGATTAATAAAAGGAGGTGTTCCTGATTCTGTGTGCTAACCAAACCTTTTACTAACTTCGAATACTGCTGACCTGGTTTTGATGGGATTTGAATTTAAAATTTGAATCACCATTGGGTTCCAGTGGCGAAGGCTCCATACAACTCGATTCCTATCGGCTTCCCTTTCGAAATATGGCAAATACTAGTATCTATTATTTTCAATAATCATTTAAACAAATCATTGGTTCGGCTTCCCTTTTAAGAAAATTCACCCTTCGCCACTGTTGGGTTCATCTACGTTTAAATTGTTTTTTTGGGAATCGTATAATTATACAGCATGACTGGTAAGTTGTTTTACATTAAAAAACCCTGAACTCGGCCCACCATTCTGTACAACATTGACTATGGGACAAAACGTGAATTCGTGAAAAAAAATCAGCTGTTCCATACATTGTGTTAAGCAACATTAATTATTTTGT
Source organism: Amphipyra tragopoginis (assembly GCA_905220435.1). Taxonomy (NCBI): domain Eukaryota; kingdom Metazoa; phylum Arthropoda; class Insecta; order Lepidoptera; family Noctuidae; genus Amphipyra; species Amphipyra tragopoginis. The sequence continues at coordinate 10,143,296 of HG992008.1, forward strand.
ACAGAACAGCTGTTTTTTTCACGAATTTTTGTTTGGTCCCATATAATAAAAGTGTACAGAATGATGAGTAGAGTTCATGGTTTTCGGATGTAAAGCGATTGACCTAACCAGTCATGATATACTTATAAATTAATCCTGACTATGTACGAAAACTGTATTTTTTAGAGACAGTAGGCTCCCTGATAATCTCAAACCCAGTAGCAATTCAACCATACTATTGGTTGATAAAAAATATTAGCACGACTTTAGGCCCCTAAACCGTGTGTCATTAAGCACTTTGTTTCACCACTAACAATTTTATTATACAACCTGTTACAAAAATACCCCTAAAGCCCAAAGGGGATTAAAAGGTCCTTTGTAAAGTCTATTGGCAATATTTTACAACAAAACTAGGACCCAAAAAAATATTTGGGCAAATCATAATATAAAATCATCACTGGAAAGCAAGCCTGAAAACATAAAAGTAAAGAGTAGACTACCCAGAAAGTTATTTACATTCTTACCTAATTTCCTCTGAGAGGTAAATGACAACAACCATAAAAGACTTCTTGATTAACATTTTCTTTTTTAAGGGGAATTATGTTACACGTTGTATAACTGCGCACAGCTGAGTACCTATTCGTTTATAAACTGTTCAAGTATTTTTGTAATCGGTTGTTGAATGCAGGTCGACCAGGAGGAAGGCGATGCTGAAGGTTCAGGACGGTATGGAACGATACCGCCTTTCCCACCTCCACCGCCAGGATTGGATGGTGAGAGAATTGAATTAGCTAACACTTCCTTGAATTAGAATATGTATAATAGTCTCTTCAATGAAATGACGTATATCTACGACGTTATTTTGGTTTCGGCTGCAATTTTCGCAGATTTTGCATCAAAACCAAATCTTAGCCTGATCACAACTAAATTGTTATGTGTACAACATACATTTGCTGTCATTCGCGGAATTATATTAGCAGATGTTCCAATGAAAAAATGACATAGACGCTTATGAAACTACTCTGCTGTATTTCTGTCAAAAGTAGGTACATATGACATGGTATATGAGACATTGTATGTATATTTTGTGCCGACTCGAAAGAACAAGAAGGCCTGGAATTCACATGCACAAAAGCATGCTACTTCCAAGCAGATGCTACAAAACATTACACCGTGTAAACAAATCTTGAATACTTTGAGGGTCGAGAAGTTGGAGTCGCGCCCCAATACAAAATTTAAAGTCGTTTGTGGTGCGAGTTCAGGCTCATAAAGTTGAGACCTTCCTTAAAGAAGAGTTTTGGCCGAAAGGTCTCATGTAAAGACGATTTCGCGGAAGACTACGCGACACCACGCATCGTAACACGACGCCGTCAATTCGTGTAGAATAGTTTGATTGATATACATATTATGCATTAGTTTAAAGTTATGTATAGTTTTTTATTATATATGTATTAGTTTTCTATGAGCCAAGTTGCCTGAAATAAAGGATATAATAATTTAAAATATACTCGGAGGGCATACCATAACTAAACGACCATTCTACTTAGTAGAAAACAAGCATGCTTTTAATAGCATGTGTATTCCAAGCCTTAAATTACAAGACGTCGTGTTATTTTTATTTTACATTCGGTGTCAATGGATACTAATGGCCCTTGTTGGGCACATTTCAATCTCAACAGCCAGATACTCGTTTAAGAGGTCAATTGGGCCATCAATGTTCAATAAAGAATGACCTTTCTTTTATTTTACTAATGTATTGATCGGAAGCCGTAGCATGAATCCCTTTTATTACACTTTGGGTCATACTACAATAGTTTTGACAGTTGTTAAAACAAGACACTGTTTGTTTGTTAACGTCAAACTCTATGGAGTTTGTATGTATATGCATAAGGAATTTTTTTAGTCCTGTTTAATCTAAATAAAAGTTAAACATGGTTTTGTTAAAAAACAGTTTCCCTTCTTATTACGAGAGATGGTCTAAACCCAGGTTTTAAAATAGCTATGTGATATTAGAAAGTGATGGATTTATTTTAAATATAGGTTTACCCTTGGGTCTTGGTTTAAACCATATTTTGTAATAAGTGGGGTAGGGTTTAATTCAAGCGTTTTTAAACCCGCACCCGCACATTCGTAATTTCAATAGCTTTAATTTGGAAAATACAACAATATTCATTGCTTGGTACATAGTTGTGGAGAAGCCGGATTATTTATACATACGTTTCTATGGAAATTGTTGACCTGTCAAAATCAAAGTAAACGTTGTGTACATTTGTAATTGATATACATATAAGAACCTCTAGGAGGAGCTCGTGGCTAAATAATTACAGTCGCATAGACCGATCTTCCGGGTTAAGCCACGCTTGCCGAGGTTGGTCTGTGGGTGGGTGACTATTTACCATAGCGAGTTTCCTCCGTGCCTCGAAAAGCACGTAAAGCCGTTGGTCCCGGCTGTCATTTGTAGATCTTTGAGAGTCGTTACTGTTGGTCAGAAGCCAGAAAGTCTGACAACCAGTCTTACCAAGAGTATCGTATTACCCAGTTACTGGGTTGTGGAGGTCTGATAGGCAGTCGCTCCATGTAAAATACTGGTATTCAGCTGCATCCGGTTCGACTGGAAGCCGACCCCAACATAGTTGGGAAAAGGCTAGGCAGATGATGATAAGAACCTCTATCCTGATGCATGATTTGAAAAATGTGTTATATGTATATTGTTAAGTACCTTAAAATAAAAAAAAAACATTGCGATTATGAGTATTTTGCGCAATTAGGTTGCTGAAAACACTTGTATTCTCTGTAAAATAAATTATGTATTCTTATTTTTATAAATGTTTATTTTTTCAGGTTATTCTTTACGACTGAAAGGCGAGAAAGGAGAACGTGGACCAAGGGCAAGATGTTTGACTAATTATATATTTTTTAATTTAAATAGATCTAAAAATAACAATGGTCATTTCGATATATCAAAATAAAAAAATAAGTAAACGTAAAGGTACGTTATGTGCAGTCAATTTTTAATTCAGGTATTTTTCAGCGCCAGCGATTATCGAATAAATTAAAATTATAATTTGTAGTGTTCCTCAGTTCTATGCAAAATGCATACGTATTTTATGGTCATTCTATACTACAAAAAATATTTTAAACGAGCTATCAAATACCCGATAGGTTATTTTTCAGCACTAAAATGCGTAAATGAATATCTATCCCGAAACGACATTTTTCGAAGCGATTAACATTTTCCAAACAAAAGAGGTATAGATTTAAAACGCCATTTAAATTCCAAATGCCCGTAGTATAACCATTTATTATAAACAAATATGTGATCGGTAACACATAGCAGGTCGTTTTCATACAAAAGGCGAGCATGCTTTGTTCTGCTGGTCGATTTATAGCGGTCGGTACTGCTATAGAAATTGTGTTAAACTGCAACGGACACACGAATCAATACTTGCAATAATATAACACAAAAAAGAACATTGTTCTAAATGTTTAACACCGTGTTTGCCTAAATTATACGCACCGGCAATGTTCGTATTGCTTCTTTTCATTTTATACATTTACTAAAAAATATCATCGCGCGTTAGACAGTAAAGAATAAACTTGTAAGAATTCATAAAGTGAAGAATACTATTATCTTTCATCAAAAATAATTCTACTTCACGTCGTGTAGCAAAGAAGGTGCCGCACTAACCGCATGATATAGGGCCATTACGTCGCACTTAACACTGTGTTTGCCGATCGCCGCGACCCTACACTGTGTACGCACTTGAAACTGTTGCGCATCCCTTACTATCGTATTAAGGATGTGTAAAGACGAGTAGAAATGAGAATTTATAGAGCGAAGAATTTTATTATCTTTAAAAAACTACATCGACGTCGCCTCGTAGCTGTCTCATAGTAACCAAGGCACAGCATGAATTATGGCCATTACATCGCACTTAACAGTATGTTTGATCATCGTCACGACCCTACACACTATGTACGCACTTGAAAATGTTGCGCATCCCTTACTATCTACTACTAAGGTTGCTAAGGCTCTGTAAAGACGACTAAATAATAGAAATGAGAATTTATAGAGTGAAAAGTTTTATTATCTTCAACATTATTCTACTTAGCCGTCGACTCGTACCTGTTCCGTAATAAACTAGGCGCTTCAGTAACAGATTTATATACCTAGGACCATTCCGTCGCACTTAACACTAGGTTTGCCGATCGTCGCAACCCTACACTGTGTACGCACTTGAAACTGTTGCACATCCCTATCTATCATGTTCAAGGCGTTTCAAGATCGTCCAAATGTTTTGGAAACTATTTTTTTGCGATTTTTGATTAAATTTTTGCTACAAATGTACTTATGTATACTCACATGATTTAGAACTTTTGTTAACTATGCAATGAGCTATTCATATTTATTTGCGATTTTCGATTCAGATATTGCTTCAAATGGATTAGGTATACCCACGTGATTTTGAACGTTTGCGTAACCTTTACAATACGCTATTCATACTTACAAATTTAAAAAAAAAAACAATTGAACTAATTAAATACATGAATTATCAAAAAAACTATCGATCAAAAGATAAAATAAATAATGTAAGTCGACACTATGAATAATTAGGTAAGTAAATAAAATATAATAACTGTAATAAGGCGGTACATAACTGGAATATAAAGATACATTTCAATACCTTTTTCTTCAACTTTATCCTTTATATAGATCTTAAAAGAACATTCTTGCACACATTACATTACTTATTAAAAATTATCTGTATACAGGGTGCGCCAGGAGAATCTATAAGAGGTCCGCCGGGTCCGCCCGGACCTCCAGGTCCACCAGGTCTGTCTGGTACTCCCGGCGTAGTCGCTGAAATATCTGGCTCTGGTGATGATGTAAGTATAACTTTGATTAAGTAGTATAATATAGATAAGAAGGACTACCGGCCACTAAAAATGAGAAAGCTATAAAACTGCAGTCATAAAAAGCCGACGGGTAGGGTAACTAATTTGGAGACCTTTGTCGACGCCATTGAGTTAATAGTGAACGTACTTCTAATACAAACACACCGTAATTGTATTTAGGGATATACAAAAAAGCTAATCTACCAACAGAAGAAAAAACCGGCCAAGTGCGAGTCGGACTCGCAACGAGGGTTCCGTACCTTGGAAGGAAACGTATAAAAAGTTATTTAGTAGAATTCATTTACTCTAGGACAACTAAGGTTTTAAAGATGTTTTGCTGATTTCTAAAAAACTGTGCTACTAAGTCTGGAACAACTTTATTTTATTTTCTTGTAATATTTACATAAATCTCAATCGGGTCGATTTATTCCAGATTTTTTGCTTTGCGAACTTCGGAGATAAGGAGGGAATGGTATTTTTACAGTAAAAATTACTGTCATCATAAGTCAAAAAGTATGCGGCTTAATGAAAATAAAAATATATTTAATAATGTGCAACCTAATTACCCTTTTGCAAATTCAATCCCTCACCTCGGTCGCTATTGCAATGAAAAGAAAAATATTTTTTGTATTCTTTCACTTGTAATAATTTATAAAATATGTTGTAATTTAAAACTATTCCAAGTTTTAAGTCCATAGTATTAGCAGTTCCTGAAATAAGAAGCTGTGACAGAAAAACGCACCATAAGGTCCTTTTTTACCATTATGGTACGGAACCCTTAAAAAAATATTAAATAATGTTTACATATTCAATAGAAAATCTCCACAGTAGATTTGAAAGTATATCACAAAACCGAATGGTCATAGTCAAGACTATTTCAAAACAAATCCATTTTCACAGCAATAGAAAGGCAAAATACGACAAGACTATTAGAAGGTTCGTTAAGAGGACGTCTAAACAAGACCTCGTTATCGTCCAATATGAACAGGACACAGCCCTGCCCATATCAAAGTCTAGACCGCAGAGTTCTCATTTAGCCTGCGGACATCACCTGCCTCCCCCCGTAAGCAAGCATACGAGTACCTTGCTTATGGGAAAAGTTATAAGAGGCAGCGACAAACACAAAAATAACTCATTTAAACGGCCAACCACACCCAAGCACCCACAAATCCATCTACTTCCTATCCAAACCCAAACCCATCCCGAAAAGGGGAAGACATATCCATAGTGTCACCCTTTTTCCTGCATCTTTTCCTTTAAAAAAAAAACACGAAAATATCGCTTCTAGATAAAAATCGTCGAATAAATCCGGAAACAAAGTTTCAAAGTGTTATTGGGTTTTTCCGTGTGGAATTTCTCAGTAGCAGCCCGGTGTCTGGATTTGTGCCTGGTTGAGGGCAGTAGGCTTGCCCCCTATTACATGGGACTTAAACATAACAGCGAAATGAGGGTGTACTATACACCTCTGCCAACCCTTCGGGGATTAAGGCGTGATGTTATGATGACGATGTGTTTTAAATCTAGAAACTGATCGTTTTTCTTACCAATGGTGATATTTGGTACTATTTCTATATAAAAAATAAGTTCAAAAACTAAAACCCGACCACTGAAAAATTAATGAAACAAGAACATATTACCATCTGAAATTGTTATGTGCAAACTATTCAATATTTAACGTACGGAAAAATCCCATAACACTGACCTGGGGATCGAACCCAGGACTTTATACTCAGCAGGTGCGCTTGTGACCACTGGACCAACGAGGCAGTCAAATAATAACATAACACTTAAGCGTTGGAGTCCACGTGTGGGCATGACACCTTTAAACAAATATGGCAGGAATTTGCGCACTTTTAGGCTAAGAACGCACTAGCGGCCAGCCGCAATGCGGCATGCCGCTTGCGGTTGGCCGCACATCGATTTTTACATGAAACTGCACGATCTCAACGCACTGGCGCACGACGGCTGGCCGGAAATCAGTGCGTTGAGATCATGCGGTTTCATGTAAAAATCGATGTGCGGCCTGCCGCAAGCGGCACGCCGTATTGCGGCTAGCCGCTAGTGCGTTTTAACCCTTAGGGCTACCAGGGCGACGTTTAATAGGTTAAACTAATGAAATACAAATAAATATAGAAATCAGGCAAAAAGGTCATCATTATTATTTAATCTACGTCCGTGCGAATTCCAATGCGAAAGATAATTGTAATTCCGGACCTGGAAAGATAAAATATCATTATTTTATTTAATGACAGTTTTAATCATCACTGCATACTTATAATAATGTGTTAAAAAGTGCATTCTCATTGTGATAAGATGACCACACTGTTAATGAAATGGCAGAGGTTTGCGTAAATAAATCTACCTAAAATCAACCTAGCAACATTTATCATTGATTAACATGTACTCGTTAGCAAATGTGCACCTAATGGTGGATCCGGACTTTGCGAGGCATGCGCCACGAACGGCGCACAACGAATGCCTCGGAGCGAGGCGTTCGAAAAAATATAGGTACCAACGTATGCTTGGGTCGAGCCATAGCGTGCGAAGCAAATGCTTCGTTTGTCTGTCTTCATGTTTGTGGCGAGGCATATGCTACGCACAGGCTCGCCCTCGCACGTGCGTAGCGCATGCCTCGCCACGAATATGAAGGTACACACATTGCGAGGCATGCGTTGTGCGCCATTTGCGGCGCATGCCTCGCAATGTCTGGATCCACCTTAATGCAGACGTCATAGCTAAAGTCATACAAAAAGCTGTGAAATACCTATCACTAGCGACCGCCCCGGCTTCGCTCGGGTGCAATGAGAATAATGAGAATACATATAAATCTTCCTCTTGAATCACTCCATCAATTTAAAAAAAACCGCATCAAAATCCGTTGCGTAGTTTTAAAGATCTAAGCATAAGCATCTAAGGATAGACAGACAGCAGGAAGTGACTTTGTTGTATACTATGTTATGTAGTGATTTTTAACCGACTCTAACAAAATGCTTTGATTTAGTTTTTAGGAATATGATTCCACATCAAACGTGTTATTTTTAGGATTGGTTTGCTTAAAAAAACTAACTCTTTCTACGAAGCAGACTTTATAATTTTCAATGAGACATTGTTTTATTGTGTCAACTTAATGCATTCAGATTTTATCGTTCATATAATTATTATTCGACTTTCGTAATACTCACGAGGATACAAAGTGGTACTGATAATAAATAATCAGGTGAACAAAACGTGAATTTCATTATGAAAAGTTTCATTTCACTTGCACCACACGACGTAAACATAATAGCACTATCTCTGCTTACTCCGGTGGTCACAATGCGCGTAGTTGTATCTAACATGAACTTGAATAGCCTATTGAAAAGCAACTTTTTACATTATTCTCGGTCACTTGAGACTCACTGTATAAAATGAATACGAATTTTGCTGTTTCATTTCGTTTTGCTGTGATAGTGTTTTTAAATGGAGTTGTTTTTATCCGTTTATGCGTAGGCAAAATAGAAAATTAGATTTATAAAATATGGTTATGCTTTATATTGGTTTTAGTCTTTTCTGCTTTCGTATAATCTTTTTCATGTTGGTTTGTAGATATAGTTTTTACAGTCATTTTTCAACCACTTTCTTTTCTGTTTTTCTTTCACGAATTCAGAGTATAACTCATAGTAAAAGTTGCATAGAATGATGAACAGATTTCATGGTTTTCGGGTGTAAAGTGACTAACCAGTCATGATGTATAAATGCCAAGAGAACGACATGTAAATAAATTACAAGAAATCAACGATTTCATTAAAAATATGATTAATCATGATATTTTACCCAATTCTTTTTAGTGAAATAAAAATATACGATACTGTGGTACATTGACGCCAACCTTCAACTGCCCAATTATACCCTGCGTTCCCATAAAATAAGATATTCCTTATATTAGTAGAGCTGTAGTGGGAACATTCAATATTGGCGACTAAATTGGAACATTCTGCCGGTTACAGTCGTAACAAAGTTTATTATGCTCTTGGCGCCCGTCCTACATTCGATTTGACAATATCGATTCAATTGATTCGCTCTCCGAGAGGTTTTGAGTCGAATCGTCGGTGTAACGAAGTTAACTAATCGAGTTCGCCAATCTCTATAGTCATTTATTTCTATTCTTTTAGTTTCTTGAGGACTAATTTCATTTTCTTGCTAAAGTTCTCCCAATGTTCGTCTGAGATCTTTAATTTTTTCAATTGTAGTCCTACCTTTCGTAATGGTATTTAGAAGGAAAACTGTATTGGAATTTTATTGGAGTTACTTCACAAAATATTCTTGTATCTACGCCGCTTAATTCTCTAAGGGGAAAACGATGTAAGTAATGTAGGAATCTCTGACTCCATGTCAATTTACTTTATAGTTCTGATATCGTTCTGCTCTCGATTCGCTGGCGATATCGCCATGCTTTCTTGAAACTAAATTTCAATTGTATCTGCATTGGGGCGGTAAAGATAGTGTGATTCATGCTCTTGTTGCTTCTGTTAATATAAGAATCTAGTAAGTATCGGGGCGATATCGTCACAAAAATATGAATTGAATGTTATTTACCAATCGTAATACTCGACAAACCTATCGATTTATATGAACTGTTGCAATTTAAATCTAATGAAAAATAGAAATCCACCGGCATAAGGATACAGGGTCCAAGCTACCGGTGATCAGAGCTCCAAAGAGAGGAAACTCCTAGCAATACGCTCCGTCTCTAGGAATACCTTTCTGAATCAAACCCTCGATCTAGCACCATAAAGAGAGCTTTTAGACTATAGGCTTACGCTACTACAACTATCGGTTCAATAACTGCTGAATCGAAACCTCGTGTGCCAAGTCAAGATATTTAAACCTTTAGACCGCCACAGACGTCTATGGACGTCAAACCTTTGAACTGTAAAAAAGTGGTGTTTTCGGCGTGCCATGCCGTCGGAGGTGTCGTAAACACGTCTTAATTCGACGTCCATAGACGTCCGTGGCGGTCAAACGGTTAATTTCGTTATCCTTCTCAGCTTTCACAAGATTCTCATCATGTTAAACAGTAATACTTATATTATTACAACTAGGTCTTTCATAATTGAACCACACCATAGAAAATACAATTTTGCACTTATTGACTTCAGTTTTGTATGTATTTGTGTATCGAATCTCAAATATTTCATGTATTATTTCTTTTGAATATTATTATGTGTATGTATTTAAATTGTTATTTCTTTTTTCTTGCACCTCTTTGGAATCGACACAGAAGAGTTCAGTCAAGGTTAGTGTTATTTTTTTCAAATTCTAAATTAATACAAATAATGTGACTAACGAATATTTCAAAATATTTACTCTGTTAATGCTAAAAAACACACTATAACTTTTCAAAATTAATTAACAAGAAAAAACAAAGGTGCTTCTAAAGCTTGCCTATTTACCTAAGTGGAAGAAAATCAGCAAAGCAAACTACATTGTAATAGGAACCTCTATTATGTGAAAATGTTTCCGGCTGAATGAGTTTTGCATAATGAGAGATAATGCCTGACAACCCTAATGAGCCCGGATCCTTTGCAAACCAGCCGGAATACGCAAACTTGGGGAACAAACACTACACAATGGGCGAGGGTTGTTACTCGATAAAAATAATCACAGCCATTATGGTTGGATTACACTTGGTCGTTAGCCGTATCCAACTCTACCGCACATGGCACAATAATGTGTAAATGTAGCTATAGTAATTCAACTAATTCAATTGGAACCACATTCCTATAGTGCAGAATTTGGCAGTGTGCCCCATTTAGCTGACCACCACATTCGGGAGCCACATTAGAGTCTACCTAGATCAATAAAACAACCTACTGCTAATCGGTATTTTGTTAATACTGCTACTAAATATCTCATAAGAAGTATTGCCATGTCCTTCAATATTATAAGGAAAATGAACGTGATTTCTATTTCCCTCATATCAATTTTGAAAGCTCAATAAGGGTCCTACAAAAACTCAAAGGTCCGTGACGTCTCTAATTTTACCTCTTTGGTTTGATCAAAATGTTTTCTACCGTTTTCGGTTAAGTATCAACTTGTGCTTTATGTATGTCTTTAGATTAGATGCCTTATAATCTTGATATTTCCGGTACACTTGGAACAACTTCTTTCTTTGTAATCCTCTTATCAACTAATAAATCTTTTTTCGTGAACCGGGTACTTCAATAGCATAGTAAATTGAGAGCACTTGAATTAAAGATTTTCATGGTGACTGGAACTTGGAACGGTATATAATAATGAAGACAGATCATCGGCTTTTTCTTGCTTGATTTGTCTTCTTAACAAATAACTTAACGAAAAGCTTTATGAAAATAATGATGCTTATGTAATCAACTTGGGTATTTTTCCAAAACCGTCATTTAATTTATTATGTTTATAAAATAAATTAAGTTTCGTTTTCTTCAGCAGCAGATATTCGGAGAGAACTACGCGTCTCTCGGTCAATGCGGCTGCAATTCCAGCACTATCCTCGCTCTCCTGCAAACGGCTCCAGAACTAAAAGGGCCCCCTGGTCCACCGGGAATCACAGGTGCTGATGGACGAACTGGCTCACCTGGGCTACCTGTAAGTATCTTATTATTTCCACAATTTGAGGATATGGAATAAATTAAATAAGAAATTTTAAATCTGGGTTTTTAAGTAAATCAGGTTCCAAGGCGGATAATACCAACATCTGGATTAGTTCACATCAAATAAGTGAGAAAGACCGTGACGGTTGCTCTTTTCCAAGATTTATAAATAAGTGAACCAAAGGACTTTTCCTATTTAAGGACAATATCTGGGATCTTTTTGTTTAAATAATTTTCGTAAACAGCCAAGAATTTCCTAAAATAATATTCATTTATTTTATTTATTAATTCAGTATTTTATTCACTCATTTAGCATTTTATTCATTCATTTAGTATTTTATTTATTCATTTAGTATTTTATTCATTCATTTAGTTAGTATTTTATTCATGCAAAATACCTTATGCAATGACTTCTTCTCAATTTACAGGGCCAGCCCGGAACACCAGGCGAACGTGGACCAATTGGTCCTCGAGGAGACAAAGGTGACCGAGGGGACGGTGGTCCCCGAGGACCAGAAGGACCAGCTGGTGCTAAAGGAGAGGCTGGGGTAGACGGAAGACCAGGTACTGCCGGTCCTCCTGGTCCACCCGGACCCCCAGGATCTTCAGATTACAGTAATTTCGATGTAAGTGGAACATTAAATTGTTGCTTTAGAAAGCTATTTAAGCTTAGAGCGTACATGTTGCTGATAATTTAGTGTAGTAGAGTAGATCTATCTCAGAGTATTTTGATTCATCTATAAAGATAAGATTCACTTATTTGTGGAAAAACATTGTTGTATTATTCTAAAGTCAGCAACTTGTAACTGTTGATAGCCATAAAAATATGCAAACGAAGTCGTGTAGACAAACAATTGTGTTGCAATTAATATTATTTTATTACTTCTGCTATTTTTATCTATTGTTGTTTAAATAAAATAGAATCTGGAGGCACGGCACTGCTCCCGCTAAGTTGAGCAATTTATTTGATTTCCCTTGAGAAGTGACGAAATAATGAGAATACATGCAATAAGTATCTTAGCTCAAAATGTTTAAATTTAATTATAAAATCTTAGTAATTGTGCTATTGTAAAGTAGATTCATTGCCTAAATTCTAATTCGAGTGTGATTTTTATCATTTTCATGCTATCCATTTCTATTAATTTAGTCAAATTGGAAGCCTAGACAAATATACAAGGTAAGTTTTAGGAAACGTAAAATATTTTAGCTATCATCGTTGCTTTACCAAGCTATAAGTTGTTTGTATTTAATACTACATAAATAGCTTTTAAAGATTTAAATATAAAACAAAAAACATGTCTGATCTTGATACGTATAATATTATTATATAGTTGACCAAGATAAGTAAGTATAGTAATAGTATAGTCTGGCCATTTTAATTGTATATAAAAGTTAAAAAAACCATTCCTTTTGCTTTAAGAATCCAACAAAAATACACATTTTAGTAAACAATTATGAAGTAGTCAAGATTTTCTAAAATGTATAATAATATAAATGTTTCATTTCCGTGGCGGGTTCAAACCAAGGCAAGTACCAATGTGACTTTTTCAATATCGTATGTACTTTTTTAGTTAATCTAAGACACTACAGACATACGGTGAAGAAAAACATCGTGAGGAAACCTGCACTTAAGGGTACAAGTCCGAGACGGGCTACAGACCGCAAACTGCAAAAGTAGTATCGCTTGCGGTGCGATCTGCAGTTGCGGTCTACTGTTGCAGTTTTTGCAGTCCCTGTCGGAATAGCACCTTTAAAGTGCACACCTTAAAGGCGCTAATCCGATAGCGACTTGCGTGCAGTTTGCAGCCCGTCTCGGACTTGTTCCCTTAAGTGCAGGTTTCCTCACGATCTTAATGGTCTAAAATGGCCAACCCGCAGTGAGCAAGCGTGGCGATCAATGCTCGTTCCTTCTGATCCTTCCATTCCTTCGATCAATCTCAGGGCAAAAGCCCTGCAGTGGGACAGTAACAGGCTGATATTATATCGGGTGTAAAAAGACCCTTAATGATAACGAAAACCACATATTCTACCCATCATTGGTATCATTTTTATACTGGACCATACCTGGGCAATCATTGGTTTTTGGAGATATTGAAGGTTAAAGTATATATATTTTTTTAGTTTTTTTCCAAAAACGAATTCCAAGTCATAATACTAAACTTTCTTCCAAACAAACATTATCAAAAATTTCAATTTTTCCTAACAAATTACGCATTTGAAGTTACATAAACGCAATGAATATCAAACGCACATGACCGCCTTGGCTCAGCTGTGTGGCCGCTGCATGCATGCATGCATGCACGCCGCGTGGCATCGCCACAACCACACATTACGAGCTACAAAAAAAATGCGTTTTTTATGCCAAAAAATAAAAGTCGTTTCCCAGCAATTATTTTTGGTCAGTCTAATTTAGTTTAATGTACAGAGTGCGTAGATTTCGGCTATGTCATGGGTCTTTTTACACCCTGTATTTTTAATTAATTCTTAAAGCAAAATGAATGTTTCACGATCAAATATATTTTACCTTTTATTCTTAATTTAAATAGCTGTTAAGATGAACGTAATATTTGTGTATACAATGTATATAGAAGAACTGTAATTACGTAGTATGAAAACGAAAATTTAATTTCTTACTGGAATTTTTTTTTGTTTTTGTTACTACTTACAATCATCACAACAAAATTGAATGTCTGATGAAAACACCTCAGCTGCAAAAACGACAAACATTATTTACAAGAAGACTACCAAAAGAATCGATCTTCAGTTCCCGATTACCTTCATTGTCAAGTCACTTTGTTTGTGACTCAAACGAATTGCTTTTCGGAGGCAACGATTGTGCCCGCTTAGCAAACAAACCACTCCGAATAACTTGGGCAGAAGTGTGAAAGTAGCTTGTTCACTGTTGATTTATACCGACGACATGCCCAGATAAGGGAATTTATTTGAAAACCCCTCGCAAAGTTTTGTCATGTGTATCGTTTGTGTAAAAAATAATTTGAAACTTTCCGGAGGCTTCTTTGTTGAAAGTTGAACTGTTGTTCCCAGTTTGTTTATCTCCTGAATATCATGACGATAGGAAAGGAGTTGTGATTTCCCTCTTTTTATAGATTGCTAGAGGTTGCCCACCGCTTTGCCCGCGTGGATCTCGATTATCGCGTATTCCGCATTTTTTGAGAAAAAATTGCGTATGTCTTTCTCTGAGTTTCAGACTATCTCTGAACCAAGTTTCAACAAAATCTGTTTAGTACTGTAGTCGTGATGAGGTGACAGACAGATGAACAGACAGAGTTACTTTCGCATTTATAATATTAGTAAGGATCCACAAATCGCATTATTTTATCATTTAATTATCATAACACGCGTTTTAATAAAGTACTAAAACGTGAAATCATGTGAAATATACTTTTTTAGTGTTTTAATAAAAACTAAACGAGCATAAAAACCGACCATTCTATTAACTTAAGCTACAGTAATGTGGCCCTTTTTGTATAATTAATGAAATATTAAGGTGTGAACCACTTCGAGATTTTTTATTGTAATAATTTCAGAATTATAAATAATTCGTGGTTTACAAAACAGGAATCGCTTCTCGGGTCGTATGGAGGTGCTATCGGCAGACCGGGTGCCCCCGGACCTAAGGGTGATGCGGGCCAACCTGGACCTATAGGCCCACAAGGGGAGCGTGGTTTTCCGGGGCAAAAAGGAGAGAGGGGACAATCTGGCGTCGGTGGAAGTAAAGGAGATAGGGTGAGTTAAACGTCTAGAACTGCTGGTACTTGCGATTAGGACTGCAGATTTTTATATCTCTGAGAGGCAACAATCAGCCGGGCTATTTTAAACCGGTCACTTGCCAGCGTCCTTAGTGACTACTTTCGTAATCATCATGGATTGTTGTGGCAGGACTCCCACGTCCCCATACCGCCACCAAGCTCATAATATTTCGCCGGTGGGATCTTCAGCGGGTGTCGATTGTTACAAAAAATAATGGGTAACCAAATTGCGGGGAGCTCACGACACCCTGGGGCCGACGTCAGCCCCTAAAGGGAAATGTAAGGTCACTGCCTATGGACATCTGAAATACCAAAGGCATTGCCGGTGCGTTGCCTACCCTAAAATATTTACAATTGGTGCAAAATCAAATTAAAAAGTTGTGTATCGCTGACACATATTCACAATCCTACTGCATGGGTGACCCGGCCGGTGCGCACTTGACCGTTTTCTGATTTTATTTGGCAAATAATCAACCAGTCAACCTAAAAGTAAGCGGTCACCGCCTATGGACATCTGAAATACCAGAGGCGTTGCCGGTACGTTGCCTACCCTAAAACATTTACAATTGGTGCAAAATCAAATTAAAAAGTTGTGTATCGCTGACACATATTCACAATCCTACTGCATGGGTGACCCAGCCGGTACGCACTTGACCGTTTTCTGATTTTATTTTATTTCTACTTATAAATTACAAAATTACACCTCAAAACTAATAGGTGACATGTCACGTACCATGATAATTTGCATTAATCTTGATATCGAAGCAATTTGTAATGTAATAAAAAATTCGCAGGGTTACCCAGGACCTCAAGGGGAGCGAGGTTACAAAGGAGATCGCGGTGGCCCTGGGTTGGATGGCAGACCGGGAATACCAGGTGCCAGTGGCAGACCAGCTGACAAGGGCGAGAAAGGTAAAATATGACGTCATACAAGAGAGAAGTGGCATGTTTGAAAATACCATAAGTCTCCAGTTGAACGCTTATGAGATTCCAGGTTGTTCTGAGATAACTTTTGTTACCACCAGAAGCCCAATTCTCGTAATTAATTTGAAGTAAGACTGAAGGTTGACCGAACTGAGATTAAATTATGAATTGAATAAAAAATGGTATTCTGGTACACTTAAAGTTCGGTTCGGTTTCAGTACTTATCATCTCAGTCTATCTCGATATAATGTCAATTCAGTCAACTTAAAATCTATTACCGATAGCATACCAATATCAATAGTTATAGACTAAAATTCTAGAAAAAAATAGAATTCCAACTTGTCAAAATGGCTCAGTACATAATGTAACCAGAATACCCTTTTGGCTTTAGTCAACTTTCAATCTCATTTCAATATAATCTCACGTTTGACGTTGCTTGTTAACGAACAAGAATACCATTTGTCATATTTATGAGATTAAGACTAGACTGAGACTAGATCGAAACTATATTTTGAACATTTTTAATTATGAGAATTGGCCTTAAATGTGTTTTAATTTGCGAAATTAAGAAGATCTCGAATACTTAATGATAAAATCCTAAATAGATAATGAGCACGTACTCGTGTTATATGAATTTTATTTATTATTATATTTCTTGTCAATCGTGAAGAAGTAAAATAAAGTGTCATTTTAAATTAACATGCAAGTGAAGTAACAATAGACATTTATGCTAGTTAGGTCAAACATACAACAAAAAAATTAACCATTCCGTCTAAAGTCAATTTGCACAAATTGTAAGGTTCAACCAGGTGTCAAATTCAATGATGTGGTTGGCATAGCAAAAAAAGACAATATTGTAATTTCAATTTTTTTTAATACAGTAAGTGTCAGAATTCCATGTCGTTTGCATGACCTCGATTATATTACGAGGAAGTCTCAAAAAAGTTACACCGAAATTGATAAACGAGGTGCTTAGTCCGAACAAAGCCCACCGATATTGCAATTTGCAATGGCACCAAAAATGAAAATAAAAAATAACAACCTCAAAATTCAAATGGTTTTCCGTATTGTTGCTGACTGCCGTCGATAAGCCTTCGGCCCTGGTTGGCAGCAGTTAAGGATAGTCAGAAAGCCTGAAATTCTTATAGCCGGTGTTATTTTAGAATGTAGCATAGGTATTTGGTAAATAAAATGTAAATGAAATTATTTTTGTAAGTACCTACATCTTTTAAAAACACTTTGAGAAGTCGCTAATTTGGTTTTTTTAAGTCTAGATGGGCGCTGCGTTTCCTATCTGAATATCAACAAGGTCCCTTTTAAAGTCCAGAAATCATCAGTCTGTAAAATAGTAATGCATGCAACAGTCATCAGAGGAACACCTAGTAATCGTGTTGATATGTTTGAAGACATTCGGTTCATACACGGATATTCAAGGCCATTGGTGAGATAGGACGCTGACCCTAACGTAATTGGACCAAGAAGCTAGTGTTTTTTTTTTTAAACTTTGCCTCTCACTAGGATTTCTCCTGAATGCATTTACAGACACAAATCTCACATACACAAACGCCCAGGCTCGAAACAACTATCTGTAGGCCATACAAATGTTTGTTCCGTGTGGGAATCGAACCCACGACCCGTAGCGCAGAAGCCAATCACTCAGTCACTGCACCAACCGTGTCGTCGAAGTCTGACGATGACACATTGAATGAAGAACGGCCATTTTGATGAATTCTGTTTCTGATAAAAACAGGTGAACGCGGAGAGCCAGGTCCACCAGGACCACCGACGGCTGGAGTCTTCAATCCAGATGATACTGAGTTCCTTGCTGCTGGTATGTACAAAGTAGATGCAACAGTTAATATACTTACAATATTATAATCATTTCATCGACACTAAAAGAATTTGAGAAGTCTATGAATAACCGTGAATCCCCTCCAAAGCTCAAATTA
This sequence comes from Amphipyra tragopoginis, assembly GCA_905220435.1. Taxonomy (NCBI): domain Eukaryota; kingdom Metazoa; phylum Arthropoda; class Insecta; order Lepidoptera; family Noctuidae; genus Amphipyra; species Amphipyra tragopoginis. The sequence goes on from HG992008.1 coordinate 10,161,422, forward strand.
TGAACGTATTTAGCAGAGGAAACTATTGTAACCATAATTTCCAAATGATGGTGATCGCATTATGATTTTATTCGAAAGAGTACCGTCCGCGAGGCCTGAGCTGAGCTTTGCATTTGTGTGAGAATGAATGCAGACGCGTCCTTTGCTTGGTTTAGATCGGTTTATACTGCTTTTTGGCAATCGATTCTATGTGCACTCACACAAATCTTCTTCTCTCGTGTCAGCGCGAGCTATACGAAAATAGCTGATGTTGTGGTGAAAAGATTAGCCAGTCAGCAAGGTTGGTAGCGTGGCTGACTGCCCAGGATGCGCCGGACGTACCTATACTTAAGTATCGTCACTCGTGGAGGATCTTTTCATGCACCCACACAAATGCAAAGCTTAGCTTACGCCTCGCCAGTTGTACTCACGTATAACAAGTGCGAAAGACATAATAATTACCCTTGTAAATTGAGGCAGTATTATGCTTTATAGACTCTACAGTACCATTATTTAAATAGATCTGGGGCCCAATTCTCCTAAAATAAATTGTTGCCAAACGCAATCGAACCACAACCGTCAGCGTCAGTCAGTTTTTGTTTTCGAAAACTTTCAAAATGATTGATTTTGTTTTTTGTGTCAAACAATTCGACAGCTTTTGAAATTGAGAACTGTCTGAATGAACGGTTCGGCCTTGGTTCGGTTGTGATTTATCAAGATTTATTTTAGGAGAATTAGGCCCCTGTCCGGATCTTAAAGCCAAAAACGGATCGTTTTGCTTACCAATGGTAACATTTTAATTGCCATACTAGGCATACAGACTTTGAAACTAATTTTACCTGTGATGTTTACTAACGTATTATATGATCTACCATGCAATGCCTTTGCTCAATTATTGGTTAAGGTACACGAGTCTTATTCTGTTACCAAAAACGCTTGGTTAATCATAGAAATCAGCTAGTGTAAAATAAGTGACCGCTCGTAACACATCGAAACCCCTCCGTGGTCCTCGGAGACCACGTTAAATCATCGGTCCCGGTTGTGCCAATACATACGCCAATAATACCAACATTAATTTGCAATAGGCATGTTGACAGCATCAATAAATTGCAAATCTAATTAGTCCGCCTGTTATAGTTTTGAAAACTAATGGACACGTATTTTTTCTTTTGAATCTATGAATATTTGGAACGATAAAACGCATCAAAACTCGACTCATCAAAACTTGTACTTGCTTGTGACGTTATGCCAATTTTAAAAGTGTCGTATCTTCGTCAATTTTGGTTTACGTAACAAAAGAAAAAATACAGGTCATATATTTTTTGATAATCTAACTGACGGACTAATTAGATTTTTTCAGTCAAATACCGTATTGAATCTATTAATAAACAGTGATCCAATCAACACCCAATTCGTTGTCATGATAATGAATTCATAAATCTTTACAAAAGAATAATTCTAATACCTAATAAAAAAAATCGCGGCCATAAAAAGCTGTGAATAAATTCATTCGCATATTTACTAACAAATATAAATTCATGTTTGTAGGACAAAGGCAAGCTGTGGTTGGCTCGAAAGGAGACAAAGGTGAAAAGGTGAGGACCTGAATTTATTATTCAAACACCAATTAGGTTGGGGCGCCTTCTTGAACGCTTGAGAATGCCTCAATCTTGTTTTCATTGATAACATTATGATGATACAAGGTGACTTTTAATTGAATGAAAGATTCTGATGTCAATTGAAAGAGTTACATAGTTTTTATCATTTCAAATTCCTTTGAAAATAATGCCTCATTAAATTCAGAATCTATGCTTTATAAGGTTAGTCGGAAAGGGGTTATTAATCTAAAAGGGTGTTGAAGTACTCCTAATAATGAATAACTTTTGTTCTACAACTTTCTCCAAAAGTCAATAGTTTAAGAGAAATAGCTGTTCAAAGATTTCAGAAAATATGCGCTAAAATCTATTTATCCTTAGTTATGATCAGCTGTTTACATTTTAGGTCATATTTGAAATCGTAACTATTCGTAAAAACTATCAAATTTTGTAATTTTAAAATTTGCTTCAAAACAGTTATCTGTATATACAAGGTTAGTCGGAAAGGGGGTACTAATCCGAAGCCCACTTATAGTATCGCTGATGACTGTTTGAAAGCAAGTGTTAAAATTTCAAAATTCGATACATTTTTTTTCCAAATAAAATGATTTTTATTTTAGTTTTTTTAAAAATTCTTCATCCATGCTTTAGTTACAAATTCAGAAAATGGTGCTTCTAATTCATGGCCCCAATTATGACCTAAAATTTAAACACAGCTGATCATAACTGGGGTTAGATACATTTTAGAGTTTTTTTTTTTTGAGATTTTTAAACAACTGTTTCTCTTTAACTATTGAGTTTTGGGAAAAGTTGTAGAACAAAAATTATTCATTATTATGTGTACTTTAACACCCTTTCGGATTAGTACCCCCTTTCTGACTAACCTTATGTATACAGGGTGGTAATTTGAGATGGGGCATGAAGGGCAACTACCTTAACCATTGTAGCTACAGAAAAACGTTCTTAAAAGACCACCACTAACTTTTGAGATAATTTCAATCGGCATTCACAGATTTTGAAAAAAAGTACAGTCAGCGAGAAAAAGGGGTGTTTTCACAAAACTTTTTTATGATGCCAATCGACCCTATTTCCCATAAGGATCAAAAGACTGCCTGACCAACTGAGGTTTGAGTACTAGAAACGTCAGAAATAACGAAAAACTATTTGAGATGGGTTAGTTATAAGGGCAGCTACCTTAATCGTTGTCGCTATAGGAAAATGTTGATAGGAGACTGGCCATAATTTTTGACATTATTTCGAACTGCATAAAAATATGTTGAAAAAAAAAATGGTACAGTCGGCAAAAAAATGGTCAATTCTCACAATACTTTTTTATGATGCCAATCGATCCTATTTCCTTTAAGGTTCAAAATACTCTTCTGAACCTACTGAATTTAGAGTACTAGAAATGTCAGAAATCACGAAAAACAACATTTTGTTCAAAAGTTACGTTTACGCCGAAAAAAAATATATTTTATTTTCAAAAACTGTGAATGCAGTCCGAAATATTTTTAAAAATTATGGATAGTCGCTTATGAACATTTTCCTCTAGGCACAACGATTAAGGTAGCTGCCCTTATTACTACCCCATCTCAAATAAGTTTTTTGCGATTTCTGACTTTTCTAGTACTCGAACCTCAGTTGGTCAGGAAGAGTCTTTTGATCCTTATGGGAAATAGGATCGATTGACATCATAAAAAAGTTTTGTGAAAACACCCATTTTTCTCGCTGACTGTACTTTTTTTTCAAAATCTGTGAATGCCGATTGAAATTATTCCAAAAGTTAGGGGTGGTCTTCTAAGAACGTTTTTCTGTAGCTACAATGGTTAAGGTAGCTGCCCTTCATGCCCCATCTCAAATTACCACCCTGTATATGTATATGTAAGAGATATATAGTTTAAGTAGCCTGTGGATAGCCCCTTTCCGACTGACCTTGTATATAAAATTGAGATTTATTTTCTAGTGACTTTTTATTACTTTAGTCAGTATATAACATAAATGAAATTATGATCTTCATATCATCTTATTTTTTTATAAATGGTGACAGGGTGAAAAAGGAGGTCGGGGAAATGACGGACCTCCTGGGTTTCCGGGTAAAGACGGTAAGGAAGGTCAACGCGGCGATATTGGACCATCGGGCATGCCTGGTACTTCGGGACCACCTGGGGCACCTGGCTTAAAGGGAGAAAGAGGAGAAAGGGGTCCACCTGGACCTATCAGCGTCACTATGGCTGGATCTGATATTATTACCATCAAGGTATGATAAATCATGGCTTAGGATGAATAATGACACAATTCAAAAAAGCTTATTTTAGAGGAGAGTCTGTACACTGTTGAAGAAAAATGGCACCAAAATGCAAAATCGATGGCAAATGACATTTTGTGAGTCCACTTCGTAATTCTTGCCGATATGAATGTGAGTTTTATTCCCAAAGAATAAGGACTATTTTGGATTCCGCTTTTTCCTTATCTAGTTTGAGCATTTTGGATTCTGTGGTTATTCATACAAAGCAGCGAAATGTTATTTATAAATGTAACAGTACATAATAATTTGTACGTAAAATTCCTCGATTTTGCGTTATTTTAACGGAGAATCATGAACAAATGAAATAAAGGACGTGATTTTTGAGGAAAATAATAAGACCAAAATCATTTACTTTTTTTTTTTTAAATACGTACCTTATTTAAAATTTAATATCAATTTTTAATTTACATCTTTCGTTTGATATTAAACGCCTCCACGTGTCTACGTACTTTGTTGTCAAAGTTAATATAAAGCAAATGAAATTTTTGTATTATAACTTTCGTGAGACACATTTATATTTAGGTATGATTAGTTACGGTTTACTCACGTGCATTTTTCGGGATTACCCGACTAATTTTGCTAAACGTACCCAAACTTAGCCGGATTAAGGACTCCGTTTAAGTTCGAAATTAGTCGGGCAATCCCGAAAAATGCACGTAGGTAAACCGTAACTAATCATATTTATTTTTTTGTTTATTTCAGTACAATTCAGTACCTATTAATCAACTCTAGTATTTACCCAGTACGTCATATGCTCCCTAAAAAATCACGATAATGGTGCCGATTCTGTTAAGGACAAACTAAACTTAATTTAGGCTATTGCCATCTTACTCACTCTAATAAAATAAGAAAGAGACATTCGTAAATAAGAGCTGTCAAATTTAGTTCAACTAAAAGTTCCATACAAAAGACGACATTTAAAACGTGTTGACTAAAACCACGGTGAAGTTCAAGGCGTAAACTAATTTGACATCTCTAACTTATTTGTTGTCTGTCACCGTCCTTTTCTCGCGCTATCTGTTAGTAAAATAAAGCAATTCTCTAATTTTAGTTTTGTTGGTGAACAAGAGAATCGGTACCAATAGCAATAAACTTTGATCAAATGCAGATACGCTTATATAATGTCTTATACAATTAGAAACGTATTACACGGATATTATTGATAAATAGTAATTTCATTAGACATGATGCATAATTTATTATATTTTAATACGATAAGATAACTGTCTAATTGCGATTAATGACTGCGATAATATGTAAAGAAGTGCAAAACATGATAACAGGGCGACAAGGGCGACACTGGTTTACGAGGGCGGAGGGGAAGACCCGGACCTGCTGGACCTAAAGGAACTCCAGGCACTCATGGACCCCCAGGACCTCCAGGAAGGCCTGGTGATAAAGGAGATATCGGTCTACCAGGATGGATTGTAAGTAATAAAGAAACTAACCAAAACAAGACTGAATCTTACATAATTGTTATGTTTAAACACAATAAAATACTGAACGTATTGTTAATATTTTACATGCTGCTCAGAATGCAAAGGTAAATCAAGTTTTAGCTCGGATTATATACACTTAACCAATGTGAGAACTGTTGATTAATCATTTGACATTTCTTCTCAACTAAGATGTTGTCGATTTTTAATATCTTTTGTTGTGATTACATTGATGTGCCTAATTGTCGTGATGACAAAGCAATGGTTTTTTATCGTTTTCATTTAATATTTTGTTTATTCATTCTAAATACATTTACGAATATTTTTTTACTTAATTCATTTTATATACCTACCTAGTATATTCATTTTAAAATATTTCTATAAAAAACAAACTACATTTAAAATTGTAGCCCATTGGCATGGCTGGAACAGGGCCCAAGTTGTCGGCTGTCAGGGCTCCAGAGAAAGGAACCTCCTCACTATACGTGCCGTGTCAAGGAGTATTGCTTTCTGTATCAAGCCATTAATCCAGCCGCCCAACGAGAGCCTCGTAAAGTGTTGGTCAAGGCTCTCGGCTATTAAGCCATTCGCCGTAACGACTATGGGTACAATGACTGCTGAGTCATTATAATAATAATGACAGCAGCATAATTTACTTATACCTACATGTAAAATAATAAAAACACGACAATCCTATCAAGTCCTTTTTAGCTCAGGACTTTTATTTATTTATTCATATTAATATAATATTTTATTGCAGGGACGTCCAGGAACGTTAGGACCTCCTGGTCAACAAGGACCTGTTGGACCAAAAGGAGAAAAAGGAGATCCAGGTGTAAACATCTTGGATATTTCCATGGTAAGCATGACAGTGCATGTAAATAATAATTTTATGTTGAAGCGTTTTCCTCTTTTGTTATTTGACGACAATTTCAATTCAAGACAATTATTTCTCTTGGTCGCCTTTCAACCTAGTTGCACCTGAAGTTAAGCGCAGATAGGGTGTAAGATGAAGCACACGAGTCCAAGTAACAGAGATATAGAGAGATTCCCCTATACCCCCAAGCTTTAACATACACACGACGGAACACAGTAACCAGTTTCGCGCTGGACATTAATGTGAGGGTGGTAGCTAGCCAAACGGACTGTATAGATCCTACCACCAAGCGTGCTGGGTTTTGTTGAATCTTAAAAGACGCGTCTATTTCCATCGTGCGGTGAGGAAGTTTTATATTCTAGCGCGTCCTCACACAGTGAAAAATAGACAATAAATAATAATGACAAATAGGTGGGTTATAGAACAAAATTAAATAGTGTTAAATTAAATTTATTGCTTTCGTGAACTACCAGCTATAACTAAATGGTTAAGAAATAATTCAAGTTTGTTTAAAATGCGAAATATTTCATATTACACCTGGTCAAATATAATGTTTTTTCTGCCTTCTGGAATACGTCTATGTCCATCACTGTTAGTTTAAGGCATAAATGTTTCAATTACCACTTTTTTATCCAACTTACAAACACAGTTTGTTTAAAAATATGCACTTCCGCATGTGCTATTACACTTTTTAACCGTCAATAAATTAAATATTCCGTCTATTCCAAAAATAGTGATAAACTTTAAATTCTGCTTATTCTAATCATGAGTTGTAGAACTTTTCACGTCTCTTCAGTTTAAGAGGTAGCCCGCCTATAAAACCTTCTGAGACAATCCCCGTGGGTTCTGGCAGTGGTTCCTGTAAGCTGCAAGCAGCTGGTTCTACGGAGTACTTCTGTAGAACTGCTGCTAGCCCAGCCATCGACTGCATCTGTCCTAATCTAGCACCTAAAATAAAAATTCACGTGGTCATAAAATTGTCACTATGCGAGTTGTTAAGGCTTAATAATTTACTTAGTGTAAATAATTACACGACGTAGCAATTTGTCATTACGAATTTTTGTGTTTGATTTTACAATAATTTCGTGGCTATTATATAGTTGCTAAATGACTATGTAAATCGATTTTAAGGGGATATTTCACCAACATAGCAACAAAGTAGTACGAAACTATTCACCAGATAAGCTAAATGTGACCTAGAAATAAATAATTTACATGTTCAATAATCTTGTCATTATCACTATTCTTCTATCGTGTTGGCACGAGCTATACGAGAATAGCTCATGCCGTGGTGAAAAGATTAGCCAGTCAGCAAGGATCGTAGCGAGGCTGACTGCCCAGGGTGCGCCGGACGTACTGAAGTATCGTCACTCGTGGAGGCTATTTTCATGCACCCCATCATCATTATTAATATGTGGTGAAATGCAAATGTTAGCTATTGAAAACTTTAGAGACCAAATTAGCTTAATGATAGGTTGGTGAAACTTACCTAGGAGGTATTTTATTACATATCATTGTGAAAATGACAAGATTATTATTAACATATAAATTATTTATTTAAAGGTCACATTTAGCTTATCTGGTGAATAGTTACGGACTATATTATAAATATATTGGTAAAATACCCCCTAAATCGTTTATTACAAGTAGGTACAAACAAAAATTATACATAGATACTTCTTCTTCTTCTCTCGTGTCAGCAAGAGCTATACGAAAACAGCTCATGCTGTGGTGAAAAGATTAGCCAGTCAGCAAGGTAGTGGGGCTGACTGCCCAGGGTGCATAGATACTGAACTTGATTAAGAGTTTCAATTTTAATTTCTTTTTAAATTAAGCAAATCAAAGTAAAGAATCTGGACTTACCAACACAAGATCGAGGACCCTCTCCAAAAGGCAAATATATGAAGTTCTTTTCATATTCCTTTATACCATCACTAAATCTTTCAGGGTCAAACGTGTTTGGATCCCTAAAGTACTTCTCGTCCCTATGAATAGCTTGTATAGGTATCATCACCTTAACATCTTCATCGATTGTCAAATTAATCTCTGGAAATGTGTACTTGGGTACACAGCACATTCTGAGAATGTATGCCACAGAAGGATACATTCTCATTGACTCGTAAAACGCCATTTCCAAATACTTCATCTCTTTAATGGCATCGTAGGTTATTCTCTTGTGCTTAGCTAATACAATGTCGATTTCTTTTTGTACTTTTTCTTGATATTCAGGGTGGAATGCTAATTGATGTAAAGTATAACTAGAAGCTGTAGACGAAGTTTCAAAACCAGCTCCGAAGAAAACAAATGCTTGGGCAGTCATTATTATATCATCCATTTCTAATTCTACTATTTTGGGTGATCCATCTGGATTCTTCGCTTCAATGGACTCTCCGATTATTTTACCTTTTTGTCTGAGCTCCAACATTAAATCTATAAAATCATTTCTACCCGATGGTTTATAATTTCTATTTTTTACCACAGTTTGAACTAAATGTTTCATGTTTGTCTCTAGCTCCGGAGCTAAGAAATGCATGTTTTTACACAATTCTGGAAATATAATTTTCAAAGCTCCCGCAACCCCGTCTCTAAATCTCCTTTCAAAAATCCTTTTGCCTAGCTTCCTGAAGTGAGAGTTTTCATCGGTCAATGAATCCATATCTATACCAAAAGCACACACACCAATGAAATCAGTAGTGTATCTCGCCATAAGTTCTCTGACGTCATAGTATTCCCTGTCAACAACCTCTTCTGTAATAATCTGCAATTTTTCCGCTCGATCTGTGATGATATGAAACATGGCCTTCAACTTGCCCGTGCTAAAAGCAGGAGTAAATCTCTGTCGAATCAATCTCCATAAATCCCCATCAGCAAAGAACAGATTTTTTAATAAAGGTTCTACAACTGTCTTGTGACTATTGATGCCTCTCGCATAAAAACATTGAAAGTCTGTTACGAGGATTCGTTTGATTATTTCTGGGTCCCTTATAACTAATTCTGGAGACGTTCCTCTGAAGAATCCGACGACTTTTTCATCTGGATATTTATTGTATGTTTCTGTAGCCATCATAGCCATGCTTGCTCGTTGCGAGAACTGTTTTAAATTGGTGCCGACAATAGGTAGCGGTTTGTCATGTTTGATGCCTCTTTTCTTCCAATAATCGAATGTCCGCACTCCATAGAAATAAATAGCCACTAAAGCGACTAGCACTAATATCACGAACATTTTGTTTGAGTCGATTCACATGCACGCACAGGCTTGGTCCACACAACACGCGATCCACATGTAAACTACTGTCGAAACGTGTCTGCGTACTTATTTAAAGATATACTCGCAATACAAAACACTTTGAGGATCTGTGTTTGCGTTATCTGTTTATTTTATCTATATAAAAACCGTTAATCTCACAAACTGATAATTTGCACAAAAAATAGGCAATGAACAGTATTGCTATCGCATTTTTTTGCTTATGTTTACTAATATTTTAATCAACGTATCCAGTAACTAAATGAAACAACTTTGGATGAAATTAAATAAGTACAACATTGTGTATGTAATATGCAGTAAACCAATAATTGACATAATTGGTTTAATTAGAAAAATTTTTTTTTTTATTAAATGAAGGCTGTAATCGAATTCCTATAGTTCCTTCAAACCGCATGATCTACTAGTGACACCGATTGACCAATGGTTATCGTCAGATTAAAAAAACAAAACCTGGTTTTCTGTTTCTAAGTCACTTTAGCGCCCGAGTTAATTGATTGCACGGAGCGATATCGTGTTAGTCGTGCCCGCCAGCTGTGTCGCCGTGCTTTCATTCAATATCAAAATGTTCTATCGCATCAAAATGTAGTTCAGCATTTGTTTTGTTTTTGAAACCTTATTAGGTGGTCTTGATACGACTTCTAAAAGACAAAGAAAGTTTTTTTTTTCTTTGTTTCAAATTCAATCTCTTCTGGCGTTTATCTATACATGTAATAGGCAGTGATCGGAAAAAGGTGAGCTAATTTACCTAAACTTCAAAGAACAGAGACAAAAACTGGAGACTTCCTTACGACAACATTTTTTTTCGTGAAAATTATTCCGGGTTTCGGGGACATCACTAAAGTACATTTAATATTAATGTTAATAGTACAGAAAACAATTAAATTCGTTTCCTATTTTTGTTTCTCAAAATTGTCACAAAACCAGATGACACGTTTTACATTGTTTTTAAAAAAGAGATTGTTTATTGTTTTCAACAATTTCTTTTATTGTTTGAAAACAAATGAAAGACAATCTCCGAGAAAATTCTCCCGAAGAAAAATGTTGTCGTAAGGAAGTCTCCAGTTTTTGTCTCTGTTCTTTGAAGTTTAGGTAAATTAGCTCACCCTTTTCCGATCACTGTTAATAGGTCATGTGGTTTTATTACACGAATTCGTTTACATTCTGTATAGGTGTAAGTAAATAACTTGTCACTGTGTCACTGCTTATCAAATATTGCGATCTTTAAGTGCTTCATTAATTTATGTTACGTATATGTATTTGATTGTTGACCACAGTAGGTAATTACATGACTTAAGAAAAACGTTAATTTCACAACGGATTATTATGGATACAAGGTAACGCACGTTGGTGTTAAAAAATTGGTCATTGTTTGTTTAAGTATGGCAAAAAAAAACACTAAAGCATATTCACCGTGGCTTTTACAAGTATGACCTTGAAAACGGCCACTTATTAAAATTCGCTAGCATAATAACAAAACGAATGCACGTACGTACCTACTTCGTCGAACTTCCTGCTCCCTTTAGCATATAATTATAAGCTGAATATAGCCAGAGTTCTTTATTTTTATTTACAACGTGTTACATAATTCCCCTTAAAAAAGAAAATGTTAATCAAGTAGTCTTTTATGTTTGTTGTCATTTACCTCTCAGAAGAAATTAGGTAAGAATGTAAATAACTTTCTGGGTAGTCTACTCTTTACTCTTATGTTTTCAGGGTTGCGTTTCAGTGATGATTTTATTTTGACCATTTTTTTTGTGTCCTTTTGTATTAAAATATTGTCAATAGACTCTTTACAAGGGACCTTTTAATCCCCTTATGGCTTTAGGGGTATTTTTGTAACACGTTGTATATTAATCCGTGGGCCACTTATAGTATCAGTGATGAACTGATGACTGTTTTAAAGCAACAGTTAAAATTTCAAAATACGGTAATTTTTATTTCCATGCAGAATGATATTTATTTCAGTTAAAAACACAATCCTTATCCTTGCTTCAGTCACAAATTCAGAAAATGGAGCTTCTAATTCGTGATCCCAAACATGACCTAAAAGGTAAACACCGTTGATCATAGATTTTGGCGTATTTTTATGAAATCTTTAACCAGCTATTTCTCATAAACCGAAAGTTTATGAGAAATAGCTGGTCATATAAAGTCAAAAAAAGTTATTCATTATTATGGGTACTTTAAATCTCTGTATAACAAACGCTAGTATATCTCGCGCTCCAGTGATATAGAATGAAAAGCTGTTTCAACTTTTTGTTGACTTTAGAACTAAATATATTTTTGAATATAAAAGGTTAGTAAAAAGTTATTCATTATTACGGGTACTTTAACACCATTTCGGATTAGTATCCCCTTCCCGACTAGCCTTGTATAACTAACTAATTTCAAAATCCGGAATAATCATACAACACTTATTGCAAAAAAAGTATCAGTAAGTAAGACTTATTAATTACTTACAAAAAGGGTTATTTCGAAAGAAGAACTGGGGGCTTAGACAAAGTAATAATTTAAAAACGATAACGAAGTTCGAATAGACTAAAATGTATGGGATTGACATAAGCCGCGTCATGTCACGTGGTCAATCGTCATCGTTATCGCAAGTTGGTAGACAATGTCATAATTCGAAACGAAACGATAAAGAAACGATTTGTTTATCGTGGTTATCCCATACAAATGCGTAGACAAGCAGCGCTTTTAGTGTTCGCCTTCGCTTCGATCGTGATCGCCAAAAAAGATAACGAAGCGAATGTTTAAACGTTGTAGTTATTGGTCGGATTTCGAATCGAACGGAAACGATCGCGACAATAGAGACGATGACGAATTTAGATATCGTTTCGCTACGAAGCGATGTTACTTTGTCTAAGGACCCTGGACTGGTGTTCGTACAAAAGAAAACCGGTTTTTAACCCTGCAGAGACAGCGATTTGCAAATTCTTTCGTTTCTAATTCGTTTATTTCTTTATTCTTATATCGTTTCTTTATCTTTGTTTAAGCTCAAACTCATGTAAAATCACGTGGTCCGGGTCTAGTTTAAATGATTGTGATTATTAGGTACCTATGTCAACAAACAAATGTTATCCTTATCAAAATTAATACGATTAAAAACGAGGAAAATGTATCATCGATCAAGATGTATTAATTACTCAAGTACTGTAATTATAGACACAATAGATAAACAATGGCGACACCGCCATTGTTTATCTATTGTGTACCTGGGACGACACGCAGGTCGCAACCGGAGTACGAGTGAAAGTGACATAATTAGCTTCTTTCCTTTTCTCTCGTGTCAGCACGAGCTATACGAAAATAGTTCAATGCTGTGGTGAAAAGATTAGCCAGTCAGCAAGGTTGGTAGCGGGGCTGACTGCCCAGGGTGCGCCGGACGTACTCAAGTATCGTCACTCGTGAAGGCTCTTTTCATGCACCCCCATACACATAATTAGCTAACTTAGATGTAATTTTGGAATCATATTAAGACAGTATCATTGTGAAAGTGCTAGGAGGGGCTCGTGGCTAGTTAAATGCCGGGCGAATCATACGATTTGTTAGGTTAAGCTGCACTTGCCGCGGTCAGTCTGTAGATGGGTGACTGTTCGTTACACATTGAGACCTCTCCATGCCTCGGAGAGGATGTTAAGCCGTCAGTCCCGGGTGTTACACGAATACCTATGACAGTCGTTAGTCAGAAGCCGGAAAGTATGACAACCGGTCTTAGGATATCGGCATTGCCCAGTACCTTACTGATGGCAGTCGCTCCGTGTAAAATACTGGTTGGTATTCAGCCGCATCTATTTAGACTGGAAGCTGACCTCAATATAGTTGGGAAAAGCCTAGGTAGATAGATTGTGAGAGGCCCACCAGGGGCTGGCGGAACGAGGCCTGCCGGGGTCGCGGTGCATGCAGATGCGAATCCCGCGACCCCGGCCAAGGGTCAGGAGAAGGAACATCGTGGGTTTTTAGCCGGTAAGAGTCCGGCATACCCCTTCGCCTTCCCCGAGCGAAGGGTATACAAGAGGATTTACCCACGAAAAAAAATGCAGATAGATTGTAAAAGTGCTACTGGTCATAATCCTATTTAATCTATCCCTCGCAGTTTTAAAACCCATGGGAATCTGTTTTATTCATAACCAACTAAACCGGACACAATAGAATTATTTTGCCAATCCTACCGCTTCTAACAAAAAAACCATTCACTGTTACCTTTTTCTATCGATAAAAATACCAAAGCTGGTCAAAAAATACTCGATAAGTATTTTAAACGTGACATTTTCAATCCGATATTCGTATACCCTCGCCACAAAAATCCTTTGGTAAACTGCAAAAGGGCAATGTTGACTGATTTGAAATTCAGTACACGCTCGTAACAGGGCTGTTATGTAAATATAATCACATACAAAAGGACAGACGGGCTTAACGAACACTCGGATGTACTTGCGGATCCGACAAAAAAACCTTCACACTTCATAAAGAGAGTGATTATGAAAATTTCAAAATGAAAACAAAATACCAACGTCGATGTATCTGGAAATTGCTCAAAGGGAGATTTATAAGCAAAACTGGTATAACTAAGCTTAAAAAAAACAGGAAAGAAACTAACAATATGAACTAAAAATATAATATTGTACTATTTTAATTAATTTTCCTCAACCTTTGAGATAATGCCGCAAAAATGTACGAGATCCGTGGATGGTAAAGTTTAATAAGAAAAACCGGCCAAGTGCGAGTCGGACACGCGCACGAAGGGTTCCGTACCATTATCTATAACTAGCTTTCGCCCGCAGCTTCGCTTGCGTGAAATTTTGAACCCGTTAAGTGACGATTTTCCATACAAACTTTCATCCCCTATTTAACTGCCTTAGGGGTTGAATTTCGAAAAATCCCTTCTTAGTGGATGCCTACGTTACAAAAGGAACCTACTGTCAAAATTTCAACTTTATAACCCTAGCGGTTTAGGCTGTGCGTTGATAGATCAGTCAGTCAGTCAGTCAGCTTTTCCTTTCATATGTATAGAAAACGGCAAAAAAATCATGTCTGTTGTGTGGGAGCCCCCTTAAATATTTATTTTATTCTGTTTTTTAGTAAGTATTTGTTGTTATAGCGGCAACAGAAATACATCATCTATGAAAATTTTAACTGTCTAACTATCACGGTTCATGAGATACAGCCTGGTGACAGACGGACAGCGGGGTCTTAATAATAGGGTCCCGTTTTACCCTTTGGGTATGGAATCCTAATAAAGCAGCAAACAAATTCATAGAAAAATATTATTGAAAAAAATGTATTACACAAATAAAAATAGCAGTAGGTACCTTATTAATTAGATTTCTGTGGGCAGTACCTCAGCTAAAATATATTTGCAAAAAATCATAACATGAAAATAGGTATTCAATTGTTGTTAGTACTGTAAATGCAATCACCGCATATACTTCAAACTTCAAATAATTTATTCAAAATAGACTAGAATTTATTACTTAGTTCTTTTTGAACGACAATTTTACAAATCACAGCCCGTAAAAATGCCCGCCTTTCACCGCTTCCTAGTGTTAATGCTATGAAGAAGAAACGGCGCAACAAACTCCCCAGCAACACAGATCTGTCTGTCAAGCGAATAAATTAATTGAAAGATTCTGAGAATTCAGAACAGCTATTAAAGAGAAGCATGTTTCACATCTGTTATTCAACATGAGTGTAATTCAAAAACCAATTTCATTAAATTCAGTTGTCGTATGAATAAAACCGAGTAAACGTCTTAACACCAACAAAATATTATTCAACACCAAACCATTGTTTTGCAAAAAACATCTCTTGTACAGGAAAAAGGGTATCTTCCTTCTGTGACCCTCAACCTCTTTATAGCAAAATTATCCCGACGGGAGTTACCCCATAAAACAAAGTTCCCACCCCAACGCCGCCATAAACTGAGATTTTCTGTGTCATCCGTAAGCTTACAACTTTTGACTTTATAGGGAACTCGCTTTACCATGTTTATGCGGTTATCTTTGACTTATGAATTATACAGAACGTTAGCCGGATTGACGTGACGTGAATTTGTGTTTTGGTTTAATACTTCAGTGCGTTTGCTAAGTTTAAAACTTCGTCTTTCCGTTTTGGATGTACAACTATGGTTATGTGGTTACTGGCAAAACTTAGTTCCACCTCTCTTACACTATGAAACTCAATATTGTAAGTTTTATCAGTAAAACCACATACTGATGTGTACGTTCTACCTATTCCTCGTCGTATTTGCACATCTTCTAGAGAATTATTTCTCTAATATGTTTTTATTCCAACTGGTAAAAATGTAACTATCAAAATCTGTAATGCAATAACATCTTCTTGACTTTTTGGATTGGATCATGTAATTCAATATTTATTATTTTTATCGCCAAAAAGGCATACAATTAACTTGGTACTGTTTCCTTTAACAGTTCAAAGGTGAAAAAGGAGAACGTGGTTTCGACGGGCTCCCAGGTTTGCCAGGTGTGCCAGGTCCGGCCGGACCTCCAGGGCCATCAGGAACTCTCTCGGAAGCCGTTCAGTACCTTCCTGGACCTCCCGGACCTCCGGGTCCACCTGGACCTCCCGGCCCACCAGGGGTATCTATAGTCGGACCTAAAGGTGAACCTGGCTTCAGCCATTATGAGGAGCATCCCGTGCATGGAAACACCAAATACTATGGAAGGCCAAGTAAGTAATCACATTTTTTTGGTTTTAACCCTTTAACGGGCAGTACATTTAAAAAAAAGTAAATACCGAACAATTTGACAATTTCTTAAGAAAAAAAATTTTTATGAAGAAAAACATTTTTTTAAGTATCGTTTGTATTATTTATTCGAGAAAACAGTAAAAAAATCTAAAAACGCCAGGTTTATATAAAAAAAAATAACAGGAAGGATTTCTCAACATGTCCCAAAAAACATGGTGGCAAATAAATTGCCGTTGCCCTTGAAAGGGTAATTGAATGAGTAGTTGAGTAGGATGTCTGATTAGAGATACAACCAATCCTAGTTGCTTATTTTGTGCGCTTAATTTAATTTCAACTATGGTTGATGGGACAAATGATATGGCCTTCAACTAAACAATTTTTTGTGCATACCAATAGTTTTATCACAATAGTACAACCATGACCTGGCGTATCAGATCATCTACATCAGATGAAATAATGGCATAATTTATTTAAAACAAATTGTTGACAAAAATTATATGGGTATTGTTATGTCACCAAAATATATTGGTCGTCCTCGTGACCGAACTAAATAATTGTCATTTAACTCGATTGAGCTACCTACTTCAAACCACATGATCTACTAGTGACACCGATTGACCAATGGTTATCGTCAGATTAAGAAAAAAAAAACGAAAAAAAAACCTGGTTTTCTGTTTCTGAGTCATTTTAGCGCCCGAGTTAACTGACTGCACGGAGAGATATCGTGTTAGTCGTGCCCGCCAGCTGCGTCACCGTGCTTTCATTAAAAATCAAAATGTTCTATCACATCAAAATATAGTTCAGCAATTTTTTTTTTGTTTTTTTTTGTTTTTAAAACCTTATTAGGTAGTCTTGATACGACGTGTAAACATCACTATATTAATAATAAAAAATATGTAACCTTTTCATAATGAAGGTTTTTTTTGTATTAAATTTTTAATATTTTTACCTGTGTTTGTTCACGCTGCTCTATGATAGTCGTAAAGAGCCCTCTTGACGAACTTAAGGCTCTAAAGGAACTCAAAGATCTTAAGGACAGGGATAGAGATAGACACGGTAAGTTATATTAAGTATAATAAAAAGTGTAAATGTAAAAAGTGAAGCTAAGCCGAAACATAATAACTTTTTTTGCTATAGTGAGCAAAGGCCTTGAATTTTCTTTTTAACTCATGTTATTATATTTGTTTGTACCTATTACAATACCTACATGTTTTTTTTTTTTGTGTTTGTGTTTTTAACATAAAAACTAAATGATGATTGTACAAAGTTTAAAAAGTATTTTGTGAATTGAAACTTGTTTTTTATTAAAATTATTTTGTATACAAAATTAATAACAGAATAGGCAACAAAAAGTTTAAAAAAAGTAACAAACTCTTGCTGTTGACTGTACAGGTACTTACGTGAATATTATGGAAGTTGCCCGACTTGTTGGATTCGTGAACGTTACTCATTATATAAAATACCTGTTGTTTCATTTCAATAGATTCGTAGAAACCGCAAAACCGATACCGTCGGTCTTGGTTAAAATATTTTCGGTAAAAAAATATGTTTGCCTCATTACAACAGATTTTGGCTTGAGGAGATGCTTTAGTACTGCAAGAGGCGTCCAATAATATTTGGAGATCATAGTGATCAAGCAAGGGGTTTGTAAGGAACCTACCATTTTTTTTAATTTCATTTAATTTTTTTGTTTAAATTTGGTGTTTTGTCTTTTTTTTTTATTGAATGATCTCTTTCTATTCACGGCTCATCTTCTGTGCGGAAGATGTCCGGTCCTTTGGAAGGCACACGGGGGATACAGATCCAACGCGCAGAGGCCCCATTGAGAACTTTAATCTAAAATGGGGTGAGGCACCAACCGTGGACTATCCACGGCTGCACTATTGGAGTACAGTCATGGACCGTCCCAGGTGGGTGCAAGACTATTGTAAAATATGGTGAAAAAGATCTTGTCTATGGGAAGGTGTGTTAGGTGGACTGGATAACTTCTAATGCCGGAAAAAAACGGCATTTTGTTGAATGATTATTATTACGATGTTTCACAAAAAATATATCCATATTATTTATACAGGGTGTAAACGAATTCATGTAAATCCTTCAAACCGCGTGATCTATTGGCGACACAGATTGACCATACAGGGGATTTTCTGTTTCAAGAAATGGTGTTCTGTTTCTGAGTCATTTTAGCGCCTCGAGTTAATTGACTGCGCGGAGCAATGTCGCGCAAGTCGTGCCCGTCAGCTGTGTTGCTCTGTTTTCATTAATTTATGCGCGGCATCGAAATGTTCTATCACATGAAATTACTCTTCAGCAATTTTATTTAACTTATTTTTTATTGAATCCATATGAGGTGGTTTAGATACGACGACTTACCTCTACCGCAAGAAAAAAAGTTTATTTTTATTTTTAATCAAGCTAAATCCCGTGCGGAGCTAAACCAGTAAAGGCCTTTTTACTGTGACGCGGGCTCGTGCCCGCATGCGTGCGTCACCCGCACCCGTGGCGCGTGAATTTCACCTTTTCATACATGTATTTATTGTGATGCGTGAAACACGCACGAAAAGATGAACTGCGAGCGCCACGCATGCGGGTGACGCACGCACGCGGGCACGAACCCGCATGACAGGAAAAAGGCCCTAATAGATCATGTGGTTATAAGGAATTACATGAATTAGTTTACTACCTGAAAAAAAAACAAAAATAAAAACTCATACAAAAACTCACGACGAGCGCAAAAAACTCCCCAGCAACACAGCTTTGCCTATCACTTAAAGTAATTAATTCAATAACGTCATAATACTTTTTATTTTTCTAGTTTTGTCTAAAATCTAGTGTCAAACTCCATCACAAGATTAGATTACTAGAAGCGATCGAACTCCTGATCTCGACAATTTCGATAAAGTTATCTATAGCGTTATCATGGGTTCTTGTGGATAGGGCTTTGGTCATTAGATCGAATTATTTTAATCCACAAAGAGTGGGACTGTTATTTTGATCGTTTCCTTATGTCTCTGTAATTAGGGGTCGTCTCCACGAGCGAGAGAATCGCGGCGATATTATCGTTGTGCCACGTATTTCTATACCTACACTCTCTTAGAACGTGTCTACACACGGCGATGTTATCGCGGCGATAGTTAGTATTGAATTTGATGGCACGGCGAGAATATCGCCGCGATTCACTCGCTCGTGGACATGGCGCCTTAGATAGACTTATAAGCATAATTATGGTATAAGTACTAGAAATTACCCTACACAGTCTTGTCAATAAATAGATGTGTCCGAAATCTACCAATTATAACAAATACGTGATTTTCGACTAATCTTCAAAGATAAGATATATTTATAAGTAGCTTGTGGGAATTATCTATTGACGTACATGTCATTTTAATTAGGTATACAACATAACGGAGGTTTTTTATGTAAATGAAATTATGTTAAGTCATTTTGAGTAGCCATAATTTTTCAAATTTTTTTATCACGTTTTATTGAGGTTTCAATAAAACGTGATAAAAAAAAACGTCGAATCATCACGTACCGTCCGCGAGCCCTAAGCTGAACTTTGCATTTGTGTGAGAATGAATGCAGATGCGTCCTTTGCTACGTTTAAACCGGTTTACACTGCTTTTTGACTATCGATTCTATGTACACTCACACAGATGTAAAGCTCAGCTTACGCATCGCCAGTTGTACAACCGTGAATTTTTGTTCATGGTTGTACATTATGATTCGACGATAAATATTTTCAACACAACAAACATTTACATATTTAGTAGTTATATTTATTAGGTAACATTTTTGTTACCAAATAAATCTAACTACCAAATGTGTTGTGTAAAAAAGCATATATTTTTTCTTAACTGTCTTCAACTGTTTCAGACTATACATAAAATAAGCCAAAAAGTACTAAATCTTTTAATTACCTTTTCATGGGTTAAAATTTCTCCAAAATGCCACTTTTGGTAGGTTTGCGTAGATCCAACACTGAATAATTATTGTAGTAAAATAATTGTTTTAGATTAAAATGCAATGCATCTTGCATACATAGACACCATACCGTCTTTCTAACATGAAAATAGGATAAGGTAAGGTAACGTGGCGTTCTGTACCTATATTAAAACTAGACTACAATTTCAGGACCAGTCCAATCACACCCCGGGGTTACTCACCTCACAGAGGACTCCAACAAGTCAGTTCCAGGCGCGGCCGTGTTCCAAACTACCGAGGAAATGTTAAAGGTATAACTTTGTTTAGAGTTGAATGAATGCCTCCTATCGCGGCATAAAATAAAATAAAAAAAAACCGAACCGAAGGGTTCCGTACCATTATCTATAATAACGGCAAAAAAATCACGTTTGTGGTATGGGAGCCCCCTTAAATATTTATTTTATTCTGTTTTTTAGTATTTGTTGTTATAGCGGCAATAGAAATACGTCATCTGTGAAAATTTCAACTGTCTAACTGTCACGGTTCATGAGATACAGCCTGATGACAGACGGACAGACGGACGGACAGCGGAGTCTTAGTAATAGGGTCCCGTTTTACCCTTTGGTTACGGAACCCTAAAAAAAAGGAAAAGACAAAAAGGGAGAAGGGTGAAAATAATAAGTTGGAAAGGGATGAGAATAATAAGTTAATGTACGATCATCACCTGTTTAAACTAACAATAATGATCCACGTTAGTGCTATTGATACGATGACCGGATCGGCAAAATAATGAATAATGTAAACACCTTTAGATGAAGTAGAAGTTTAAAAAGTTAATACTGTAGATGTCACAGTATATTGTAAAAAAGCTCTTAAAGAATCTTACCAAAAAGTAGAGAACAACGTTTCTATACGTGATATTTTTGTAAGTATATCAGCAGATTTTCTTTAGTCACGAAGTAATTATACGGAAGGCAAAAATAAAAAAACTTACTCAAAGGCGATATTTTTATCCGTCTATCAATTTAAAAGCACTGTTGCACAATGTTGATATTTTCAGATTTACCACCTAAAATACACAGCTTTGTAAACATTTCAAATATAGGTTATAAGCTCTGACTTTTCGAATTCATGAGCGGATCAGTAGGCCTAGATTAGTGCTATAATATACTAACGTAAACGTAACTATGTATATGTGAATGAATTTTCAATTTATAAATACCTACTGTTTTCGCACATAAAATTAAATTAAATTGAAAACTTTATTCTTATCCATGTACTTTGCTTATCGCAAAAATTCAAACCAAAATACTAGGTTGTAGTTTCGATTCAAAATTCACTCACATTGACATTACGTTCACGTTACTATTCGTCAAAACATTCGTGTTAGGCCTACTGAATTAGTTTATCACTAGCGTTAACGGTAAAGAAAAACACCGTGAGGAAAGCTCCACACTTGAGAAGACTTAAAAAACCCTCGATGGTGTGTGTAGTCACCGCACCAAGCCAGCGCTGCAGCGCGGTGAAGTAAGGCCTCTTGTTTACGACACGGTTTCTTAACCGTACGGCGTATTAGCCGCGCCGTAGAAAAATCGTGTGAGCTTGTACACGCGACACGGCAAACCACCAGCCGAAACCGATTTCTATCCATTTTGTAACATAAAATCTGCGTTGGAAAGCTGTCTGGCAATAATTGCCCGTCGTGAAATGCCGTTAACAAACTCTCATAGATGATACAACACTAATGTAAATCAAACCGTGCGCAAAAGAGGAGTAACCACGGTGCATACGGCGGTGCAGGCGTGCCGTTGGGCCGCCGTGTCCGTCAACAAACTTCTATAGTAGTCCATACAACACTGATGACCGTGCCTATACACGGCTAATTAACCGTAGGTTTTTACGGCGAAAAAACGTGTGTGTACAAGAGGCCTAAGGCCTAAACCCTACGTAATTAAAAGAAGAGGCCCATTACAGCCCAGTAGTGGGACAATTAATTGGCTGATGATGATGTATGATTACGATAGATACATTGTTAATATCACCGAACAAACGAAACAAACGAATTTCGTCATTGTTTAAAGACGATGATAATTTTCTAGCATATATGCCATACAGTCTTTTTATATCTTTTGTATACTGTTTATTGTAACAAAAACAGAGTCACAAATAAAATCGTTATGTTTTTTTTTAAATTGGAAATATTGTAGACAAAGCGACGTCAGGCAAAAGCAAAACGATTTTAATTGATTAAATTCGTTCGTACAGGGACGAACATATCCTGTACTCGCGTTTTGTTTTTAGTTTTTAGGGCTCCGTACCAAAATGAAAGGTACCCTTATTTTGCGACTTCGTCCGTCCGTCCGTCCGTCAGTCACAGCTGCTTATTTCAGGAACTACAAATGCTATTTGGGAATGGTTTGAAATAATGCTTGTCCATCTATATTACAAGTGAAAAAAAATATTTTTTTATTTTCATTGCAATAGGCACCGAAGTGGGGTTCGAAATGTTAAAATGGGATTACTAGGTTAAGTGTGCTATTATATGAAAGGGCTTCATTTGCACATTACAAAATATATTTTTATTTTTGACTTATGATGAAAAAAATCTGTAAAAGTACCATTCCCCGCATACCTCCGAAGTTTACAAAACTTAAACTTTGAAATAAATTGAGTTGATAGAGGTTTATTTAAATATTACAGTAAAAATAAAACGATGTCTGTAACTAGCATAGTTTTCTTTAAAAATCAGCAAAAGCCCTTTACAAACCAAGTAGTGCGGTTGCATATTTTTCATAATATTTTTTTGTGTGATTTCTGCGCTTAAGTCAACATTGCTCTCTCATAACTATTCTCAATCCTAACTGTACTTAATCAAATTGTTAAAGATATAGATTTTAAAAGAGTAACCATAGAGTTTCTTGCCGGCTCTTCTCCATAGGAAACGACTAATTGGAACCGTGCACATAAATTCGACTTTTTACAAGCGCCTGTAATGGTTACTGTGAAATTAAAGCTTTTGACTTTGGTTTTTTAAATTTGTTACCATAAAATAGATTTTTTCAATGGATGGAACCCTAGTTTCGCAAATCTGACTTGCCCGGTTTTTTTCATCTAACATTTGGTTCTAGCTCGCATCATCGAGTCCTGTCGGTGCACTGGCTTACGTTATCGAAGAGCAAGCTTTGTTTGTCAAAGTTAATTCCGGATGGCAATACGTACTGGTGAGTTTTGTTCAAACTAACTGTATAAGCTTCGGATTTTGGCCAAATTGAATGGGAGGATAAAATAGTGACAATTTGAATACGCTGTCAAAAGTATTTTGATTTTTGAAACGGTTTTTGATAATTTTATAAAATAAACTGTTCCAACCAGAATTTGATGAAGTAAAAATTGGATTTGACAGCTTAATCTGTTCGATATTATGTTTTTCATATTGGATATAACATGTCCGTGTGGTGCCGGACGTAAAGAATAGCACTACCCAATCTCTTCCCGTGGGTGTCGTAAAAGGCGACTAAGGGATTCACTAGAGGATGGGCAGCAGCGTTTTCTGAGTACTTTAAGAACCACACTGCGATCGCCAACCCGTCTGCCAAGCGTGGCGATTATGGCAAACACCCCCAACATTGTTTGGGGGAGGCCTATGTCCAGCAGTTGACGTCATTCGGCTGAATGATGATGATGATGATTGGATAATATTGGATAGATATATATATATACTTGGACGAAACGAAGGGAGTATGTAAGTGTCGTAGCATATTCTATAGTTTCTATCTACCCCAATGAGAAAAGGGCGTGAGTTTATTCGTGTATGTATTCGCCCTATATTAAGTACCGACTATCAGTCGAATTAAATAATGTAGATATTATTAATTCGACTATCCTCCGGTTTCTGAATTGAGAATTCTAGGTTTGAGTACGGCGGAGTTGTCAAAAAAATGACGGATTTTAAAGCATTTTTTTGACAAGCCCGTACTCCAAATACTACTCAAGTATTGCTTATCTCGAATTCTAAATTCAGAAACCGGAGGTATATTGCATAAAATGGAATAGATTGACCATATTTGAACTAGATGACCTTTCATAGCCATGTGAAAGGATAACATGAATGTGCCTTATTAGTTTGATTAAAATAATAGTGGTTTAAATTCCAAAAGACTAATAGTTTTGCGGTCAGTAATATGCTCATGGTTTCTGTAGCTACCTTCTGGAAACCGTAACGGTATAAATGCACAACACTCTATTTTGCTCCCAACAGCTAGGTTCTTTAGTCACGCAGTCTGCGCCTACGCATCCGACGCCAGCACCCGCTCCACCACCACCGATGCCAGCTGCCAGTCTGGTGCACGTTCCCTCACTATCCAACCTAGTTGAAAATTCACCGGTTGTTGGACCTAGCGTAAGTGTATTTTTTTTTGTAAGCTTTTTCCCGCGTTTCACTCGCATCCTAGAGAAAATACTTCATTTACCCTTATAAAAAACTGTAATGTAGCAGACGGCCCTAGGATCTCCTGAGTACGTCTGCTACACCAGTTAAAGAAATGTGTTAATAGCTAGGATTCCTACCTACCCATAGCTGGACAAACAAGGAAAACACTTAAAAGAAGACAACTTTATAATATGGCAAAACACTTAACAAGTCCCTAATAGCACGGTAATGGCACACGTAAAAAAAACTGATGATACACAAAACTCCCGGAAGCTCAGTAAGACAATAGGCGAAGTGCTGGTAGTTCAGCAGTGCAGCAGTGCCGGAGGCTCAGTAGTAGTCAACTCGGCGGAGTGCTGGTAGTTCAGCAGTGTAGCAGTGCTAGAGGCTCAGTAGCCTATGTGTTATTCCAGGATATGGTCCATCCATGCGCCAAATTTCATCCAAACCGGTTCTGCAGTTAATGCGTGATTGAGTACCAAACATCCATCTTCACAAACTTTTACATTTATAATAATAGTAGGATTATATTTTGAGGAAGTTATAGCATAGCATTCTATAACTCCAGCAGCAGCTCAGCAGAATAACCTATTAAAATACAAAATTATGAAAACCATTTTTTGTAGAAGAACCACGGATTTCATTAAACTCAATGATTTTGTTCGTGCAGATGTGAACATTGTGTCGCATAGACACCTCTCCAATAGCTCTTCCAGGTAGAATTAAACTCTTAACAATTTCCTAACATTACCAGCTCCACCTGGCGGCGTTAAACGAGCCGTTGTCAGGCAACATGCACGGTATACGCCGCGCCGACTACGCGTGCTACCGACAAGGAAGACGCGCTGGCTACAGAGGCACCTTCAGAGCTTTGCTAACAAGCAAGTAAGTAGTGCTGCGAAATAATTAATTATTACTCATAACATCACGTCTGTATTCTTCGAAGGGTAGGGCAGAGGTATATAGCACACCCTCATTTCGCCGTTATGTTCAAGTGTATGTAATAACGGGCGAACCTACTGCCTTCAACCCGGCACAACTCCGGGCTGCTTCTGAGAAATTCCACACGGAAAAACCAAATTAATTAATTTATTAAAGCATTATAAATAACGTGGTAACAAAATGGGAATGCTCTGGTAACGAAGTGGAAAGTCTTGGTAACAAAAAGGAACCTGTTGCTGCTATTTGTTGTATTATTATCGTATACAAGGTTAGTCGGAAAGGGAGTACTAATCCGCAGGCCACTTAAAGTATCACTGATGACAGTTTTAAAGTTTATTTTTTCTTTATATTTGATCTTGTTTATTTCCATAAAAAATGACTTCTATTTTAATTTTTTTTTTTTTAATTCTTCATCCCTGCTTTAGATACGAACTCAGAAAATGGGGCTTCTAATTCGTGACCCCAAATATGACCTAAAATGTAAACACAGCTGATCATAGCTAAGGTTAAATAGATTTTAGCGTATTTTTTATGAAATCTTTGAACAGCTATTTCTCTTAAACTATTGATTTTTGGGGAAAGTTGTAGAACAAAAGTTATTTATTATTAAGGGTACTTTAACACCCTTTCGGAATAGTACCCCCTTTCCGACTAACCATGTATAAAAACAGCGGTCCGCATCGGCAACAATCTATAAAATAGTTTAAATGAGACTAAATTTAGAAAATAGGTCATCATTATTGTATCAGCCAATTTAACAATACCACTTTTATTTGATATTCATTTACCTCAATGAAATATCTATCGCTAATTAATTATTTAAATATATACCGCACTCATTGCAGTGTTCGGTGAAAATGCAACCATGAAATTGAGATCAACACCACCACTAACTAACCGCTAACTATATTTGATAAATACCACATCGTTTATTTTCTATGTAAAGCCACGTTATGTGCTATGCACACCCCGTTATGAAGGAAAATACCGAAATTGCAACATGATCTAGAGGTGGTCATTGAATAAAATAAACTGTTTTTAGCGACTTTTTTTCGTCAGCGAGTTAGCTGTTATTCATCATAGAAAAAATGAAAAAAAAATATTAGCCTGTAACTGTCCAACTGCAGGGCAAAGGCCTCTTTTCACGCAGAGAAGGAACGAGTAGTAGGAATTGATCATTGATCCCCACGCTTGCTCACCGCGGGTTGGCGATTTCAGACCATTAGGTCCAGGTTTCCTCACGATGTTTTCCTTCACCGTATGTCAGTGACGTCTTAGATTAACTAAAAAAGTACATATGACATTGAAAAAATCACATTGGTACATGCCTGCGTTTGAAAATAGAAGCTTGTAATTTACGCCAACGCTTACAGTTAAGTTGATTAAAAAAAAATTTCATCGTCATCAATATATTATTTGCAACAAAATTGTTAATGATCGAAAACGTTCTCATCAATTAACGCTAAACGCTAAAGATTCTTCATAAGCTTACTTGAATCAACATTAAAAAAAAGAGGTTATTAATTAAACAGCTTTTTCAATCTTTGATGGTTAACAGTTAAATTACATTAACCAAACAACCGTCTGACCCATCTCTAAAAAGAACTTCTATTTCAGGATTCAAAATCTGAACTCAATAGTCCGTTACTCGGATCGCCACCTACCTGTAGTGAACACTCAAGGAGAAGTCTTGTTCAAGTCATTCTCGGACATGTTTGATGGCAGTGGAGCACTGACTGCTGGAGCCAGGATATACAGCTTCAACGGCAGGAACATCCTCACTGACTCTCATTGGTAAGTAACATAAATTACATCGAACAACTACTAATGAAAATTGAAAGAGAAGTTCGGTCTAAATCTTTCTTGGACATGTTCGACTTACATGACGGCCAGTCTTCTAGAGGGTGTAAATGAATTCGTCTTATTCCTTATACGTATATACTGGTATAGATTAAACCAGCAAGGGATTTTTCTTGACAAAAAATTTTAATTTATTTTTGTCTTGCGATAGCGGTAAGTGCTCGTATACAGGGTTAACTGAAAAACACCAACAACCTCTTAAAGGATCATTGTACTCATCATTATGAGCAACTTTTACTATGGGACCAAAAATGAAATCGATAAAAAAAACTGCTGTTCCCTACATTTATGTTCGCCTAGCTCGTCAAAATGTAGGGAACAGCTGTTTTTTTTTTCGCGATTTCAGGTTTGGTCCCATAGTAAAAGTTGTTCATAATGATGAGTACAATGACCCCTTAAGAGGTTGTTGGTGTTTTTCAATTAACCCTGTATAAACCAATGGACAGTTTAAAAAAAAAGTAAGCAAAAATATTTTTTGTTACTTTTGTTGAATCTAAATGAATCCCGTGCAAGGTCTATCTATGTCACCAATAGATCACGAGGTTTGAAGGAATTACACGAATTCGGATGCACAGTGTTTATGAGCTTCGAAGACATGAAAATTCTCACTGACTCGGATTGGTGAATACAAAATACATTTACCGTCACCCAAAGAAAGGTCCTGTACAAATCTTTTTCAAATACGTACAATTCCATGGCAGTGGTGCAATGAATGCCGGAGCCAGAATATACATACCCACTAGCTCGCATCGGTGAATATTTTACTTAATCAAATCAACTAGTAACAGAGCCTAAGGCTATGCCTATACGCTCATATGAGCAAACCTGTACAATGAGTCCAATACCTGCGGGTACTGAACAATAGGCGGATGTGAAAAAAATATTTCATAAAACCTAGTGGTATTTTACGAAGCCAAATCTATTGTCATGGTTTTATATGGCATATTTCACGTTTCCTAGAAACTAGAATATGTTTCAAGCCCTAAAAACGTCGTAAGGATTATTATTTTCGACTTTTATGTAATCTGAACTAGATGTAATTCTCATCGAGAACTAATAGAGTCGTGTAGGAGTGAATCTACCATTACTGTTATAGGTAATATCTGTATTGGTATGTCTACACCAGTGCTTTTTCATGTTCATCTTACGCTTTCGTCTGACGCATGCCTGAAGCGCCATAGCGCATGCCTTAATACTAGTTAAAGTCTTATGGCAATCAATATTGCATGCGCTTGACGCAAGAGGAATTGAAAATTGAAAGCGCAAGATGAACATGAAAGCGCACGGGTGTAGACATACCATTAATCAGGTATGGTAAATGTAGAAAAAAAAAACATAGACACTCCAACAATGACTCGCACTTATATTTAGGTTAATTGTTAGTAACATGAGCATGGTCACAATGTATAAAGTTACACAACAACAGAAATATAATAAGGACAAGTTACTCAGATAATAATGGTCAGACTTCTTCGGCTGATCAAGACAGAACGCCCGCTCCGTCGTAGAAAGCAGCTTTTATAACATCGGGTGCGTTGATTCACAATGACAACTACCCTTCTTTATCTTCTAAACATTGCCTAGTGTTACTAGCTACTGGCATAATATACCTATTTTTTATTAAACGTGTACTCCTTCACCCCTAGGCCACAAAAAATTATATGGCACGGCTCCCGCGCGAACGGTGAGCGTGCCCTGGACAGCTACTGTGAGGAGTGGCAGAACGGCGACCCCGCCAACCGTGGCCTTGGCTCCTCACTTTACTCACACAAACTACTAGCACAGGAGAGGTAAAGTATCTTCTTCGTCCATGCGTCTCCTCAAAACAGTTGTACATTCGGAAGCAACGAATCCGGGTTATCAACAGCCGCAGGCGACCTATATATAGTACTCTATAAAATACTTTTCATTTGAATAAGCTATCATTCTCAGTTTCCGACATATTAAAGCGTTAATTACATAGAAGCGGCGTAAGGTGAAGGCGCGATACAGGCGCGTCGCGCCTTCACCTAACGCCGCTTTAATTCCGCCGCCTTAATTCGCCCGCGGCATCGCCCGCGCTCCTTCCGTATTTTTCGGGATAAAAGTAGCCTATGTCCTTCTCCAGGTTCCAGACTCTCTCTGTACCAAGTTTCATCAAAATCATATCAGCGGTTTAGGCGTAAAAGCGTCACAGACAGAGGGACTTACTTTCGCATTTATAAAATTAGTAGGGGTTTAAAAATACTTCATTAAAAATAGTAGTAATTCTTACACGTTGCCAATTTATTTACGTATCTAGTTTAAAAATGATTGGTGCTTAATCCTGGAGTGACTATCATCTAACCGTCACACAAAATGCTTTATTTATTAAGTCCTTATTCCAAAAAATACTGCTAATCTCGCATAATTAAAATACGTCCAGTCCATAATTAAAAGATAAATCCAACATGAAAGCCACAATATTTTCAAAATAAATTCAAAAGCCCTTTACCTGCGTTTGTACTTAAGGATCGACTGAGAAACTCCAATAACAAGCGAACGGTATAGAAAATGTTTGCATAACAGAAAGACGCTCCGAACGCAGCTGTCCTCCAGGACTTGAGATGTAAAGCCTCATTCAAATATATTAAGATTCCGCTCAACTTGACATCGAATCCGTTTAATTGCTACTTGTGTATATTTTTTTAAACAAGACCTTAATTCAACGTCTTAAAGAATAATTTCAATATTTCACTTCAAACGTAGTAGTTCAAAAGTTGGGGTCTGCCCGTCCATTTTGATAACTCAATTTGAGGAAGAAGTGTATTTTGTTGGAAGGGTTCAAGGAATTAGCAAAGTTTATTCGCTGCTAATTTTCTCTCGCATAAATAAAGAATAATAATGGAATATTAAGGACAGTGTTTGGCAAAATTATAAACATTTACTATGTGCACTGTAAGTCTGTAATGACGTTATTGATGTAGGTAAAAATAATGTACATTCGTTTTAACTTTAACATTTTCAAATCGTAATAGCCTTTTCCCAACTATGTTTGGGTCAGCTTGCAGTCTAACCAGATGCGGCTGAATACCAGTATTTACACGGAGCGACTGCCATCAGACCTCCGCAACCCAGTTACTGGGCAATGCAGATCCTAAAGTTAGACCAGCAGGCTTACTCCCGACAGCATCGAGTTTTGAATCGAGTCGACTTAGTGTCAATTCTTACTCTTGAAATCGACAAAACTGCACAACCGTGGTGAGGTTTGCTTTAAAACTAACAATTAATATAAAAAACAGTCGTTAATTTTTATTCGAACTGGTGCACAATTGTGCGCTTTTGTCGATTTCAAGAGTAAGAATTGACACTAAGTCGACTCGATTCAAAACTCGATCCTGTCAGGAGTAAGCCTGCAGTTGTCAGTCTTCCGAGCTTCTGACTACCCTCAACAACTGTCATAGGTATTCGTTGACACCCGGCTACAAATCTAAATAGTATTAATATATAATTTAATTCACAGATATCCCTGCAGTAGTCACTTCGTGGTACTCTGCGTTGAAGTAGCTTCAGAACTAAATTCTCGAAGAAAAAGAGAGACACCAAGGTAAGACATAACACATCATAGAAACTACAGTGAAAATCAAGAATAGTTTGGTGCAAGACGCTGACGAAAAGACCAAAACAAATAAAGGAGATATTTAATTGAAAATAATTCTAGAACTAATCTAATATTATTATAAAATAAAAATTACTAACATAATCTCTTCCAGATATAATGCGACCGGCACTCTCGATGACGACGACTATCTTTACAATGCTGAGGAATATCAACAACTACTGAACGAAATATTTGCTCAACCGTTTAGAGAGAATTAGGTTATGACGTCATCGCTCATCTGTGTTACGTCAGAATGCACCAACGACTCGTAATGTTCGAAATCGTATGATTTGTATAGATGTTGTTTGCTATCTGTAATGTGAAAATTAAAATTATTATTGCAAAGAGAATCAGAGATTCTGTTAAACCTTGCTAAAGAGATGTTTAAATGTAAACTTTGAAATTAAAGATTGGCAATTTAAAAACCATCTCTTCGAAGATAGATCTTTATTTCGCCATTGATAGCTAATTGAGCAACTCTTTCATTGTACGATAGCTTCGAACAACAAAGACTAAATGTCTCTTGTCGTTGTATTCTGATTCAAAATATCTTAAAACGCCCAACACAAAACTATTTAGCCAAATTCAGAAATTGCGGGCGATTTCGAAATGAGATTAAAGTATCAAGTCCCAAAGCTTGGTGTTCATATGAGATTCCTATTAAACTAAGCGTGTAAGCTTAAGCCAGTGAAAGTTACTACAGACCTACATTTGTATTACTGTATGTATAGTGAAATGTAATTAGTTACGCGCTTCATATTGCGCTTAGGATGTTTGTAAATAAATTTTGTAAAATTATGTATCGATTGGATTGTAAACTTGAAGGGATTACGAATCGTCACATTGAGTTAGAAAAATATATATTTAATTTAAAAAAGGTTATTATAAATTGGTTAGATGAATTTGATGAGAAAGCTATTTTAAGTGACGATATTTTAATAGTTAAGACTGTTGTTAGAGGAGACATAGGTGAAGTACTACCCAAACTATTGTTTAACCCACCTAGTACAAGTATATTTAGTTTAGTTGGAGGGGATGATAGAATTAATACAGTAAACGAATTCTATTTTTTCATAACATTGAAATTGGTTTCCAAAAAAAGATCAAAGCATTTTCATATTCGTGAGACGATTCGTAAGCCTACTTAATTATTTCTAGTTATAGACACAATACCAATGTTTGTGATTTTTTCGAGATATTAATTCGAGACTGTATATAATATTATTATTCGAGAATTAACTATTTTTAATTTAAGACAATGGAAGTATTTCGAACTTAGCAAATTTTTATGATTTGATTTCTTTAGTAGCAAAAAATAATTTGACTGACATGTAATCGACTGATTTTTTACTTAAGAACTCGTGTAATTTGATTGCCGATATATATACTCATTTTCTCCCATCATTCGCCTCAGAACACAGGCTATAAATGTTTTTACTTTTTCAAAAGCAAAAGTATTTTTAGCCTAGAATTTTCCTTTGATAATTTCACACATGGATAAAAAAACTAAAAAAATCTATGTAGGTGAGCTATCGTCAGCAAATAAAATACGCGTTTGAATTCTACGCTACTCTAAAGCAAAAAAAATCAACGTCAATAAAAAAATTATCTCTTTTATTCGTTTTCGTCCACCTCAATCGAATAGTTGACGTTCACTAAAAAAATACGAACTCTTTCGAAATTGGACAATAAAATATTTTTACTGCATATATTTATATATACTCTTGTGACACACATACTATACTAAATTGTGTTTGATATTATACTTATATAATATTTAATTACTCTTGTAAGTAAAACTTGGTCCATATACTTGACATCTAGAACTATAGTTACGTATAATAATATAATATCTTTCTAACCACATAGTACCTAAAATGCCTTTTGTATTTTTTTACTACGCCGATACACATAGTAGGCTAATTCACCTAACTAAAGAAGTTCAGTTGCAGTAGGTATAGTTGCAGTTGATTTTCGATCAAAATAATGCTTTTCGTATTTTCTTAGAGGCCTCGCCCACAGCGACTTTTTGTATCGATGCTGTCGCGCATGTGTATCAATACAGCCGCGATGCTATCGCTGGCTGTGTGTACACACGGCTACACATCAAGCATACATTTCCAGTTTACACTGACCTCTCATTGTAAGGAAATCCTATACAATGCGAGATCAGCTTATACTGGAAATGTATAGCTTGATCTGTAGCCGTGTGTACCTAAGCCCAGATTCTGTACGCCATAGTAGCAATGCAGAAACGCGTATACAAAACGCGCGACAGCATCGCTACAAAAAGTCGCCGTGGGCGAGGGGCCTTAATCGGCGATCGCTGTCGGTTACGCTCGCGTGAACTTAACTGCAGCGTTACTGTAACTGGATCGGCGCGTCATGCAATTACGTGAATTAGTCTACAGGACTGCTTTATAATGATTTAGGATTTAACGAAAAGGAACTCTTATAAACAAATGCATTTCAATGGCCAATCCAATAGAATTTCTTGAAATGGTTACACTTCCAATAAGCATGGACTTTCTTTTCCGCCGTCTCATTCATTCTCATGTCGGATTGATAGCTAGTCACGGCTAGGTTGCGCCGTGCACAAAGAAAGAAGGACCAAAATTTAGAATTTGGTCCTTCGATCATTTCGGAACTTGTGCCATTCGATACGATACAATAAAAGTCTGATTTTATTTGCAATCTAAACATTTATTGTACTTTGTATTTATATTAGAAATAGACGTAGTGACGTACCTACCTGTATTTTTTACCAGTAACTGTAATTTTAATTTACTAGTCTCACTGTTTTACTGTTTTTGTAAGGCGCTTTATATAAATCACTTTTTATAATGTAGAGGAAATATATTTGGAAATTAATACATGTATCATCTTTATCACTTACAGCACGTTAAACACGCTTGAAATGTAACCTAAGTACGAAAGTAAAAAAGCCTTACCCATACTATGAACGCCCGGATAAGGGAAGATAGAAAACAAATTAAAATAAAATTTATTCTATACCTAATCTCCTGACTACTGGAAACACTTTTTTTTATATTGTTTAGAAACTTACAGCGAAAGTTGTTGAAAGCTTCAAACTTTACGAAAAATGTAATCAAAAAATCCTGGATCTGAAAGACCAAAGTTTTTTTTTTGTTATCCTTTTGTCCCACTGCTGGACAAAGTATTCTCTCATTTTTATATCACAAAAGTTTATGTACGCTGGGTGGTAGGAGGCTAAATTATTTTTAACTTCTATAAAAATGTACCCGGAATAACTCCCATTCAGAAAGTTATTAACATTAATTGTAGTTTTTTGAAAAACTTTGTCAATCCTTCATAATTATGTTACTAAAATTAGTATGAGTTTTACAAAAACAGTGAGACAGTTCTAATGAATACAACATGACATACCGACAAGCATTTACGAAATAATCGTTAGTTGTATCGCTTTACATCGATTTAATATAACAATTCGTGTATTATATTACGAACGACTGTATTTATATTGATAAGTAAAAAAATAAATGTTTTCACGACAATGTAGAAAGAAAATGTTTCATTTTATTTTATCCAGTATCTTTGGCAATAAAACAAAAGAAAAATATCAATATCAAGAAGAATAGAGCTATTTATTCGCCAAATGAAAAAGATTGTTCAAATAATATTGCATCTCTCAACTCAACATAAAATATAATAAGTTTCCAATAACTGCCCCAGTGGTCTAACTTCTTAGTAGAAGAAGTTAAACTACCGGGGCATTTATTTTATGTACGATAGTTCGTGTCGACAGGAGCCATACGAGAATAGTTCATGCTGTGGTGAAAAGATTAGCCAGTCATCAAGGTAGGTAGCGGGGCCGACTTCCCAAGGTGCGCCGGACGTAAGCATCATCACTCGTGGAGGCTCGTTTCATGCACCCCAAAGTTGGTCTAGCTGCCGAGCATGAAGTCCTGGGTTCGATTCCCAAGTCGGGAAAAGTGTTATTGGGTTTTTCCGTGTGGAATTTCTGAGTAGCAGCCCGGAGTCTGGTTTGTGCCCGGTTGATGGTAATAAGCTCGCTCCCTATTACATGGGATTTAAACATAACGGCGAAATGAGGGTGTACTATATTATACACTTCTGCAAAACCCTTCGGGGAATACAGGCGTGATGTGAAATATGAAAACTTACTACCATTTTATTCTTAGAAATAGAGAAACAAACAGATCTTATAAAAACATCAAGATGATCGTCTGTATTCATAATAGGGGATTTACACGGGTCGAAAATCGAACGTCTAAATGACTAAAATCTGTGTGGCTAAAATCGCAAGCCAGTTGGGTGCCATCCGACATTTTCCGTGCGGCGACAAGCCGTAAGCGGCGGGTGACTAAAATCGGCCGTGTAAATGGTCAGTTGCAGGCGATCGCCCGCCACATAAGTTGTGTTTTGCGCTGTGTTGTTCCGCTAGAAATGAACAAATCGCATGAGATTTTTGTCGACCGATGTAAATAGGGTGGCGATTCAATATTTACAAGTGATGAGACCGGTGACTTGCCGCACGGCTAAAATCGACCCGTGTAAATCCCCCATAAAACGCATTAGACGGCTTTACACACTCTACCCTATCGCGCGTGAAACCATTTTTTTCGTATAAAGATAATTTCAACCGAACGCTAGATCGTTATAAGAAAAAAATAGTTTCCCGTGCGATACAGCGAATGTGTAAAACTAGTTATTGGTAACAAAAGGAGTGAAAAAGTTAAAAAAATACAAGCTTCGCAACGAAATAAAAAAGATGATTTTATCTCAATAAGTACCCAAAGCAACAAACATCAAAGTTTCTATTTGAAGAAACCATTCAACTGGACAGGAAATATCACGTCAAGCGAAAACTAGAAAATCACGATGTACGAGTAATTCCAGATACTATTGACGGCTCGAGCTATTGAAACCCTCTCCTTGATTTGTGGAGGTAGTTCTGTTAGCAACACCCCATGGGCCTGCGATTGGCAGACTAATTGATTTCAACTCAAACGCAGTCAGGTAAGGCGAATTTTAGCTGCGAAATTCTAAGGACGGTGCAGAGTTAGAACGGGCTGCAACGGAAATATATTTTATAGACAGATTAGCTTTTAGCCGGCTTACTTGTCGGAGAAGGGTGGTGGTTATATTCTACAAGCTGTAACTATTAAATTTATGAACAAAAGTTGTTTTTGTTAGGATTAGGAAAAATATGTAGGTACCTACAGTGGGCCAAGAAAATGGCTAACCACATTTGACAAAATGTATCTAAATGTAATAAAAATAAAATGTAATGGTATCAAAATATCGCTAAGATTGACGTCATTTCAATATATTAATTTAAATGTTCTAGCCAAAATAACTCGTCTGTATGACGTGCAAAAAATATACGACGCAAGACTGTTTTTTTTTTCTTCTTTTCTAAGGTACAAATAATTTCCTTTTAGCTTCTGACCTTTAGAAGTTTACTCGGATGTGTATCATCCGGAGATTAACGATCACTAGGATCCATAAAATTTTGCTCAAAAAAAATTGAGAATGAAAAATGTGTGTCGAATCGCGGGCGAGACCAGACTGGACCCAACTGAGAATTTCCCAACAAAAAAACTCCATTATATTTTATCCAACCAGTCGAACTTGTGACCATAAAGCGTGAATTACACAGAAAGGGCATAAGGCGCAGCGTCGCTTTTTTACATTTTGTGTGAAAAAAAATTGAAGCGGTACGAAAAATGTATAAAAGTGACGCGCCTGCGCCATGCCCGCGCCCCTCCTGATGAAGACCCTGACGACCCCTTCCCATCACCGTAGACGAGGTCCACTCGATAGTGAGGAAACTCAAACCCAGAAACGCCCCCGGCTCAGACGGTATCACCAATAAGGTGATCAAACACTTTTCCGCCCCGCTCATAGTCCTCATGACCGCCATCTGCAATGGCGCTCTGAGTAATAACATCTTTCCGCAAGCTTGGAAACAAGCCACCGTTATCGGTATCCCCAAACCCGGCAAACCCAAGAGTGAGCCCACTAGTTACCGCCCCATCAGTCTTCTCAGTGTACTTGGGAAAATCTATGAGCGTCTCATTTATATCCGTTTAAAGGATTTCGCTGACTCCCGTAAACTCATCCCCGATGAACAGTTCGGTTTTCGAACCAAGCACTGTTGCATTCGACAATTGCACCGCATAGTCAAACACATTAGCTCCCGTTTCATGCGCTCGTACAAAACGCATGCTCTTCTTCGACGTAGCGAAAGCCTTCGACAAGGTCTGGCACAACGGTTTATTATACAAACTGTACCAATTCAACGTGCCGAACCGTCTCGTGCTCATCATTCGCGACTTTCTGTCGGATCGCTCCTTCCGCTATCGCCTAGAAGGCATTCTCTCGCCATGCCCGCTCCTTATGCCGTTTCTGTGTAATTCAGACCTAAGACAAATACGTCACTTTTTTGTATCATATACGTGCTGTGGAAACAGCCACAAAAAAGGATTCTGAAAACGTGCAGTCACGCTGACCACAACTTTTTTTTAATACCATAACTGCATTCAGAATTTTTTGGTTGACTCGGTACAAAACGTAGTACGCCTAACCGCTCTAAAAACATTTTTATTCCCAATACCTACTGTTGTTGATTTATTAGAGAACCTAAAAACTACATTCTGCTGCCCTACAACGCTCAGTTGCACCAACTAACTATATTTTTATCTGTATAAAATGTAAGTTATAAAAAGATGAAAAAAAAATGTTACCATAGCGTACCAGTTATATTTTATCGCAGAGCGATGTTTTTACAAAGCAAATTTTTACATAGAATTACAAAATTACGTTTAATTACTTTTCAAAATAATATTGTAGAATTGATAATCATCACTTACAAGTAATATAAAAAAAACGATTACAATTAATAGAATTTGTAATTTCATTTATTTAATTATTGTAAGCAATTCAAAGACTAAGTAGAATTATTTTTCTAACAGCCATAATTTAAGTTACCCATTAAATCCATTCAGGGGAAACTTTTTGACCTTCTATAACTACAACCATAAAATTTACGTGAAAGCATTAATTTGACAAAAAATGTGGTAAGGTTATAGTAATAGTTAGTTGGTGCAATTGAGCCTTAGTATCATCCTGCTCAGAGGTTACAGAAAAACCTTTACGCCTTACTGTTGTTTAGCCCACACTCATGTGTTATGCAGTTCATTGCTTCAAGTAGAGCCCCCTTGCTCACATCGTAATAGGGAGGAGTGACGCTGCATAAAGCAGATTAAAAGCAGGAATTTTAGTTTATAAACATTATGTCTAAGTACAGACGACAGCAGATCAAGCTACCCGAAACTGTCAAATTTTCCCAATCAACCTTGAACCTAATGCTTTCGCGATAAAGAAACAAAACAGAAATAAAATGTATTTCTGTCAGCTATCTAATAATAATTACATTTTACGATGATAAAAATATTTTTGTATAATAAATTTTGGAAGACACATTCATATTTATGATTAGTTACGACTTACTCACGTGCATTTTTCGGGATTGCCCGACTAGTTTCGGACCCAAACGGAGCCCTTAATCATGAGCTGACCACGCAGCGAAATCGCGAGTCAGTTCGGCTTATGATTAAGGACTCCGTTTGGGTCCAAAACTAGTCGGGCAATCCCGAAAAATGCACGTGAGTAAACCGTAAGTAATGATAAAAATATTGTTCAGAATAACGTATTGATTCAAAACGATTTCTATGATGGTAACCATGCATCAGTAGAGTATTTTTATTCATAGAATAACAACCGTTCCACCTCTAAGGTAAGCGGTGGAACGGTTGCCTTTCAACGAGTTCGAATCCGGCTGACTTTTCGAATTTATGTGCGGATCATACTTTGATTATTGCGGTAACGGTAAAGAAAAACATCGTTAGGAAACTTGCACACCTGAGAAGGCTCCATAAAGTTCTCAGTGGAGTGTGTAGTCCGCCAACCCACACCAGGCCAGCGTGGTGGACTAAAACCTAAACCCTTCTCATTCTACCCTTTTCATTCGTTAATTTGCTGTGCCCGACAGGGTCCATGTGATCTAATTATAAGTTTTACCACCTAAGAATACATGTGGATTGCAATAAAAGTATTGAGTATTCTGAGACGAGGCCCTTGCCCAGCAGTGGGACACTAATGCGCTAATTGGGCAAACCAGGGGCCTAATTCTCCTAAAATAAATCTTGATAAATCACAACCGAACCAAGGCCGAACCGTTCATTCAGACAGTTCTAAATTTCAAAAGCTATCAAATTGTTTGACACAAAAAACAAAATCAATCATTTTGAAAGTTTTCGAAAACAAAAACTGACTGACGGTTGTGGTTCGATTGCGTTTGGTAACAATTTATTTTAGGAGAATTGGGCCCCAGGCCAGCGTGGTGGACTAAAGCCTAAACCCTTCTCATTCTGAGACGAAGCCCTTGCCTAGCAGTGGGACAGTAATGGGCTAATTGTGTATGTGTAATGTATGTAACCAAACCAGTACATAATCCCTCACAAGTATTCACAATATTTTGGTATTCGTCTGCCCGTACCTACTGGTTGCGCCATCTATTGGAATTTCGGAGCAAGCTTGGACAATCACAGTCTACCTATATCTTACTCCTTACAGTCGGTCAACGTAGAACATTGTCGCAGAGCAATCGTGCGGGGGGTTGCAGGGTGAAGGAGCGGAGGTTATGTCCCGAGTAGCCACATACTTGGGACATAACCTCCGCCCCTACATAATTTTGACATTTCTTATGACCTGTCAAATGTGTGGGCGTTGACCCACTGTATGTAGTAAGTTATAGATACACTGTGTTACAACTGGCGAGGCGTGAGCTGAGCTTTGCTTTTGTGTGAGTGCACATAGAATAGATTTCCAAAAAGCAGTATAAACCGGTTTAAACCAAGTAAAGGGCGCGTCTGCATTCATTCTCACACAAATGCAAAGCTCAGCTTAGGCCTCGCGGACGGTACTAGAACTTAGGAGTACGCGTTTTTATTTACCTATATTAAATCTGGCTTACAAATTACTTGTTATACAAGGTTAGTTGGAAAGGGGGTACTAATCCGAAAGGGTGTTAAAGTACCCATAATAATGAATAACTTTTTTTCCACAACTTTTCCCAAAAGTCAATAGTTAAGGAGAAATAGCTGTTCAAAGATCTCAAAAAAAAAACGCTAAAATCTATCTATCCCCAGTTATGATCAGCTGTGTTTACATTTTAGGTCATATTTAGGGTCATGAATCAGAAGCACCATTTTCTGAATTCGTAACTAAAGCCAATATAAAGATTTTTTGAAAAAACTAAAATAAAAATCATTTTGCATGAAAATAAAAATCATCGAATTTTTAAATTTTAACACTTGCTTTAAGACAGCTATCATTGATACTTTAAGTGACCTGTGGATTAGTATCCCTTTCTGACTAACCTTGTATTTTATTTCACATGAAACGTAAATATATGAAAGACAATTCTAATGATTACATAATGTCTACATTTACGATTCGATATAAAATACATAATCTGATTTTCTGATGAGGTATCTCAAAGAGAAAATTGGGACTCCGACACCGAATTTCGATTTCCGATTAATAGAAATTGTTTCGGAAACGGAATAACTACGGGAATGCTCCAGGTGTTTATATAGAGAAGTAATTTTTTCTCGTTGACAAACTTCGTCAATCGTACAAAAAAGTTTTCTTATTAAAGTAGAGACGAGGCCGTCCCAGCAGTGAGGGATTCTATCTTGCGATCCCATTAATGTTGCAACGACGGTGAGGTAACAAAATGGAGTTTTTTTAGTAATTCTGAAGAAACAGCATAGTAAAGGTGGATCTCATCTGAATCAATGGAGGGAAAATCGTTTACTTGGATTAAAATGTAGCTCGGTTGTGATTGAAGGGATCTCGGAAGGAATTGCGGAATAGCGATGCCCGATATGTCGGTTTGTATCGATATATCGTATCGTAATGTATCGCTACTGATTGTATCGATACACGATATATATCGTATGTCTTTGTATCGATACTGTAAACATCGTATCGAAATACCGTATTGTTGTTTACGTGGAGTTGCAAATTTATAGTGTTGCCTTCAGTTTTAACGTTTAATAACTTGCATTTCGCACCCGAATCACTTTTAATAAAAAATCTCACACAAAATCAAAAAAGTCAAAACTAATATTTACTTTAGGTCTTACCTATCCACGTCGTATTACAAAGGTTAATGCCGCACTTACAAGTGTAGCGGCATTACAAAAGAAGAATAATTAAGTTTGTTTTCATACTTATGTAATCTCTGTTACTGTTACTTATCTTAACATTCACAAATCAAACATCACTCTCAAGTACTCAATACAATACGATATTTTCGATGCGATATTCCGGCGAATCGATACGATACAGCCAAATATCGCATTGACGTGTATCGATACAAAATATCGATATATCGCATTCCGTTGTATCGATACACCAAAATATTGACACGTACCTATCGGCCATCGCTATTGCGGAAGTGTGTGGCACAGAAGTCTATTTTTTGTGACGCCAAATAAAATTGTTTAATTTTATTAAGGCTGGTGTTCACCAATATTAATTCTCTGGCTAAGCAAGCACCTGCCTAAAGTTCTGGTACTTTAGTAACCTGCTGATTAACCAGAAATGAAACGCGACTATGGCACCTTTCGCGCCCATAGTCGCAAAAGAAGCAATTTAGAAAAAAAAAGCTTATACACAACTTATGAAAATTCGTTTTAGTCGAGTGTTATAGATAGAATACCAAAAAACAGCACTTGACCTAGGAGGTCAAGGTTAGAAGTTATAGTAATTAATGCTAAAAACTGTTATGTATAAAATGATTTTGATGCCAATCGCTAAAACTTCGAAAACAGATGCTCTAGATTCCTATCTTTTGTTTTTAAAAAAAAAAAACGTTGCCCCACACTAAGATTTCTCTTGTATCGTGGGTGCGTTTACAGACACAAATCTCACATATACAAACGCCCAGACCCGAAACAACCATCTGTAGTCCATACAAATTTTTGTTCCGTGTGGGAATCGACCCCACGACCCGTAGCGCAGAAGCCAATCGCTTAGCTACTGCACCAAACATGTCGTCGTTTAGATATTTGGTGTTCTAAAACACTTGACTAAAATATTTTACATACATTCAATATGTTAATTATGTTATGTGTTGACAGAGAAAAATGCTCTTTCGCGCCTATGAGCGCCTTAATAAATTATAAGATTAGAATCCTAGCGATGTGTACAGACGCCAGCACATAAAGCTACTACAATCTGAAAATTTTCTTTAATACATTTTCATCTTTATCGCAAAAGTATAAGGTTCAAGGTATATCCTAATAAAACTATAAACTAAAATAGAGCATCAAAATATTCCTCCGCATCGCTGTCCACTGGTAACGTGCCCAGAAGGCTGGCAGCATTGCCACGTTGTATGACAATGCTAATCCTGTGGCTAAAGTAGAGACCAGCCTTCGGGTCACGGGAAGCGTCGCAACCTCTCTATATAGAAGTTGGGCACTCGAACCCCACGACCCGAGTGTTACGACCCCAAACGGCTCGAAAATATAATTACTGATGAAGTTATTATATTTTCGCCGCTTGAGGGCCTCCGCATTTTTTGTTATTTGTAAATACTTTTATTTGTAATTATGTAAATATCGTTTGTGTAAATAAAATTATCGAGGTTCAAGGTTGATTGGGAAAATTTTACAGTTTCGGGTAGTTTGACCTAGTGGCGTCTGTATATACCCAATCAATATAGAGATCGTTTATTCTTAATTAACATTAAAACAATTCATTTATGTTGGTTTCACAGCACACACTTGTAGAAGATAAACAAAGTTCGCTAATTTGGAGTGTGGCGATCGTGTAATGTATTTACACGCATAAATAACACTTCATGTTGGACATTTTGAGTGTGATCCAACCGTGTTAACACTGTAAACATAGACTTTTACCAATTTATTCTGTGCTTTTACCCACTAAAAAAACCGGCCAAGTGCGAGTCCACTCGCGCACGAAGGGGTTCCGTATAGTCGTGTGTAACTCTTTACTGAGTCGACTCAGTGAGTCGTTTCTTCAATCTGATGCATTGAAACGTATCTCGAAACTATACAAATAGTGTATTTGTATCATTCATTCTGCTCTT
Organism: Amphipyra tragopoginis; assembly: GCA_905220435.1. NCBI lineage: Eukaryota > Metazoa > Arthropoda > Insecta > Lepidoptera > Noctuidae > Amphipyra > Amphipyra tragopoginis. Next base: position 10,204,555 of record HG992008.1, read on the forward strand.
TCGGATCTCTGTCAATTTGCCTCATTTGGAACGCGGCTTTATACGAACTCTCTCACTCATGCATTGGCTGATCCGAATCCGAAACGTCGCGAACTGACGCGAACGAAAGAGTGAGATCGCCGCTCGTCGTGTTCTGTCGGGGCGCTTCGGGTGCTATGAGCTTGCGTCGAGTCCACTATCTTTTCTTGCTTTGAGTACGAGTAAAAGAGATACAAAATAAATTTGATGACGAATATTGCGCGCACTTGTCGCATCGTTTGTTTATGTTTTTTTAGTTGACCTTTGTTTGCGCAAGTAAAAACTTAGTTTTTCTAAATTAATTAGTTAAGTGCACGTAAAGTTTACGGAATTGAATACGTATATTCTCGAATCGGGATATTCGGGAATCGATTTTATTTAACCTTAATTCATTATAAAAGTAATGTTTAGGTATGTTTTGATAAATATGTAATATGTATGCATTAAAATAACAAAGGTCAATTAAAAGCGAATTGAAAAAGTATCTAATTGATTCGCGCAAGTGATTTAATTTCTGCTATCCTTGGCTTGAGTTTTGTTTAGTGATTCAAATGATAAAGATACGTTCCACTGATACGAATCTTTGAACTGATGCAGATACAAATGATACATTCACTTCGGTGATACACTTTTCCCAGCACTAGTTCCGTACCATTTATATATAAAAATGGCAAAAAATCACGCTTGTTCTATGGGAGCCCCCTTAAATGTTTATTTTGTTCTGTTTTTTAGTATTTGTTGTTATAGCGGCACGTATTGGACCCTAGTGTATAGTGTATTTGTGTACTAGAATGGTTGTTATATAAGTACCTAGAATATCGCTAGTCCATGACCGGACACATTGTATAGGCAATTAGAGTAAAATGGGTACCTATTTTAAAACAATAAATGGTGTTTAGTTGCTTGAAAGTGCTTTTATGACAGTGGGTATCATGATTTATGAGTATTGGCACTTTTTTCAATATCTTTTAAGTCTCATAAAAAAATATTTGTAACTTTAGTTTACTGTAAAAAAATGTACTACCAAAAAATGCTGCAAATAACCCCAACTATCGCTTAATTTCGTTTGATCCACGATTTTTTACCCACCCTATATAAAATATCAAAGACAATTTTTAAAATATTGCGTTATTTTTATAAAGATGGAAGTACTGTTTTTAATTTCCGTAAAAGTAATCCGAGCTAAAATGTTTCCGTGTTCAAAGGTGGCTATTTAAAATTCTAGATGTAGTGCTCTTACATAAAACATTTTTTCTCTGAAACTCCAATTTTTTTTTATTGTGCACTTCCCCTTGGTTAAGGAAACGAGTAATTATTAAACATCTACAAAGAAGAAACTGGGAGATGCAATATTTAGTTAGCTATAATAAGGAGATGGTATTTTCTTTTCATCTGTAGCTTTTTAAATATAATATGAATTAATAGCAATAGAAAAAATAAAGCCTTGTCTATGTACAGACGCCAGCAGGTCAAGCTACCCAAAACTATCAAATTTTCCCAATCAACCTTGAATCTAATGCTTTCGCGATAAAGATGAAAATCTATTAAAGAAATTTAACAGATTGTAGTAGGTTGATGTGGTAGCGTCAGTACTACCACCATACGTATTTCCGCCGCCAAGCAGCATTGCTGTGTTTCGGTTAAGAGTGAGGCGTAATTATCGTAACAGGTAAATATAACAGGTATCATAAAATAACAGACTAACTAAAAAGTAAAAATAAAATAAAAATCTTTATTGTCACCAGTTATACATTCATCTGATCTTAGAGTAATCTAACATATGCATCGTATAAATGTATTGCACAAAAGGTACTGCTACTGATTCCCAAACTAAGCTTGAGCTTGTATTTTGGGAAACAGTGTTCAGCCGCAGGAAGTATCACTTAGTAAAATACGAATACATTGGTTTGAATGTCGCTGCAGTAGACTTACAATAATCTTTGGAAAACTTTCGGTAATTCTTATTTTATAATCTAATATTTAATTTTATTTAAGTTTAACTGTGACAAATTAACTGAAAAAACAGTTCCTGTTCCACGAGATAACAAATTCCTAATACAACGACAGTCATAAGTTTTTCTCTATTTATGCTTATGAGAGTTACCTTAGTTAGATTAGAATAAGATAAAAAACGTAACATGTTACACTGTGACACACTGTTACAGTCACAAGCACTTTCCTTTTCTCGCATAGGTTTAACACCTTAGTTGAAAGGAGAAGTATCAACGCGTACCACTGAAAAACATCTGTTACAATAAACAGGTTAAACGTTTCTATCAGCGGTAACAGAGAACAGACAATAGTTTTTTCCCACATAGTGTGAAATAACAGACCGTTATTTTGTAACAGGTTTTTGGAACTGTTATTTACGTAGAATAGGAATAGGCGTAACAGATATGAGATTTTGCTTGATACAACCCACTCCTAGTTTCGGTTCAAGGGTTTGGGTGCCGGCTAAATTACAGGCAAATGGGATTTTCTAACTTTGTCTTTAAGGTTGGCAACACATTAGCAATCTGGTGCTGTACTGCCGCGCTAACGAAGAATACAATAACTCGATCTTGGAAGACTCCGAATTATATACCTAATATATATGTGTTTAAGGTATATAATTCAAAATCGTCCAAAATCGAGTTAGTGTATTCTTCGTTAGCGCGGCAGTGTAGGTAGCGCGGTATGTAGGCGTAGTGGTAACTAATACAGGTTGAAATTATAAACACTCGACAAACCGAAATGGGAGATTGTACTCATCATTATGAACAACTTTTACTATGGGACCAAACCTGAAATCGCGAAAAAAAAAACAGCTGTTCCCTACATTTATGTTTTCATAACTCGTCAAAATGTAGAGAACAGCAGCTTTTTTTCGCGATTTCAGGTTTCTTCCCATTGTAAAAGTTGTTCATAGTGATGAGTACAATCTCCCATTTCGGTTTGTCGAGTGTTAAAATTTCAACCTGTATATTTTCCATCTGGTCGCCTGTCGGTTGGATTCTAAACCTATGACATAAAAAAACTAAACATTCGTTTTATCATATAACATTCCATAGACACTGACAAATACTGTATGCTGTAGTCGACATAAAGAAGAATCTAAAACAAATACCTTATGTTCCTGTGGTTTGCATTTCAGCTACGACTGAAAGCGATACGACAAACGTATCCTACAAAAAAACAGAAAAATAAAACCTCCTTTTTATCCTGACAGAGATGTTTAATAAACAACTAGTCGTGGACACAAAGAACATTGTTTAAAAATCCTCAAAACTCGGTATTCACACAAAGCCGCCAAGGGAAACAAAATGGCTAAAATTGAAAACCAACAAAGTTACCGCGACCATCACTGGACAGAATTTACTTCGTTAAACTATGAAATTCGATTGTAACAACAAAAAAGTGGAGAAAACATTTTGGTAGGAACTGTGTATTTTTGCCACACACCGGTGCCTGAAGACTTGCCTCGGTTTTGTTACAAAATCCCCTTATGGAAGTTAGAACGGTCTGTGAAATTAAACCGCTTTGCCAACTTGTCCACGGCTGACTTAGGGTGAACTGACTTCATTAAGAATACAGGACAGGAGGTCACGTAATCATAAATATTTAGCATATTCCATATAGATATTTCTAAACCAAGTAGTATCAGTAATACACTAATGGCCAAATACTCCAACGCAACTCAATTTTAAGTAGTAATTGACGACACGTTTGGTGCAGTGGCTAAGCAATTGGCTTCTGCGCTACGGGTCGTGGGTTCGATTCCCACACGGAACAAAAATTTGTATGTCCTATAGATAGTTGTTTCGGGTCTGGGCGTTGGTGTATGTGACATTTGTGTCTGTGAATGCACCCACGATACAAAAGAAATCTTAGTGTGGGGAAAAGTTACCTAAAAAAAAAAAAATTCCGTTAAGTTCGTGTTGTCGCTGTCACTTAGTCTTAAAGTAAATGTGACAACACGAGACTTACTAGCCATTTATGATCAAGACCTCACCGATAAAAATAAAGGTTTTTGTTCAATACACGTTGTCTGACCATCTGATGTATGGACCACAAACTGCTTCAATCAAGCTGCTGTATCCAATTAAATTCAATTCTCCGATTCACGGAATGAGAAGACATAAATAATATAAAAATTTTCGTCGTCTTCCAACACCTAATGGCACATCACGCATGGAGCTTCGTCAGTATCTAATCTGTTCAATAAAAAAGTGCACCATCATTAATGATCAGGACATACATTTTAGTTAGAGATAATGAATCCGAATTTCACTGATCTTTTTAAAACAATTTTAACAGCAACTCAATATGTCTCAAAACAAAGCAGCTCTGTCTCTTGAACTAGATACCTACCTATTACTCAGGGAAATTGATATTGATCTGAATCCGATTTTTGTGCTGTTTCAGAGCTATCGATCACATCACAATACATTCGAATATATTTCTAATATCTGTCGTCTTCGTTTTCATTTAATTAAGGTCGTATATGGCTTTAATGCCTTCACCCAGTAGTCATCATGCATCTTGCATATTAACCACGCAGATCAATATCCGCACGATGAGCTCCTGACTACATGACATGAACAAGAGTCGATTACTCCCTTTACAAATTGAGAACTAAAACATCTCAAAAATGTATTAAATGGATCAGTGCTGCTCAACATAAAAACAGATGGAACAGAATGGAATTTTGGCATAATACACTAGGGAGAAATGAATCTGGGTCACCAACATAGTTTATTCCAATAAAAAGTATCTTAATAACTATTTTCGAAGTTTTATTAATTTAATTTAAGTAGTATTAAATAATGTACAAAATACAATTTATTTGAATAAACTAGCATTCTTAGTTTCCGAGATATTAAGATTTGTGTTGGTGACCTAGATCCATTGCTCTCGAATGTAATATCTGAGCTACAAGACTTGGGAAGCTATGTTAACTAGTTTTGGATGCTTACACAGCTATTATTAATTCAGACCCAACAATATCCCGATAACTACAAAACGTTAGCCAACCTTACCCTCTCAAATCTGTTACAAAGTTGGTTTCCAACAAGTAGGTACATAGCGGTACGAGTCCAACTGACCACTTCAAAGACTCCTGAATGAATGATAGCGACAAAATATTAGTTGAGAACGGTGCACGGTTGCCAACTTTGTTGAAGTTTAATTAAGTAGTTTGTGTACACGTGCTGTTGGAAGCGAGTGTAAAATTATTTGACATGTTAGTTGGATTTGTTAGTTCATGCGAAGATAAATTGGTAATTTTAGGCATTTAGGCTTTACATCGATTTTATTATATTAGTCCATATCTATCCGTCAAATGCTGAGTGATCTTCGTCGTCTCTCATAATTCAGCACGAGCTATACAAGAATAGCTCATGCCGTGGAGAAAGTCACACCGATAATTCAGCCCCATCAAGCCGTCTGCCCCCCCCCCCCCCAAGCCCCTGCCAGCAACGCCCTATGCTGCGGTCCGTGTCCCACTAGGGGTCGCCCTTAGTGCTGTTGTTGCAGGTAGTCACGATGTTAGTGTAGTACAAGTAGTTAGCTTAGGTTAAGTATTTTATTTCCCCCCCATTGACTGGAGACTCTTCAGGTCTCGCCACAGCCCAGGGTGCGCAGGACGTACAACTGGCGAGGCGTAAGCTGAGCTTTGCATTTGTATGAGTGCACATAGAATCGATTGCCAAAAAGCAGTATAAACCGGTTTAAACCAAGCAAAAGACGCGTTTGCATTCATTCTCACACAAATGCGAAGCTAAGCTTAGGCCTCGCGGACGGTAGATACGTGATGATTCGAAGTTTTTGTTTTATCAGGTTTTTTTGAGGTTCCCTTTGAAAAATAATGGCTACTGACGATACTCAATATCGTCACTCGTGGAGGTTGTTTCAGTGCTGAATGAAAGAGGTTCAGGGTTAAAAAAAGAGGATCATGTTCAGCGGGGGATGGTCGGTGATGGACGGCCTTGAGAGATTTGTTGTGTTTAGGTGACAAGTGGAGACGTTTTTTTTTTCTTTTTGTTTTTTTCATGAGTACAATTATAATTAACACTACTTATTAAGTGACAAACTGAGAAGTGTTGATGGGGAGTTTGTGCTCCGCTTTTTCTTCCCACCTTAATTACTAGGAAACAGGAAACGGTGAAGAGCGAGCATTTTCAAGTTCTATACGTATCTACGTACCTATATTTTATTGTTGACATTCAAAAATCGCTAAATAGATTTCTAGTCTAACTTAAATTTAAACGAAATTTTGTTTTTTTTTTTTTAAATAATGAATGTTTGTTATTTATTTTCAACTCTCGCGACTTTTGTACCAACCTGCACGAGACCAAAAAACGCTCCTATCTCAACATAATGCTTTTATACAAAGATGCGTTAAAGACACCTTTATTTGATACTCGGATTTTTTTGCGATCGGAATTGCATTGATATTGGAATTACTATCAACAGTAACCCTTTTTTTTTCTTTTGAAAATCCTCATGGATACCCTTCGCCTGGGGAAGGCGAGAGGTTATGCCGGACTCTTACCGGCTAAAAACCCACGGTGTTCCTTCTCCCGACCCTTGGTCGGGGTCGCGGGATTCGCAGCTGCATGCACCGCAACCCCGGCAGGCCTCGGTCCGCCAGCCCCTGGCGAACCTCTCTTTCTGTGGGGCCTTGCCCCACGTCCTCCTGAGAGGCGCGCACTGAACATGTGCGCGCCGCCTTCTCGGGCCTGTTACTGGTCTGGCGCAGGCCACACACTAGGGTGGCCGGAGATCGTTGCGCGCCCTCCGGCGTGCTTCGACAAGAGAAATACACGTGCCCACACCACACACCACACACGACCGAAGTGAATCGGCAGCGCCGACAGCGGTAACACGACGTATAGATCCTCATCCCGCGCGTTCGCGATCTTAAAGACGCTAACGCAATTGGGTAATTCATCAACTCGTCCTACATGCAGGCCCATTTATGACGACTTGCAGAACATCAAAATAAATAATATTTTCATTCTGCAACTCGTCCCACGTTTCTTTTTGTGTGGAACTTTAAACTTTATCGACGTTTGGTACAGTTAGTAAGACAAGATTTAACAATATTTTTTAAGAATTTGTAGGTTCTACTTTCGTTTTGTTTTTAGATTATTTGACGGAGTCGCACTACGACCGCTACGCGTAACGTCGTTTATATTTATAACGGCCCTTATTCTTGAAGGTGCATTTTTCTCGGATCAGTCGCGTTACAGCCGTTCTACCTAAACACTCAACGGTAGAAATGCCTGTGATGAGAAAATAATCACACAGATTACATTAACATTTTGTGAAGCATGATACTAGGCGAGCAGACTTATCAGGAGATACTTTTTTGGGCGAGCGTCAATAGTAACCCTACTGTATCGGAAATCCTTGCAATTCGAAAAATAACTTCAAACTACATAACCTAATAAAATCAATTCCAATCCAGCCCCCGTTTAGTAGTTCTAATATAGCAACAACAAACTAATGTTTATCAATAACCCACACAAGTTAGATCAGTCTATTGGACTTGATAATTCGGTTGCAACAACAGAGAATTCAGTTAACTCGGCAACTTCTCGTTGTTATAACGAACCGCTCGGTTTATTAACCGGAGCTCCCGCCCATGTATCGGGAGCATTTGAGAGTACCTACACAGTAAGGAAAGTAGGTACAGTAGTTTATAAGTTGACTTGGCAAGTTTTAAAACTCTTGCAGATCGTTGGTAAGGACGGTAACTACAGGGTGAAATTGTAAACACTCGACAAACCGAAATGGGAGATTGTACTCATCACTATGAACAACTTTTACTATGGGACCAAATCAAATCGCGAAAAAAAATCTGCTGTTCCCTACATTTTGACGAGTTATGCGAACATTAATGTAGGGAACAGCTGTTTTTTTTCGTATCGTAAAAGTTGTTCATAATGATGAGTACAGTAACCCCTTAAGAGGTTGTGCGTTATTTAAGTTACACCTTGTATATGAAATTGCTAAACTTGAAACTCTGCTTACTAATACCCGGTTCCTATACCTTACCGACAGAAGTTGGTAAAAATTACGACTCGTTTATCTTTAAGCAGTCATAAAGCTTGTCACCATAACTTAGTATAAAGTCTAGCATTTTACCTAAATGAAAAGCCAGCAGTAATTTTCTGAAAATTAGACCTCTCCCATAGACAATTACAACAAACTTTTCGCAGTTAATGCCATTATCATCCCGGACGTTACAGAGAGCAGTCGTGTCCAACATACGAATTATCCATTCAGTGCAGTATTAAAATATGCAGACACATAAATCACGCAACGCTGGACTGTAATGCACTGGTTACAATGCAATGTGTAATAAATTAATGCGGGACCATTTTTATTTGCCATCTACAGTATTTAAAAAGCTATTTACGAACTACTATTGAAACATTTCCGCAGGGAACTGGTTTTTCTAGTGCATTGTCTCATTAGATTGTTTTCCCTTTAAGCTTATAATAGTAAGCTTAAGTGTAGCACCAGACGGTGCCGAAAATACGCGACGCCATTTAACCGTAATTACGCCTGCAATGCTTTTTAAATTACCCGCAACACACCAAGGGAGCTAATAACGTCACATTTGGAGAAGCATATTTCGTTTCATACTCGTAATCATAACTGCAAGTGTGTGCACATCCAATCGCAACTGCAAAGTATGCAACTGCCAAATGTAGCTTGAAGGCAGTTAAGATGCAGTCAGTGCAACTTCATGACAACTGCCGACTAAACTCTGTTCAGCCAAGATGAGTCTTGACATAACGATCATTGTGTTGTATCATCATCACTACATAGTATAAAACAAGTCGCTTCCCGATGTCTGTCCCTATGTATGCTTAGATCTTTAAAACTACGCAACGGTATTTGATGCGGTTTTTTTTAATAGATAGAGTGAATCAAGAGGAAGGTTTATATGTATAATACATTGCACCCGTGCGAAGCCGGAGCGAGTCGCTAGTATGTTATGTTTTTTAAAATATTTTTTATTCTTTGTTTGGTAACGTTTTGCAGGGAAACGTAACACACCTTACGGCTAAATGGGTATAGATGAGGAATGCAACTGAAATTATAATTACGAACATGAAACGAAATACGATTCACCAACACTGACGTTATTAGCCCCCCTGACTAAATAAATTACATCGTGGCCAGCTGATTAAAAAAAAATTGCCGCTTATGTTCGGTCGCGTATTTCGACATACTTGTACCACAGTCTACCTATATCTTACTCCTTACAGTCGGTCAACGTAGAACATTGTCACAGAGCAATCGTGCGGAGGGTTGCGGGGTGAAGGGGCGGAGGTTATGTCCCGAGTAGCCATACTGCTACTCGGGACATAAATTCCAGGGCTCGCACTTTGATTTGATTTCAAATTTGATTGATATCGTTCATAGAAATTATATTAATTTATTATTGATATTATGTGTACCTATTACGAGAATTTTATTATAAAGTCTGTTTACTAATCCAAGATGGCGGCATACATACATTTTCAAATGATTGTTCGTGGGAAGTCATTTCCACGGTTTTCGGGGTCACTGATGCCGAAAATGACGTCAAAATCCAAACCCAAGATGGCGGCCATGAAAATTTTCGTGTAATCATCCTGGGTGTCGATTTCATGGTTTTCGGGGTCACTGATGCCGAAAATAACGTCAAAATCCAAATCCAAGATGGCGGCCATGAAAATTAGTAAATTAGTCGTCATGGATGTCAAATCCAAGGTTTTCTGGGGTGCGGATGCCGAAAATGAGGTCAAAATCGAAATCCAAGATGGCGGCTATTAAAATTTCAATTTAACCATCATGGGTGTCATTTCCATGGTTTTCGGGGGTACTGATGCCGAAATTGAGGTCAAAATCCATTTCCAAGATGGCGGCTATTAAAATTTCAATTTAACCATCATGGGTGTCATTTCCATGGTTTTCGGGGATGCTGATGCCGAAAATGAGGTCAAAATCTATATTCAAGATGGCGGCCATAAAAAAATTCAAATTAGCCGTCATGGGCATCAAATCCATGATTTTCAGGGACGCTGATTACAAAAACAAGATCAATTCTCAAATACCAAGATAGGGACCACGTTTTACCTGGCAAATCTCATTTAACTGGTAATTTTTTTTGACCGCTTTTTACCATCGAGGAATACTTAGGCTTTATTTCCGGCATCAGCGCCCACGAAAACCATAGAAGTAATATCCATGAATAATAAGTAATTTTCTATGACTCCATCGTAGACTTGCGAATAATTTATGACTCTTACCTACCCCCGCAAGCGTTAGCCACTGCGACTGTAACCTCGACAAAATTTGTAGTTTTAAATATTGTTAGAATATTCCAGGATAAGATGGCGAAACTGCTGCTACATACCTTTGCATTATTTTGTCAATCGTCAAAATTACGCATGCGTGGTTTTCTTTTTGCGTGTCACTGTTTCTATAAAACGTTACCTAATTAATTTGGACGTTTGTTTGATAAAGTTTGTGTAATTTATTTTATGTGACAACCCTTTGACAAGTGTTACCAATTTTGACATTTCATAGGACCTGTCAAATGTATGGGCGTTGACCCACTGTATGTAGTAAGTAGGTACACTGTGCTTGTACTATTTATTCTGTGGTGTAGCGCTACACTTAGGCATTTAGCATACGCTCATTTACGACAAGAACGTCTTAAGTACGAAAACCGTTTTTATCAGAAAACGACTTCAAAATGTTTGAATAAAGGCGTTTTTTGAATAATCCGGTTTTCGGACTTAAGACGTTCTTGCCCCAAATAACCGAATATCTTGATAATGCTTCCATTAGGTATCGAGGGGCTCGTGGCTAATTAACAAACGGATCGTAGATTCGCAAGGTTAAGCTGCACTTGCCGCGGTCAGTCCGTGGATGGGTTACCGTTCGTTACACATCGAGACCGCTCCGTGCCTCGGGGAGCACGTTAAACCGTCGGTCTCGGGTGTCATACGAATACCTATGTCAGTTGATACGGGTAGTCAGAAGCCCGAAATTCTAATAACCGGTCTAACTTTAGGATATCGGCATTACTATAAACTGGGTTGCATTGGTCTGATGGCAGTCGCTTCGTGTAAAACACTGGTACTCAGCCGCATCAGGGGGTCTACTCCCTAAGCACGAAGGCCGTGGTTTCGGCCTTAGTTACAAGCATTTCCTACTCCCTATCACCTACGGACATACGATTATTTCGGGGCCCGAACTAAGAATGAATGACAACAAGATTTGACAGCTCTCCCTACTACCGATGTGTTTTTGCACGTCCGAAAAGTTGAACTTGACACTTGTTTTGTTCACTCCTACGTTTCGGGCTACTTTCGGACGGGCGACTAACGCGGCATCCTACGTGAGCGATCTAGAAGCGACGTGAAGCGGCGCGGCGCGACGCGAAAACAACAAACAGTCGATACCTATTGAAGTCGCCTACGTGACCAAACGCACTTGAAGAGCGGTGCGGCGCGGCGCGGCGCGAAGTGAACGCGATCAATTGGCTTGATATTTTCGCACGAACTGGATGCGGTGCCGCACAGTGCTACTGAATGACGGCGGCGCGTGGAGGGCGGTTCGCGAGCTTGTAAGACAAAGCCGCCGCTTCGCACCGCATTGCATTGAATTCGCGTGTCACCGCATCCGATTGCTTCGCAATTCGCGTCGCTTTGAACCGCCTACGTAAGACGCCGCGTAACTTCGTTGACGAGCTTAGGGAGTAGGCCCTATGGTTGGACTGGAAGCTGACCCTAACATAGTTGGGATAAGGCAGAAGAAGACTTCCATTAGGTATCTCGGTGGTCCTTATATCAGTTTCCTAAGATAATTATATTTCCCATCAAGGAGGAGCTGAATTGACATTCAAATTGTTTTACCATTTCTCACCAAGTATAAGGGGAAACTGGTCCCTTTTTTGAAAATAAATACTGTAAGCAATACGTAATTGTATTTTCTATTCTACGTCTAGAAAATTCAGAGCTCTGCCGTTAGAATAGTTACAGAATAATTTATTCTTTTCTTCCTTCAGACAAAGAGAGACTTCTACAATAATGGAATTACTCAAATATTCTAGAAACTAGAGACATCGTTTACACTGAGTTTTTAAAAAAGAAATAGAAACGTTAACGAACATAGAGACGGTATCCCTTTATTACAAAAGATGGTCCAAGAAAAACCCAGGTTTTAAAATAGTCTGGTCTATTTTTTATTATATGACGGTAGAAAGTAGGTGAGCATGTTTTAAATTTGGGTAAGATAAGATAAGATAACTTGTGTACATACAGTTGCATGCAAGATTTCATCATAAAATATTTTTGTCCCGACATGTTTGCCATGTGAAATGGCGTGCAAATATTTAGGTGTTAAGGTTACAATAAAATTAAGGCACTAATAACTAAGAATTCCAAGTTATCAGTTACATATAACATAATTCATTTATAACAATTACCATAAAGATTATTATTATTATTTAAATTCATTAAATTATACAAAATTAACCTTATACCTTACTTGTGATTTACCCTAGTTGTGGTTTAAACCATATTTTTTAAGTTACGAGCCCTTATATACCATGACTTTTTGCAGCGATGTATTAGGTCAATTTGTTTGTATTGATACATCATCCCCTGCGTCATTGCATCTCGTTGTACCGCCTCGAATCATTGGTGCATCACGATAGTAACACTTTGAAAAGTCGCCGCACATCTATACCAGTGACTTTACCGTGACTGTATCGTGACATCGCGATTGCTTCGCGACTGCTCGGCGACTTTGTCACGTGTGCAAGCAGTTAACTGTGTTCCACCGTGTGCACACAAGAGCCAGAGGGATATAGGGGAATCCTTCTTTATCTCTGTTACTTGGATTCGTGTGCTCCATCTTAGACCTTGTCTAAGCTTACCATCAGATGCACCTAGGGTCAAACGCGACCAAGTCAAATAATAAAAACAAAATCTAAGTCACCTTGTGTAGAAACTAAGCGCCTGTGAACCCTTGAGGCGCTTCCCCCAGCGAAAGTGGCGCCACTTCAGAAAAAAAACATTATTTCTGTCAACACACAACATATTGAAAGGAGGATGGGCGTTTTGGTACTCATGTCCAATCAAAATGAATTTACCACCGTTGGATAGCTCTTTTCAAGAGTACAAAAAACTACTATGGCAACAAACCCGTATCAATTGTCCGTCTTGAAATATAGTCTTCTGAAGATACTGGATATTCAGTTCGAAATAGAATTTTAAAAAATCATATCGCCGGCTTCGCTTGACCGACTTTGATGATATTTGCACAGATTTTGAGCTAAATAAAATTCAGTTAACGGATGGAAATCACAACAAAATCGGTTTAGTTTTTTATCGGTTAAGGGTGATCTATCTATTAAAAAAATCGGATGCGTTTTTTTATGCCTAAAAATAAAAGTCGTTTCCCAACAATTATTTTTGGTCAATGTAATTTAGTTTGATGTACAGAGTGCGTCGATTTCGGCTATGCGGGTCTTTTACACACTTGTCTACACACTGTATACTTACATACAATAAACGATGAAACTTACTTCGAACTTGTTTTATTTACCTAGATAATGAAAAATATTAATAATAATTATTGTAATACCATGCCCAAATGGAGAAAAATGACAATAAAAGTATGTGTACTTAATAGGATGTAACAAAAATAAATAACTTTCAAGCAGGATTACTTCGATCGGACAGCGAATCGGGACTAGCGCCATGGTTATTCTTAATCTACACAAAAATACCTTTCCAACGGTGTATCGATCATTCCGATTGGAGCCAGTACCAGACTCCATACATTTGTGCCCATCATCCTTTCGTACGTACAACATTTTAGTCAAGTGTTGTAGAAATTTTCAAACACCAAATATCAACACTAAGAGCGATTACGCACTGCATCCGATCCGAATCCGTGAAAATACGGATATGAAAAACTCGGACCGAATTCGGATATTGCTTTACGCACTGCATCCGATCCGAATCCGTGAAAATACCGATCTAGAGTAAAAATCTCGGACCGAATTCGGATGTTGCTTACGCACTATTCCGATCTCTGATTCAAATTCAAACAATTCAGGGGCCATCTTTGACATATCCGTTTGGCGTCTGATTTGAATCCGGGGTAATGCGAAAGCGTTCATACAAACAGTACTACGGCTACTTCGGTCCGTCAATTGTTCTTCCGAATTAGAAACTCACGGATGACGGATAGAAATCGGATGACGGATGCCGGATGTAGTGCGTAAACTACCGTACAAATAGTTCTATGACTACTTCGGAACGTATTTTCACGGATTCGGATCGGATGCAGTCCGTAACCGCTGTAAAGCTTCTGGATTCGAAGTTTTAGCGATAAGTATCAAAAACGGCCGTTTTTAGCATTAATTACTAAAACTTCTAGCCTAGGATGTCAAGTGTTGTTTTTTGGTGTTCTTAAACTACATCACTTGACTAAGATGTTGTACGTACGGAATTTTAATATGTTGTGTGTTGACAGAAATAATGCTTTTTTTCTGAAGTGGCGCCATTTTCGCTTGGGGAAGCGACTTAACGGAATGAGGATTCCTTTTACCTTTACGTACCTTTAGTAGACGTTCATAAAGCATCAAGGATGTAGAAGTATTCAATGTGTTACAAAAACCGGGAAAGCAGACAATTCTTTCCTTGAGGAAGGAATTTTATTTGAAGGAATTGATCTACTGCTCTGCCTGCCTCGCGTCTTGATAGAATACATATTGGAGTGCACTTGGATCTCAATAGACGGTAGGAGGAAATACTTTACATTATTTTCGAGCGAATGCTTCCTTATATGACCTTTATAGCTTCGAGGAGAAATGTTTCTAAGAAACGGGTCTGTAGCTTCAGAAGTCTTATGTCGTATAAACTTCAGTCAGTGTCCACCGTACCAAAAGATTCTTTAAAGTTTGTTAGAATTGATTCTCTTTTAAAATGTCTTCCTTCTACAGTCACAAGCACTACTTTTTTTAAGCAAGAGTTTCTTTGTCCTCTTTCCCCTACTTCTAATTAACCCGTAAACGTTCATTGGTGATCATGGGTTTCTACCATATGACAGTCGTAGTCAGAAGCCTGAAAGTCTGACAACCGGTCTAGACTTAGAATATCGGCACTGCCCAGTAATTAGGTTGCGGAGGTCTGATGGGAGTGGCTCCGTGCGCAACATTGGTACTTATTCAGCCGCTTTTGGTTAGACTGGAGGCTGACCCCAACATTGTTGGGAAAAAGGATAGGCAGAACATGGGTTTCTATCTCGGCATAGAACAAAGGGGGAGGCCTATCCCCAGCAGTGGACGTATTTCGGCTGAATGATGATAATGATGTTTTCTATTAATGATACCTATCTCTGTGAAGTTTTGCCAGTTAATTCAAAGTAACTCTGCATACACGTTGAATTTAATACGTTTTTAGGGTTCCATACCCAAAGAGTAAAACGGGATCCTATTACTAAGGCTCCGCTGTCCGTCCGTCCGTCTGTCACCCTGGTGACTGGTGACAACTGTCTAACTATCACGGTTCATGAGATACAGCCTGCTGTATCTCATGAACCGTGATAGTTAGACAGTTGAAATTTTCACAGATGATGTATTTCTGTTGCCGCTATAACAAATAGGTACATACTAAAAAACAGAATGAAATAAATATTTAATTATATTTCATATTTAATTATCCTCCTTCCATCCTTATATATATTTAGTAACATTATGTACATTCGGAAAAACATTGCCCAGTATAATAAGAAGAGTGACAACCACAACCTTAATACTCGCAATAAGGACAAGCTTGCAGTACCTGGTTTTAGACTTAGAAAAACCAGTAAGTCGTTTATGGGAAACAGTGTTAGATGCTACAATAAAATTCCACTTAGTGTCACTGATTTACCAGATACAAAGTTTAAATTATATATCAAACGCGTACTAATGTCTAAAGCATATTATAGCCTAAATCAGTACATCGAAGATAAAGATGTCTGGCATACGATTCCCTCCTGCACACTGCGACCCTCTGGCACCGTCTAACTGAACAAACGGATATTATTCAAATGCTTACTTAATGTAATTATTTTTTATTTTATTGACTCAATAAGTATGTCATTTTATCTTAGTTTTTTTTATTCTAATGTTTCCAATTTTGATTGTTTTTTTTTCTTGACATTTAATTTATTTATTGCTAATATTTGGTTATATTAGTTTGACATTGAATCGCAATTATTAATGTTATTCTATTGTATTATTATTTCTACAAAAGGCTGTAAAATGTGAGGACCATGCAGCGTATAGTGTTACACTTTCATTACTAATATTTGGCTGCCTATTGTCTATCGGTATGAGTCTGTCATGCTCACTAAAATGTCTCGCTGATGGTGGCGTTGTGCATCGGGTCGTTGAGTTCCCTGCAACATGGTTGAGCTGAGCGACGCCGATGCATGCGTCATGCTCGTGAACGGGTGCTGTCTGTTGGGACTGGTCAGCTCGTAACTGCTATGGCAATCATTTTAAAAGGCTAACTTTCTAATTGCTTTTCATGTTGTTAACTGCATGTACATTATTCTGCATTGTTCTCACATTACTACAATGAAAATTGTCAAACCATTTACTTTTTTTTAAAGAGTGTCTATGGAGTTTCTTGCCGGTTCTTCTCCAAAGGACCTACTACTTGGAACCGAGCCCCTAGTGTTGACCTTTTGAAAGCACCAGGGATCTGGTCTACTTGAAATAAAAACTATTTGACTTTGACTTTGACTTTGAATTATATAATTATTTATTGGGGGGCTCTCATACAACAAACGTGTTTTTTTGCCGTTTTTATAGATAATGGTACGGAACCCTTCGAGCGCGAGTCCGACTTGCACTTGGCCGATTTTTTTTATTTTTTAAACCACATTGTGAACAATATTTTCGCAAGCAAAAGCATACTGACGTTATTGCTAGTGTTTATGGTTCAGGCGATTCTTCATTTTTTTGTCCATCCTTTGTAAATGTTCACTGCAATCCGGCAAAAAAATAATTTTCACACGGATTCTCGAAATGCCTCGCGTCCCAAGCCATGTTTGCAAGCATCTGCATAACTTTAAAAATATAGCATTTGAACGAGTACCTATTTTGAGAGTTGTGACATACCTTAAACCGCACACCATCATTACAACATGGACGTAATTGACAATTCTAGGATAAACAATACTTAAGTAACATTTGAGTACGGAGTTGTCAAAAAAATTATGGATTTTAAAGCCAACACCGTACTTGAGTACGGTACTACTTAAGTATTGCTTATCCTGAATTCGCAATTCAGAAACCGGAGGTTAGATGGTAAGACACAGAATAAATATACATAGCGGTCATAGAAGTGCGTCGTGACATAACTAACATATAATAATCAGACCATTACTATGACACTGCTGAGCACGGGCCTCTTCTCTTCTTTTCTTCTCAGAATGAGAAGGGTTTTGGCCTTAGTCCATCACACTGTCCTGGTGCGGGTTGGCGGACTACACACCAAGGAGAACTTTATGGAGCTGTCTCAGGTGTGCAGGATTCCTCAAGATGTTTTCCTTCATCGTTACCGCAAGTGCTAATCAAATTCCGAACCACACATGAATTTGGAAATGTCAAACGTGTGTGCCAGATTCGTATGCGAACCCTTTTGCATGGAAGGCAACCGTTCAACCCCTAGGCTATCAATGCCATCCGTTCGAAAAAAACTGCATAATTTAGAAACTAATTTGCACTGGACGTGTTTCCGACTTCAAACCACAATGAGAAAAAAGACGCATTGGTGCCGAATCTCTTGTTCACTAACTAAACTAAAATTAGAGAGTTGCTATCTTCTACAAACAAAAAGCGCGAGAAAAGGACGGTGACAGATAAGAACTAAGTTAGAGATGTCAAATTAGTTTACGCCTTGAACTTCGCCGTGTTTTTAGTCAACACGTTCTGACGTGTCATCTAAATAAGTATGGAGATTTTAGTTCAACTAAATTTGACAGCTCTTATTTGCGTCCGTCTCTTTCTTATTCTATCAGAGTGAAAAAGATGGCAGTAGCTAAAATTAAATTTAGTTTGTGCACAAAAGAATCGGCACCATTGTCTTCTTTTATCAAACAAAACTACTTGAACTTTTAGAACTATTAATTTTAAAAGACTTAATAATTTCACTCCACCCAACAACGGCCACGTTTTTGTGTTGCTAGCCTGGACGTAATTAGGTCGATACGTAGGATCTAAACGATAGAAAATGCCCGGAAAATACTCTATACCCTATACCCTCTTCAGTAATTAAAAATGTAGGAGACGCTCTTAGATAAATGCGTCTTTTTATTATTTTCTAGTTTCCTCTTTGTAGGTTATATAGTTTAACGGAAGGAAAATGTAATATGTTTTCCGATGGGAAGGTAGTTCACTTTTGTTTGCCTTCAATTTTGGTAGGAAGTTTGCTGACAGTATATTTGAAGCTATGCTTTATTGATTCTTGAATTTATTATAAAATTTTCTGATGCCTGTATTTTTGGGTAGGAGAAGGTGCACTTTGAGACAGTTAAGAATAAATTGTCGACATGGTTGGTAGTGATAGTTTCTAAGCCGCGGGTCGCGGGTTCGATTGTCGAACGTAACAAGTATTTATTATATATATACAACGTTATTTTTAGTATACATATACAAAAACCGAGACACCCCAACAAGATTTTTATCAGAACTACCTGAATATGTGTTTTTTTTTTAATAAATCTCGAAGCTACACCGTAGTTTATGTCGCGTTAAGTTCCCTAGTAAAATGTGAAGTGCCTGAGATGTGCTATGCAGGGGTTGTCTAATACACGGAAACTGACCGAGCGGACCATCTCAAGCCTCAAGGTGTCTATTCCCAACTGTTATGGGTAGAAACCTACTGAAACAAAAATGAAAATGAAAAAACAAAAAAAAAGTGGTGTAAATGATTTGTCAATCGATTCTCCTAGTGATTCTACACAAACTAGTTTTAGGTTTAGTATATACTAAAATTAAGCTTGTATATGTTAAAGTAGGTATCTAACCTAATTGTTCCGGATCTGAGTGGTTTGTGCTTGGGACATTTGTATTTGTGAACGCACCCACGAAACTGGTGTAACGCCAGGGGGAGATAAAGACTGTACAAAAAAAAATGTGCCGAAAGGAGACATCTTCAGTAATCAAAAGACTCAGACCGACTTAATTTAAAAACAATCATAATTATCAAAGTTCACTCTTAGATACATACTTAGGTGTTTCGCGCAAAATAGTGTAAAAAATACATCAGGCGCTATATAAAATACGATAACTATCTTCTCAAAATAATGGCAGTCTACACAAAAAAAGGTCTTATTAAATTTTTAAACATGGAACAGAAAATGCAATTGATTACAAAACAGACACATCCAATTTTATTTCGACAATTTAACCAAATCAAACCGTTCGAAACTTCGAATTGAGCCACTTTTGTATTCACTGGAATGGTGTAGATGTCAATTTATGACGCTCCTCTCACTTATGCGGGATTAGGTACTACAAACACGGTCCGCGGTTGATTTCCCAAGGGCCTACACAATACTACCTCCCGACAACCGTTTACTTTAATTGTGAAAGTATTTCAGTGGGGAGGTTTTCATTAAGGTAATGGGAGGCAACATTAAACAAGAGCTCTTGACACATGTAAAGTTATATTTATATCTATAGAGAGATTTTCTTGAACGCTTTTAGGCGATATCGTATGGTTATTTTTGCATAAGGAAATTGATTTACAATAGGTGAAACAGCGATAAACTGTTTATATGAAGACGAGAAACAAAACTAGCACCACTATGAGAGCTATACCCTTTTACCCGTAAGATGACTCCTCACGTTTCTCTACAGAACGTTACCATACAAAGAATAATAAATATTTTTATGAAACAAAACATGCATTATATGGCTATTTTACGGATTTTGTTTTTTTTTCGACAGCTGTCTCCTTACGGCTACAATTTACGAAATAACCGCTATGTTAGGACTCCGTTGAACAGAGTATAGTGAATGATGCTAATATTCTTGATATATTCCCTTGGTCGCTTTTAGGTCACTCACGGAAGGTTGCCGAAAACCATGCCATAATAATTGTGTTTATAACTTAAGGTCGAAGTACGATTGTGCGATGAAAGTTAGTGCGACCGTTCTTTCGCACTAACGTTTATCGCACAAGCGTTCTTTCGACCCACATTTTGTAGCACGTACGTTGTTTCGCACTACGTTAATATCACAAGCATTCTTTCGACCAACATTTCGTATCACGGACGTTCTTTCGCACTACGTTCATCGCACAAGCGTTCTGTCGACCTAGTTCATAGCCCAAACGATATTTCGCACTAACATTCATTGCAAAATCGTACTTTGACCAAATTACACACCTGTGTATTTTAATTGGCGTATCTATTCTCTGGCGATCATCGATTGCCATTTGTCTACGAGCGATTACGCACTGCATCCGATCCGAATCCGTGAAAATACGGATATAAAAAACTCGGACCGAATTCGGATATTGCTTTACGCACTGCATCCGATCTGAATCCGTGAAAATATCGATCTAGACTAAAAATCTCGGACCGAATTCGGATGTTGCTTACGCACTATTACGATCTCTGATTCAAATTCAAACAATTCAGGGGCCATCTTTGGCATGTCCGTTTGGCGTCTGATTTGAATCCGAGGTAATGCGAAAGCGTTCATACAAACAGTAGGTACTACGGCTACTTCGGTCCGTCATGTTTTCTTCCGAATTAGAAACTCACGGATGACGGATAGAAATCGGATGACGGATGCCGGATGTAGTGCGTAAACTACCGTACAAATAGTTCTACGGCTACTTCGGAACGTATTTTCACGGATTCGGATCGGATGCAGTGCGTAACCGCTGTACAGACGCTGAAGTATATTATAGGAAACAAAGAAGATCGCAGAATACTTTTTAATTCTCTTGACAGGCCTGACGTACACGAGGTGTTGAACATTATAGGTTTAATACACCTACACAGTACACAAAACACTACAACACCCTTAATAATTATGTTCACTTGTCCTCCGTGTCTGTCAATTTCGCCCATCGGCAATCGATTTCGCACCAGTTATTTACACGATTCGATATTTATATGCCTTTGAGTGTCAAATGCTCGAGGCAAGAAACTCGCTCTATGAAAATGAAGGCTGTGCGAATTTTATGAGTGATTTAAAATGGATAGTAGGTTAAATTATGAGGCTTTCTGAATTGAGTTTAGAATCTGTTCGTGTTTTGAATCGATTTTATACGTTTTGATTAGATTCACTGGGGCTACGTGTCCCAATATGTAACCTTGAGTAATATCACTTTACTTCTCACGTAGACAAATTACGGAGTTGGGAGCTCGTGGCTAAATAATTACAGCCGCATAGACCGATCTTTCGGGTTAAGCCACGCTTGCCGAGGTTGGTCTGTGGATGGGTGACCATTTACCATAGCGAGTTTCCTCCGTGTCTCGGAAAGCACGTAAAGCCGTTGGTCCCGGCTGTCATTTGTAGATCTTTGACAGTCGTTACTGTTGGTCAGAAGCCAGAAAGTCTGACAACCAGTCTTACCAAGAGTATCGTATTACCCAGTTACTGGGTTGTGGAGGTCTGACAGGCAGTCGCTCCATGTAAAATACTGATATTCAGCTGCATCCGGTTCGACTGGAAGCCGACCCCAACATAGTTGGGAAAAGGCTAGGCAGATGATGATGACGGTGTAATAAACACTACCCTTAGGGCCAAAACACACTTAGCGCGTCATATGTTATGTCTACAACCGTGTGCTTTCATGTTCATCTTGCGCATTAAATTTTTAATTCCTCTTGCGTCAAGCGCATGCAATATTGATTGCCATAAGACGGAGGCAGCTTATCGTCTACACCGGTGCGCCTCGGTCAGTCGTCAGTCGATATACAATAGACGGAATAGCGTGCGCTAGGGGCATGCGCTTTTGCCGAACTAGTATTAAGGCATGTGCTATTGCATGCGCTATGGCGCTTCACGCATGCTTCAGACGAAGACGCAAGATGAACGTGAAAGCGCACTGGTGTGGACATAGCTTTAACAAGTTCGTGTAATTCCTCAAAACCACATGATCTATTTCTGGTATAGATTTACCCCGCAAGGGATTTAGTTTGATTAAACATTAAAAAACTTGCGGCAGCTGTAAGTTATCGTATCTAAACCTAAATTCAATTTTTATTTGTTGCATCTAAAAAAATCCCATGTAAGATTAATCTGTGTTACCAGTAGATTATGCGGATTGAAGGAATTACACGAATTTGTTTACATTCTGTAAACATTTTACCTACATTTTCTTTAATTCTCCGAACAAATTCCAGTGAAAACCAATAAGTCGTTAACGGTAACAAAACCGCCACCCAATTTAGTTCCAGCGGAAGAATCCAGCGCAATCGGAACCCTGTCGTTGATTTCCAGGATTTGGCGTTTCAATTAAGTTGGAATCGCCAGAGGTTCCCAGACAGAATGTGTCCTGCTTAACCGTACTGGGTGGTACCCCGCAGGGATGCCTTTGAACTGCTAGAAGCGTGTACAAATATACATATATTACAACTATATTTGCTGGTGTTACTCGCTATAAGGAACTTATTATTTTAAAAAATACCAATCTTTTTAAAGCTAGCAAAAATGTACGCAGAAAAAGAAGGAAGATAAAGGAAGATGTAATTTGAGAATCCCTCTTGTTTACTTACTTATTTACACGCGCGGTGATTTCATCCAATTGAGTGACTAAAACAAACCCTTGTGATTTAATAGTATGTAAGTATATTGCAAATACTGTAACAATAATATTTGTTACTGCCTCATTGGTCTAGCAGTCGCAAGCGCGACTGCTGAGCGTGAGGTGTTGGATTCGATCCCCAGGTCGAACAAAGGGTTATTGGGTTTTTCCGTGTGGAATTTCTCAGTAGCAGCCCGAAATTTGAATTTATGCCTGGTTGATGAAAATAGGCTCGCCCCTTATTACATAGGACGTAAACATAACGGCGAAATGACCGTGTACTATACATACAAGGTTAGTCAGAAAGGGGGTACTAATCCAAAAGGGTGTTAAAGTACCCATAATAATGAGTAACTTTTGTTCTAGCACTTTCCCCAAAAGTCAGTAGTTTAAGAGAAATAGCTGTTCAAAAATTACATAAAAATACGCTAAAATCTATCTATCCTCAGCTATGATCAGCTGTTATTACATTTTAGGTCATAGGTATTTTGGGTCACGAATTAGAAGCTCCATTTTCTGAATTCGTAACTAAAGCAGGGATGAGGAATTTTTGAAAAAATTAAAATAAAAATAATTTTAGATGGAAATAAAAATTATCGAATTTTGAAATTTTAACACTTGCTTTAAAACCGTCATCAGTGATACTTTACGTGGCCTTCGGATTAGTACCCCTTTTCCGACTAACCTTGTATACAGAGGTACGCAACCCTTCGGGGAATACAGGCGTAATATTGTGTGTAATATTTGTGAAACTAATAAATAAATTAATAAAATTGTGCAGTCTGTATGTCAAAATAAACGTTTTTTGTTTTATGATGGTGGCGTATCCGATATTAAGCCCCCGTAAACCCTTATACTAGGCTACTTGCTTGGCTAATGAGAAAAGAAAATCAGGTAGTTTAAACTGTGTGTTGTGTATACACTGTGTACCTACTTCGTATGTTATACTCAAAGGACCTCACTCATTTGCATTTAGATTAGTGCGAATTTTCACAGGCTGCAAAAGTGTATCTACAGTGTTTTTCGATCGTAAAATGTGCTGATTTTCAGCTGAATCTAGTTAGACTAGCAGGCTAGGGTGTTGACGTTTCGGTGGTGACTATGTGTAGTTCTGTCCATAGTCGGGAGCGAGAGGCCGTCGCCTTCTTTTGCGAAGTGGTGATGGCGACCAAGGAGGGAGCGGAGAGGAAGAGAGAGGCGACGGCCATTCTTCCTTCCCGCGCTAGACGCACTGGGCGCCGCCGGAGGGCGCGCGACGATCTCCAGCCACCCTAGTGTGTGGCCTGCGGGCGACGGGTTAGGGGACCCGTCGCCCGACCAGTAACAGGCCCGAGAAGGCGGCGCGCATGTGTTCCGTGCGCACCTCTCAGGAGGACATGGGGCAAGGCCCCACAGAAGGAGAGATCCGCCAGGGGCTGGCAGGCCGAGGCTTGCCGGGGTTGCGGTGCATGCAGCTGCGAATCCCGTGACCCCGGCCAAGGGTCAGGAGAAGGAACACCGTGGGTTTTTAGCCGGTAAGAGTCCGGCATAACCCTTTGCCTTCCCCGGGCGAAGAGTATCCAAGAGGATAATACCACCATAAAAAGGGTGTTGACGATGATTTGTCATACTCCGTAAAATGTCAATTATAAAACAATTAAAAATAAAAATAACGTTTAATTTAGGTGCTGTCTTTTGTAAAAAGTACTGACGTTTAAAAAGTACACACACTTAGTTCAACATAACATCACACCTATATTCCCTGCATGGGGTGCATGAAAAGAGCCTCCACGAGTGACGATACTTAAGTACGTCCGGCGTACCCTGGGCAGTCAGCCCCGCTACCAACATCGCTGACTGGCGAATCTTTTCACCACGGTACGAGCTATTCTCATATAGCTCGTGCCGACACGAGAGAAGAAGACCTGTATTCCCCGAAAGCTTGGGCAGAGGTGTATATTACACCCTCATTTCCCTGTTATGTTAAGTCCCATGTAACAGGGAGCGAGCCTATTGCCATCAACCGGGCACAAATCCAGACTCCGAGCTGCTACTGAGAAATTCCACACGAAAAAATCCAATAACACTTTGCCCGACTTGGGGACTGAACCCAGGACCTTACGCTCAGCAGTCGCGCTTGCGATCACTAGACCAACGAGACAGTCTTTTTAGTTCATTTTGAATAAATAAGTTAGTTTAAAAACTTAGAACCACACTTTGATGGCTTTAAAATTCTTGTAAAATATTTGATTATTGCTGATAGCCGCAATACAGGCTTTTGCCTAGTTCGGCTACAGATGATTAATTCATTTTGTAATTAGAAACCTTAGCCTATGTATAATCTGAAACACTGTACTATTCTATTGAAAATAAACTTTATTATTATATCGGGTGTAAAAAGACCCTTAACGATAACGAAAACCACATATTCTACCCATCATTGGGATAATTTTTTTCTACCAGACCATACCTGGGAAACCATTAGTTTTGGAGATATTGAAGGTCAAAGTATACATTTTGTTTTAGTTTTTTTCAAAAATGTATTCTAAGTGATAATACTAAACTTTCTGCCAAACAATCTTATCAAAATTTTCAATTTTTCCTCACAAATAACACATTTGAAGTTACAAAAACGCAACGAATATCAAAAGCACACGACCGCCTTGGCTCAGCTGTGTGGCTGCTGCACGCATGCAAACGCGCGGCATCGCCACAACCACACATTGCACGCTACGAATAAAAGCGTTTTATTTTATGCCAAAAAATAAAAGTCGTTTCCCAGCAATTATTTTCGGTCAATGTAGTTTAGTTTGAAGTACAGAGTGCGTAGATTTCGGCTATGTGATGGGTCTTTTTACACCCTGTATAGAAACCACACTGGGCTTTCTCCTGTACCGTGATATAAAAAACCCTTTTCTAATTATGTAAAACTAACTTTAGGCTACAATATAAAATTAATATAGGTACCTAATTCTGTACTTTATCCTATGAAATAATACTAATCCGGGCAGCGCCGCCACAAATCGGATTACGGGAGGCGACGAAGGATGACGGTTCAGAGTGCTGGAACAGACTAACTTTGAGCCACGGTGTACTGATTAGCGACACAGTTGGCTAACTACGACCACTTCTTTTGTTAATACACGTTGTTTTATTCAAGAAATTCGTTGCTGTAAAACCTTCCTATTAGTAAGCCTACGCCGTCCGTCCCTCTGTTTGTCATAGGGTTGTATCTCTTAACTGTAATAGTTAGCCAGTAGAAAGGAGAATGACCAAAAGTGGTACCAAAAAGTCTCATGCATCAAGATCAAAATATTATAGTCATTATTTTCATAATTTTTTTCGACATTACTCGTCTGGGATTTGATTTTTGAACAGGGAATTTAATTTAAAGTAAAAAAAGTGTTGATATTGTTTTATTCCCTTTACATGACGTTCCGTTGCACATGATTTATGATTACTATGACCTTGAATTTTGAAAGTGTCATGTTCACGTCTCTGAAAAACATGTAAAAAAATATATTTTGCCGATTCTACATTAATTAAAAACAACTAGAATAGATTAGAATTTTTATTTAAACGATTATCATTTTTTTATCTATGCATTGTCCTTTTCACAGAATTATGTTACTGTATTATGGCCGCTATCGGGGCAAATATTTAGTTTTTTTTAACTTGTGATAATAATTATGTGTATTAACAAACATCAAAATTATACCTACTTCTTTCTATAAGTGTAATATAGAGATCAGGATAGTATTGATGTTATTTTGAGTGCCACCGCAACTTGTGGCGCAACAGATAACGCGTCTGACTAGGGAGCAGAAAATTCCAGGTTCGAATCCTGACAGGGTCGCGCCTTTACATGTTTGTTTATACTTTATTTTTATGTGGTTATGTATTTTATTTCTCCACCATTGGCTAGAGACCCTTCAGGTCTCGCCAATAACTGCCCGGTTACGTAAAAGGGGTCCGCAAGGACCATCTAGAGAAGTCCAATAGAAAAAAAAACTTAGATGACCCATTAACGGGAATATTGTAAAGTCGCTCCTTACCAAAAAATATCTGATCAATATCTTATTACAATACCCCATTACTGATCGATAGAGATACCTTCAATAAATGACTTCTGGTTATTCTCTTACTTCGTTACTTTTTCAAGATGACAGCTAGCTGATGTATTTCTTTTCCTTTAATTCCGGGTTACCCTAAAAGTTACACAGACATTTTATTTAAGAAAAAAGAACGCTTGGTTTTTTGTCTTGGCAAACATTCTTGGAACTTTTGAACTTAGAATCAAGACATTTGCCGCGTACCAAACGGCCAAACGTTGGCCGCAATTCCTGACACTAGGGCCCAATTCTCCTAATTGAAATCTTGATAAATTGCAATCGATCCAAAGCCAAAACGTTCATTCTAACAGTTTTCAATTTCAAAAGCTGTTAATTATTAAGCTATTATTGGTTAATAATCATGGCAGTCGAGATAGTGACTCACTAGTTTCTAACAGGTATACTACCAGGTCGGTGACAGCAGGTAAATATGATGTACCCAGAGTTAATAACTACTATGGCGACAGAACTTTAATAAAACGCGTTCCCTATTTATTGAACACCTTGCCTGCTGACATCAGACAAGAAGATAATAAAGTTAAATTCGCACATAAACTCAAAAAATATTTATTAGATTCTATGTTAGTATAGGTATTAAGTATTTATAGGTTATTGATGTACTTACCTGATATTATGTTTTAATGTAAGAGAGACTCAACGATCTCACAGTTAAACTGCGTAAGCAGTTTTGTGGGGCAATGTACTTAGCGTTAAGAAATTTTAAGTAAATAAATCATTCATTCATTCATTCATTCAATTAAATTGTTTGTCACAAAAAACAAAACCAATCATTATGACAGTTTTCGTCAACAAAAACTGACTTTTGATTGTGGTTCGGAATGAAATTGGCCCCCTTGTCTTGGAATAAATATCTTCCTCACCAAAAAAAGTAAACGGCTCTTTTTATGGCATCAAAAATGTATACTTTTTAATAAAAACTTCATTTGTAAGACATTAAAATGAACTCTTTCAAAAAGCGAACACAATTTTAAATTAAGAACATAAACAGATGTAAACAGCCAAGTATATCGCAAAACAAGTCATAAATAGTTCTCTATAAAATAAAGTACAATCAAGTAAAGAATTTTAAATTTTCTACAATTTTAAAAACATTTTAAAACGAACCGCGCCCGGGGCGTTCTCCCGTGTCGTTCCGTTTTATAACCAAACAACGTGTTTTATTGTTACCGTTTTGTTCAGTCGCTGTATTACCTTGTCATACAGTTTTCCTTGTTTCGCTATTTCATTTTGCCCACCACTGTATTTCCCAACAGAACTATTAAATGTTTTTCTAGCTTGCAAATGCTTACCGTACAAATATTTTGACAAGTTCGGTAAGCGTTTGGGACGTATAACCGATCGGAATTTTGTTGGTTGTATTTTGCCAATTCCTACAAATTCGTGCTTTATAAATATTTTGTATTGAGTCGGTCGTTCTTGACTTCCTTTTCTTGTTTATTGCGAGTAGTGTGGGTATAATAAAGGCTTATTGGTATGTCTGCACCAGTACGCTTTCATGTTCATCTTGCGCTTTCAACTTTCAATTCCTCTTGCGTCAAGCGCATGCAATATTGATTGCCATATGACGCATGCAGCTTGTCGTTTACACCGGTGCCACCGGTGGGCCTCGGTCGTTAGTCGACATACAATAGACGGATTAGCGTGCGCTAGGGGCATGCGTTTTGTCGAACTAGTATTAAGGCATGCGCTATTGCATGCGCTATGGCGCTTCACGCATGCCGCAGATGAAGACGCAAGATGAACATGAAAGCGCACTGGTGTCGACATAGCTTATAAGACAGCGACAGCTTCGTTGGTCTAGTGGTCACGCCGCAGCAGGGCTGTTTCGATCCCCAGGTCGGGCGAAGTGTTATTGGGTTTTTCCGTCTGGAATTTCTCAGTAGCACTTCGGAGTCTGGATTTGTGCCCGGTTGGTTACAATAGGCTCGTCCCCTATAACATGGGACTTAAACAAGACGGCGAAATGAGGGTGTACTACTAAGGGTGCGTTTCCACCAGAGATGTGCTATGCAGCTATGCTGCGAGAATGTAAAAGCTAAGCTACGAAACTACATAGCTTAGCATTAGTAGAAACGGTCACATGATCGTTTCCACTGATGCTAAGCTATGTAGCGGAGCTAATAAGATGTGCTATGAAAATGTCTAGTTTCGGTGACAACCGCGCGCCTACTGTAGGTACACTGCTCTGCACATAGCTACACCACTCGCGACCATCCATAAAACGTATCCATAGCTCGTATCCATAGCACGCATCCAGAGCACGCATCCTTCCATATACAAAACGTAACTTAGTTGAATAAGTTTCCACCAGTGCAATGCTATGTGGACTAATGAATATGATTGGTGGATATCAAACGCATCCATAGCAACCTTGCATAGCACATCTCTGGTAAAAAAGCACCCTAATACAGTTGTGATGTTATGTTATGTCATGTCATAAGACAGTTTTATCAGGTTTCCTTATTTAATTGCCTTATTTGTGTGAAACTGCAAAATGACTTAATTTTTGATAAACAGGTGTCATAACAGTCAAGTCTGGCAAAACTACAAATATTTACATTTATAAATATTTTATCACTACTGAATAAACCAATACAATCTATTTACCCGACTGCGCGACAGTATAAGCAGGCTTATGTTTTTAGATACTTTTTCATCTTAACATGTGTATTATATTCCCATAAACAAATAAATGTAAGTGATCCCTAGTCTTATCAATTATATCTAGTAAAATAACGGAACAGAAAATTAACCAATTCAAATATTTAATTTACAACACCAAAAATTTCATTCTAAAACGTTATTCGAATTCATAGTCGTGCCGCGGGAGACAGAGTCCTTTCAATTAGAGTTCCAAATCCCGACTGATTAAACCCAGAGCCACTGTCTTCCAACCTAAATTGTACGGAATGAAGAGAACATCAAAAATGATTTCAAATTAGAACCAAAATGGAAAAGGCGTTTGAATTGAGATCCATTCGCGGTTTTCACAATTGGAATGAAAGTAATTGCTCAATTATAATTATTATAGAAGGTTGTTTTAAGTAACTAATTTTGATAATTTCTGCGAAATAGTTTGTAATAAATGGTAGGTTTTTCCTTAATTTGTTGGCGGATTAATGAAAATACACTTTTTGGTAAGTTGAAGACATTTAAAACACAGAAGTTTGGGTTTATATCTGTGCGAGTTTATATTTATAGTTTTTTCAATGTATCAACGGAGACAGACTAAGACTAAAATGTTGCACCATATATTTGTACCTAAGTCTTTGCACAAGAGTCAATTCAAAAATGTGTAGATAGTTTTTTTTCTAAATCCTTTTTGCTTGTAACGTAAATTATTTATTGTATCATAAACATTGCTTCCGGCTGTCCATAATGTTGTGCTGGTACCTACGCTTAAGTAAGTAAAGTAGAATAAATGTCGTGGAAATGCGTTCCTTACGAAGTATGCGCGGTGCACCGCACATACTTCGGACCTGATTCCGCAATCTATCATTCAAAGTTACAACTTTGAATGATAGATTGCGGAACCAGGTGATAAGACAAGGTTGCGGTATAAAAGATGACGTAGTGACAAAAATTTAAAAGAGTATGCTTAGGTTAGGTGGCTTGGGCATCTTAACCCTAGAACGGTACCCTGGGGTCATAACTTTTTAACTTCGTGTGGGATGCTTAATTGTGCCCGGGTATTCTAAGAGGTGCGTGGTGCACGACACTGTATTTATCAACCGCGAGCTTAGGTTAGCTAGCGTGTGGACCTCGTGGCAAACGTGTGTTTGTTGTCTGTTCTACACTTTACCCCACGGTACAAAATAAATGACGAAGCACTGTAACCAATATATTGGTGGTATTCTGGAAAAAGGGGGATATGATGGGCCGTTCTCCCATAACGGGAAGATGTTTTATGTTTTTGAGGAGTTGGGATCACAAATCGCAAATTCGATTCACCAAGTGCAAATGACTATTTGTAACGACCACCAAAACAAAGTTGGCCAGGACTAGACTGTGTTCAAAGTTAATAAATGATAAAAAAATTGTTACTATAAATAAAGACTGGTAAATTTCTAAAAGTACCTAAGCATAAGAAGCATACCTTAATAAAGTTCATTTCTTTAAAAAAATACGGTTAATTTAATGGGTTACACTTGTACCCCTGGGTACCTACGGTTAGTGATCATGCCAGATGGTTACGGTTCTAGGGTTAAAAGAAATAGTGAACGCGATTAACAAAAGGAGTTTATAAGGCGGATGTCAGTGAAAACGCCAGTAGAGGATGCCCTAGAAGGACACATTAAATCAATGTCATTGGTGATGTTCTTAAAAAAGAACCGGTGCGATGTAGAGGACTGGTGAAGATGTCTGAACGTGAACGAAGCGAAAGGAGTATGTAAGGATCGTAGCATGTGGCGTTCTGCAGTTTCTGCCTACCCCCATGGGAAAAGGCGTAAGTTTATATACGTATGTATGTAAAGACATGAACTTCCGCAGTTGAACATGGAGATACTCAAGGACTAACTAATGCTTGCCTAGCGGATTAGTGATTCCAGCATTTTTATTGTTATCCATTAACCTAACTATGTCTAGGTACTAAAAAAGCGTTGCTGCCTATCTAGTACCCAAAGCACTCACTACTAAAGCGACTTAATATCAAAGTACCTAATCGTATCGTAATCATAGAATTATACATGATCCTTTCAATAAATTTACATAACCAATACATTTTCTAAGTGATATCATTTACTTTGAAAAGATAAAAATATCGAAGCTAACATAAAAATAAGGGTAATCTTTAATCGAATGTGGGTACCGGGGAACTGAGGGTATAATCAAAAACCGATTGCCGGGCGGAGGACACTTTTACCTGCCACTGCCCATTTCCTTCTCAGAATACCCCGCACTTTCCCTTACTTTATTCCGAAATGAAATTTCTTATCGTTCGCCGTTTTAAGCTATCAAATGTGATATTTTTCAAAGCAAAAGGTAATGTAGATTGCCTTCTGAGAAATATGAATTTATTCTGTTCGCGGAGGAAACAGCGCAATGCATAATTTAGTATTCAATGATCACAAGAAGTGAAAATCAAAAAGCACTCGAGTAAAGTTTGTTATTTATTTTAATGGACTCGTAACGTTTTATTTTATTTTTAACTGGGTTGTTCCAATGATATGAATAATGTCATTGGGTTGTTTTTGAATTCTTGATATTGGAGAACACCGTATAACTCGGCAAGTGCTTTTACCATGCCATAGGAGTAATTGTGGTTAAACTTGCTCTATAAGAAAGAAAGAAAGAAAGAAAGAAAGAAAAAGTATTTATTTTTTCGCCAAGCGGACGCACACGCATACCTACTTAAAAATTAAAAATACAATATTTCTTAATATTAAATACTTATTACTAAAACAAAATTTTGCAGTTCAATTTAAACTTATACCTAATAACCTGGTAACCCAAACACAAAAAAATACTTAAATAAAAAAACAACAATCTAAATTTATAGCTAATATTTATAGTATATGGTGCACGGGTTACCTAAGCATGTAAATCTAATAACAATACAAACATTTTATACATTTTTACATGTTGAATTTGCGCGTCGCATGGTGCGTAAAAAATTTAAGTCGTTGCTCAGCATTATAATATATAATAGCCGATTCCTACGATTTACCTAGCGTTACTTTTGTATCTTTACGAATAATGAAGCAAAGACCTTAGGCTTTGCATAGTAGACACTCCCAATGGTAGCTATCACAGGTAAAATTAGCTTACCAGTCTATTAATTTATATCCCCCCAGTTTGTCAATAAAACATGCCACCATTGGTAAGTAAAACAGACCTGGCATAAAAGATCTTTAAGCTGCCTTCAAGTGTTTGAAATGATGGTCACCTATTGCAAAACACAGTAAACTTAAAAATATAAACGCTCTAACTACCTAAATCTTAAATAAAGCATTAAAGAAAAGATATTCGATAAAAAGAAAGTTATTACAAAAAAATCCCCGTACTATCCCATCCCAAATATCGGCGATCCAATCAAAATAAACCACGTATCGTTTCAATCTAAACATAAAATTAAGGAGGAAAAATTGCTTACACAAGAGAAAGTTCTCCTTTACGAAATATATCAGAAGGACATCTGCACTCTTTCGTCCAATCCGTAATAAAACTGGATAGCGGTCATAAATTTTGAGTCGAAGACGTCCCAATACCGCAGGGGCCGCGAGCCAGCAAGCCAATCCTCTGCAGCAATCAAATTGTGATCAGTACCGCATGAGAAGAATTTTTATGCGCACCCTTCGAAGCCTACGAGATAAATCCGGCCTATGAATACGGGACGATGTTCAAAGTTATTTGTTTTGATTGAATAAGTGATAAAATTTTACGTATCAATAGGGCCACCTGATTTTAGTTTTATGGTTTATGTGTCTATAAAGTTTTTGTTATATAAAGGACAAGGGTACGATTTTGTTAAATCAATAATAGTAATCAGCAGATTGCTTGCCCACTGCTGGGCACGGACCTCTTCTCAGAATGAGAAGGGTTTAGTCCTTAGTCCATCACGGCTTAATGCGGATGGAGGACTACAGCACTCACCATCGATAACTTTTTGGAACCCTGTAAGGTGTGCAAGATTCCTTCACCGTTTGTCAGTGATTTCTTAGATTTAAATAGAAAATACGGTAAGTATAATTTTGAAAAAGTGAAATTGCCATATTTCAGGTTTTCTGGTGCTCAAGAAGCGGGGCAACCACGACGGTCATTATAAACACACACTCTTGATGAGTCTGTTGTATGGTAAAATAATTAGCACACTAAGTTGTGGGATGTGGACTCATTGTCCCGATAGTCGTTAGGGCGAATGGCATTTTTTTTTTTTTTTTTCGTTGGAATATCCTCATCGATACCCTTCGCCTGGGGAAGGCGAAGGGTTATGCCGGACTCTTACCGGCTAAAAACCCACGGTGTTCCTTCTCCTGACCCTTGGCCGGGGTCACGGGATTCGCAGCTGCATGCACCGCAACCCCGGCAGGCCTCGGTCCACGAGCCCCTGGCGGACCTCTCCTTCTGTGGGGCCTTACCCCACGTCCTCCTGAGAGGCGCGCACGGAACACATGCGCGCCGCCTTCTCGGGCCTGTTACTGGTCGGGCGACGGGTCCCCTAACCCGTCGCCCGCAGGCCACACACTAGGGTGGCCGGAGATCGTCGCGCGCCCTCCGGCGGCTAGGGCGAATGGCCTAATAGCCAAGAGCCTAAATCAACACCTTATGAAGCTTTAGTTGAGCGGCTGAATCAAGGACTTGCTACAGAAAGCAGTACTCCTTGACACGGCACGCATAGTGAGGAAGTTCCTTTTTTTGGAGCCCTAAACGCCGGCAGCTAAGATCCTGTTCCCGATGCCGGTGGACTAGTATTTTTTATATTTTTAAATATACATAAATTGTAATTTTTAAGATGTGAATAATTATTTGTTTGTACAACGAATAATCGAATTATCGCATCGAAGTGCATTACGTTATTTTGTTTATAAAAGATTTTGAAAGAAGCCATATTTCCTAGGATAGTATCAAGTAAATATTTTTCACTATCCTTTGCTTTTAATTGTTAATTCCTAATCCCAATCACTTCCCTACTAAATCACAATAAGCAACTAAGATTAATTTTATATTTTTCCGTATGCATTATAACTTTAATTAAAGATTAACATTTAAAACTATTTTAACGTGCAATTATAATTATATTCAATTTATACTTACCGCAGGGTCGCGGAACTAACAACTGCGTTTTTATAATCAATTTCCTGGTGTTTTGAGACAAACAGGGTCACGAGCAATAATACAGAACCGAATTTAATACAAACAAATTATATGCATTATTGAATCAAGTCACACAATATTCAAATAAAGGTTGCAGAATTTTTGGCGGTCAATTTTTCTTTCCTTAAAAGTTGCTTTAACTTTTATTATAATTATTTAACATTACATATCATCACGCCTATGTTCCCCGAAGGGCTGGGCAAAGGTGTATAGTACACACGGCTACACATCAAGCTATAGATTTCCAGTTTACACTGACCTCTCACTGTAAGGAAATCGTATACAATGCGAGATCAACTTATACTGGAAATGTATAGCTTGATCTGTAGCCGTGCGTACATCCTCATTTCGCCGTTATGTTTACGTCCCTTGTAATAAGGAGCGAGCCTATTGCCATCAACCGGGCACAAATCCAAACTTTAGGCTGCTACTCAGAAATTCCACACGAAAAAACCCAATGACAAAAACACAGTTTTGCCGCGGGCTATATGGAAATCGAAAAAAACGATACAGTATCTTATTTTAGCGAGAGAGGTAACTGTAAGATTCGAAATCATCACGCTATGTCTAAAAGGAGGTATTTTCATATCTCAATTTTGAGTGGCATAGAAAAATTAGTCTTACGATTTAAACAGCAATCGTAAGTGGTTAATTGACAATCACGGAGACGAAGTCGCGGGCAAAAGCTAGTATTAAAAAATACAAATAAATAGCGAGTAAAATCCGAACACAATCCGTTCTAAAAAGGATCGCATTAATTTCATAAGAATGTCTTAACCCTTGTGTGTTCGGCACCGACCGGAAATTGGCTGCCATGTGTACCTATCCGAGCAGAAATCTCACACATTTTATTTTACACGGAGCTTATAAGTCTTTCTTGGGAAGATGGTGTTTAAATTCTAAGTGAATTATTTCAACGGCTTGCTACGATTACCTCCGGATTTTGAACGGTTAATCAACGCAAAAATGTACTAATCAGCTGTCAAACCTCAGGTCAAGTGCTGTGATTGGTTATTAATGTGCGTTCCACGAAAGAAGGATTCTACGCTATGTTGCTACCACTGACTTTTCATTGTTTCGGACGCTTTTCTAATGAATAATCAGCGGTGTCAACTGTAATGTAGCAGACGGCCCCAGGTTCTCTTGAGCTAGAGACACGTCTGCTACACGAGTTACAAAGAATCGCATTGATTATTCAATACCTATCACATATACATAACAATAATAAAATGCTTATAGAATAAGAGGCAAGATAGCTTTACGTCCCTTGGGGTAGTCAGCGAATTCCTTCTTGTAGTTATGGTGTTTGCCGATGGCCCAGACAGCCATTTGATAGAAACCGGCGGCAGCAAACAGTCCGGCTGGAGCACATTTGATCATGACGGTAAAGAATAGCCAGAATCCAGTGTAGTTAGGGCAGGAGACGGAATTGAAAAGAAGGGAGAAGGGGTTGCCATCGGCCACCGGGATGCGTCTCACTTTAGTACCAGGGGGGCGCAGGTTCTTCAATAGAATGTAGATGCTCAGGTTGCCCAGTTCACATAAGATAAATTCTCCGAGTCCCACGTAAAAGCAGGTGTTGCATGGAGCAGTGTACAGGGGATGGTTGATGTGGCATGCCACATACAGTGTAAACAGACAGTAGTTTTAAATATTATCTACACATACAGAAAATAATTATCTACCACTTTTATCAAACTCTCTTTTAAGCGTCAAAAAAGAAAAAAAAAAGAAAGAAGGTGAAATGACGTACGGTATGAGGATGATGATGAAAAAGGTGATATTACACAACATAGCGCCCAAGGGACTTCTTTCGTGACATTTGATTTAACAATAGAATAAATTATTGACATAAAAAGCCTTTTATGTCTATAGTTGTCCATAAAATAGGTGTCCAGGCCGTTTGGTCAAAACTACAGCTGATGAACACGGTTTTGTGGTACCTAAGGCTGTTTTAGACAACGGACACATTACACCATTATTTTACTATTTTTATACATTATTTACGCATTTTAATTTCACATGCTATTATTTTGTAATATTAATCGAATTAATTCAAACAATTGTTTACACACTGCAGTAGCATGGGTAAATTGCACATGGCTTCCAGCTACATTTAGGTACAAAGCTGCTTCTTGTTAATAACAGTTTGCAATCTGTTGCTATACAACAACTTCTAATTACATTCTCACAGCTATCAAAATTTCACCCAATATTAATAATGTGATACGTTAATAACAGATAGCCTGTAAACCTACATTTTTAACACCTGTCATAGTCAGACGACAAAACTAATTTTGCCTTACTTAAATTGATTTTTTATCAGTGTAATTATATCAGTACGCACTTTAAAGAATCTAGACCAGTTTTTTTTTATATCTAAATTATTATGTACCGTCGTACACCTGGTCTATAAAATATAGTGTGAGTCTCCATCATCATTCAACCGAAAGCCGTCCACTGCTGGTCATAGGCCTCCCCCAAGCATCGCCACTATCCATGTTGGGGGGGTTTGCCATAATCGCCACGCTTGGCAGGCGGGTTGGCGACCCGTCGCCCGACCAGTAACAGGCCCGAGAAGGCGGCGCGCATGGTACGGAACCCTTTTTTAACGGCTCGCACTTGGCCGGTTTTTTAAATCAATTTTTCTAGTAGGTCTATTTTTATGTTTTATCTGCCCTTTTTAAAGTTACAACGTGATTTGATTTTAATAAGTTTGCGGAGAAAGCCTTTTGTAGAATTTATGTGCATTTATCAATTTTATTGTAGACGTGTTATTATTTTATTATTGAGAGACTGAAATATTATTATAGGGTTTCTTTTATTTTTATAGCAACATTTATTTGATAAGAGTAAGTACAAATATTTTCCAGAGTACCTACTTACGTAATATTATTGTTATCTCCAGCCTGCCCTTAACATTTTGACCGCTCCGGTCGGATATAGCCGACAAAAAAATCGTCCATTTGTTATATCGACGGATAATTATGATAATTCAAAAGTGTTTTTTTTTATCGGATATATTCGACTGATGCGCTCAAAGAGTTAAATCGGACTTTAAACAAGATTGTCTTTTTTTTGACGCTTCTATAAAATTTTGCTCATCTAAATACATTCTTTTCACAGACTGTCAGAAGTATTTTTATGGCAACCGGCATCGACAACTCAACTTGCTATCCTAACCATGAAGGGGTCACGAAAGTTGTAAAGAACGGTCACTCATTTAGGACTTGACCGCAACCGTTATGATCCTCGCAGAATTGTCGAACACAGCGGATAAATACTCAATTGTAAATAGCCAATAGTAAATAATGAAAAGTTAGTAAATAAATACTTGCCAGTATTCCATGATTCATTTTTCATAAAACCTAGAAAAGAGACATCACGCTGTTTTTTTTAAATTATTTTCACGGCAAAAGTTCTCGAAACAAGTTTGCCGGGATCCGTGGATGTAAATGGCCAAGTTCGATAGAACTTTACTCTTTACTCTGAACTCCAAGTTTTGCTTCCGATCCGATGGAACCACATCAAAAGATATAACAAATATATACAAATTCAAATGGATTAACTGTTTGTGGAGTTGGCGCGAAGTATTTATGTTTGAATTTCGAATTTGTAATGTTTCGTTGTTTGTTATTGTTGAGTCTATGGTATTATTGAAGCATTCTAGGGTTTTATTATTTTTATTCTGTATTATAGCGAAGGTATGAGACAATATTGTGATTTTGCAAGATACATCAACGTTCTCTTGACTTACGTACCAGTACGTAGTCAGCATCAAATCGTCATTATATCGGGACGAACAGACTGTTAATAATTACCTAAACAACTAAAGTAAATAAACTTTATCTCAGAATGACAGTTGTCGTGTACTGTGTTCATTCTGAAACACCCCTTGTATTTTTGAGATATACGGCTGTCCCATTTCAAAACCTAGTAAGGTCTTAAAACGAAATTTTACAGGAGAGCGCATAAACGTTAAATCGGTCAGCCTTTGAAAAGTATTTATGTTAGTTAAAACCATGTGGTTAAAGTGACTTACTTACTAAGTTTTAAAATGATCAGAGGCAGTGAATGGCACTTACTAGATATCGATGCTTAAATATATCTGCTTATTACGTGAGTTTTCAACGCTGGTGTTTTTGTATTTGGTAGAGACTTTCTATGTTAGCAAGATTATGCAATAAAACGATTTTTGTAAAAAGTGACCCTTACTAGGTTTTGAAATGGGACAGCCGTACAGTTTAATTTTCTTAGTTATTTAGATCATTTTTAACAGTTTGTCGTCCCGATATTAGAAGCTGATTGTACATATCATAAATGGTCAAGAAAAAAGAGTCCGGGAGCACAGAATAATAAAAATTACAGCGTTCAGAAACCTCACTTTCCCTCACACACTAATGCATCAAATGCCTACCTAGAAACGTGCTCCGCGCATGTGAAATTGAGCTTTAGAGTCAGGCTATAGAGTTACCATTCCACTGTGCGTTCGGTTCGGTTGCTATACATTTGACAGGTCCTATGAAATGTCAAAATTATGTAAGGGCGGAGGTTATGTCCCAAGTATGCAGTATGGCTACTCGGGACATAACCTCCGCTCCTTCACCCCGCAAGCCCCCGCACGATTGCTCTGCGACAATGTTATATGTTGACCGACTGTAAAGAGTAAGATATAGGTAGACTGTGCCTAAACCATGGAGTGACACAGGCCTTCCGGGACTCACTCAAGTAATATCAAGAACTCGCAAACATATGGTTTTTCTCAAATGACAAGTCAACTTACACCAAAAAGGATTTCATGTTCTGTAATTATTTTTACCAAAATATTATTTTGATCATTCATTCTCGA
This sequence comes from Amphipyra tragopoginis, assembly GCA_905220435.1. Lineage (NCBI taxonomy): Eukaryota > Metazoa > Arthropoda > Insecta > Lepidoptera > Noctuidae > Amphipyra > Amphipyra tragopoginis. Next base: position 10,244,172 of record HG992008.1, read on the forward strand.
AGACGTGAACAGAAATACAAAGTTTGTTTACAGAAGATTTTCAACAACAAGAATTACCTAGAAACTGTGATGACGTCATTATTCTCTGCGGAGCATGCACCTCGGCTCATAACTTAGACGTGACGTAACAAACCGTGCTGCCTGCTTCACACCGGACATTACCATCATTTCACACAACGCTCCTCTATTTCATAGTCTTTTTACATTTTTCTGATACAATATCAAAGATTTTAGCAAAATAAAAACCTATGGGACACTTTATTATGCCTGACGAATAACAGTCAATACCTAAACACTTTAGTAAATCACGTCTGTTATAATAATTTAATGTGAGAAAGTTGACCAGCAGGCTTACTCCCGACAGGATCGAGTTTTGAATCGAGTCGACTTAGTGTCAATTCTTACTCTTGAAATCGACAAAACTGCACGACCGTGCTGAGATTTGATTTAAAACTAGCAAATATCAAAAACACTCGTTAATTTTTATTCGAGCCGGTGCACAATTGTGCGCTTTTGTCGATTTCAAGAGTAAGAATTGACACTAAGTCGACTCGATTCAAAACTCGATCCTATCGGGAGTAGGCCTGCAGTAGACAAAATTAAAATAAATGTAGTGACATTTTCCGCCCTTCAAAAAAGTATTTCAGCGGTCATATGTACCAACATTACGGCAATTTAAATCTGGAACGCTGTGATGACGTCATTATTCACTGCGGAGCATGCACCTCGGCTCATAACTTAGACGTGACGTGACAAACCGGGCTGGCTGTTCCGCATCGGACATTACCATAATTTTAGCACTACGCTTCTCTATTTTCTGTCTTTCTTCAGTTTTACAGTATTTTAGATGCGACTAGTTAGTGATTTTTTATTAACCCTTAATTAATACGGCAAAATGAATACAGTTTCCACCAACTTTTGTTGAAGATGTCGCGAAAACCTTCTTGTTACATTTTTATTTTTAAACCTGGCAATCATCATCTGCTCATCTGCCTAGCCTTTTCCCAACTATGTTGGGGTCGGCTTCCAGTCGAACCGGATGCAGCTGAATATCAGTATTTTACATGGAGCGACTGCCTATCAGACCTCCACAACCCGGTAACTGGGTAATACGATACTCTTGGTAAGACTGGTTGTCAGACTTTCTGGCTTCTGACCAACAGTAACGACTGTCAAAGATCTACATATGACAGCCGGGACCAACGGCTTCACGTGCTTTCCGAGGCACGGAGGAAACTCGCTATGGTAAATGGTCACCCATCCACAGACCAACCTCGGCAAGCGTGGCTTAACCCGGAAGATCGGTCTATGTGGCTATAATTATTTAGCCACGTGCTCCTCCTGGCAATATTACATTTTTTATTATTATCTTTAACAAAATTATAAATACAAAAACTTTTTAAAATTACTTAAAACCTTATGCGTTGTAAAAGTAGGCTAATTTTCCTAAGTATACTGCAGTTGAGGCGGAGTTCTAGTGAAACCAGCCTCAAGGTAAAGTCTCTTTACGGTCGTCAAAGCATAAGTCATTAAATGTAAGGCACGACGTTACTGCCACAATTTAAATCAACAACGTTATGATAACGTCATAATTCACTGCGTAGCGGAGCATGCACTTCTGCTCATAACTTGGACGTGATGTAAGAAACCGTGCTGCTTGCTCCTCACCGGAAATTACCACAATTTAACATTAGGTATAGGTACTCCTCTATTTTATAGTTTTTTTTTCAGATTTCATATACCTACTGTAGTTGTGTAGAAGCAGTGATAGCCTAGCAGTTTTACTCGAAAAAGAAAAAAAAACAAGGTTCTTTTGGGTTCATTCGTGAGGCAATGAGAAAACTGTACGGTCTGGAATTGACTTGAAGGAGACTGTACTGCTGACCTTCCGGCACTCCGACCTACTTGAGGGAATCCCTGCACCGCTGAGCCTCTCGAATGAATGCTAAAGCACCATGTTTCTTTTCTTTTTCGAGTGCTTTTCCAATTTCGAATATAATAACCAAAAACGATGTGGCCTGTGATAAAAAAAAAGGTTTAATATAAGTAAAAAGAAGGTGAAATGTCGTAAGAGGATGATGATGAAAAAGTGATCCTACAACACCTGAAAGGGCTTCAAGTTCTGAGTGATGTGTGTAGTCCGCCAACTCTGGCTAGCGTGGTTAAGGCTTAAACCCTTCTCATTCAGAAAAGAAGCCCGTGCCCAGCAGTGGGACAGTAATCGGCTGATAATACTAAAAATGAATCAAACTCACGCTCAACAGCTGCGCTTGCGACCACATAACCAATGTTAACGTAAGTAGGTTAATGACTTAGGTTATAATAATACCTACACGCGTAACATCTTTATTACACGTTAGATTAACTTGTCAAGGCACTAATTAATTAACGTAACCTTACTGAAACAAAATAAAGGAACATATTTGATGCCTTGACTTAAAAGTACTACATTCGAGGACATTACATATTTCATATAACTTTATAATTCGATATCTATTTGGTTGGATACACAGGATCTACTCTTTACTTCATATGGTTATTTCTTTAGAAATGCAGATTCACACATCTGACTTATCCAAACATCATCGTTAGTCTGGAATTGTTATGCTCGGTTTTACTTTGCACAGATTTAGTTCCAGAATCCGAATCGAGCCTCTTCGATTGACCTTCATTCGAGCATAAATCGCTAAGACCTTCCTAAATTGCAAGAGATTTAGCAAGTTATCTGATAACATATAAAAGTGGCAACCACAAAACCCAAATAGACTACTTCCTTGTCAGACGCCACAATATAAAACACGTCAGAGACTGCAAAGTAATACCAGGAGAAGATTTGGTCTCACAGCACAGACTCCTGGTATTGACGGTAGTTTTAACACTACAGTGGTCAAAAAACAAAGAGCGTCCCCCCCCTAAAATTAAATGGCATATGTTAGAGAAGACTGATTGTGCGAAGAAATTCAGAGAGCGAGTGGTAGATAAAATGATAGAGATGGGAGATATGAATGATAAGAGTGTGAATGAATGCTGGAATGAAATGGCTGGGTGTATTCGGTGTGCAGCCAAGGATATTTTGGGAGAGACGAGAGGAAGGGGCACGATAGATAGGGATACATGGTGGTGGTCGACAGAAGTACAGAATGTATTGAAGGAGAAAAAGAGAAAATTCAAGGAATGGCAGAGTGTTGAAGAAAATAGTGTTTGTTTGAAAGCCGAAAAGAAGAATGAGTATGATGCTTTAAAGAAAAAAGCCAAGAAAGCTGTGGCCACAGCGAGAGCGAAAGCTCAGAATAAGATGTATGACGCACTAGATAGTCTACAAGGCCAAAAAGACCTGTACCGGCTGGCTAGAGCTAGAGAAAAAAAGGCGAGGGATGTTTGTCAGATTAGATGTATTAGAGATGAAGCGGGAATGGTTCTTTCAGATGATGAGAAAATTAGGAATAGGTGGAAGGGTTATTTTGAAAGACTGATGAATGAGGAGAATGACTGGAGTGGTGTGCTTGAGAATAAACCAATGAATGAGGGGTTAGTGAGAATGGTAAGTATGGATGAAGTGAGAACAGCAGTAAGTGGAATGAAGAATGGTAAGGCACTAGGGCCAGATGAAATACCAGTTGAAGTGTGGAAGGTATTACGGGTTGATGGATGGACGTGGTTAGCTTCATTCTTCAATAAGTTGTTGCTGGAAGAAGCCATACCTGATGAATGGTGCAACAGTTCGCTGGTGCCCATCTTTAAAAACAAAGGTGATGTGCTGGAGTGCAACAACTATAGAGGAATAAAGCTAATGTCACATAGTATGAAAGCTTGGGAGAAAGTTATTGAAAGGCGGCTGAGAGAAGAGAGTGAAATTTCACAAAACCAATTCGGTTTTATGCCAGGTCGGGGTACAACAGATGCCATTTTCGCTATCCGCCAGCTATGCGAAAAATACAAAAGTGCGCATAAAAACATGCACATGGTGTTTGTTGACCTCGAAAAGGCATACGACCGGGTGCCTCGTGAGGTTTTGTGGTGGGCCCTTAAGGAGAAAGGTGTGCCTGGGAAGTATGTGCAGTTGATTCGGGCAATGTACAGTCGATGCAGTACCCAAGTCCGGTCTACAGTGGGTACTACTGACAGCTTCAATGTGGCTGTCGGCTTGCACCAAGGGTCGGCACTCAGCCCTTACCTCTTCCTGGTAATAATGGACGTTTTGACAGCGGACATCCAGGAAGAGGCTCCCTGGTGCATGCTGTTTGCCGATGACATTGTGCTGGTTGCCGAGAGTGGCTTAGAGGTCCAGAGCAGATTGGAGGTGTGGTGGCAAAGACTAGAGAGTGTTGGCCTGAAATTGAGCAGAACAAAAACTGAGTACTTGTTTTGCGATTTTGGCGGTCTCTCTAGTCTTGAGCCAATATCTCTCGGCGGAACGCCCATACCGATCTGCTCCGACTTTCGGTACCTCGGGTCGCTTGTCCAAGGGGACGGCGGAGTAGACCGAGACGTAACGCACCGGATCAACTCAGGATGGATGAAATGGCGACAGGTCACTGGAATTACTTGCGACCCACGGATGCCTCTCAAGTTAAAGGGGAAAATCTATAAGTCCGTGATAAGACCTGTCGTACTGTATGGATCGGAATGTTGGGCCGTGAAGAAGACGGATGAGAAAAGATTGCATGTAGCGGAGATGAGAATGTTGAGATGGATGTGTGGAGTGACCAGAATGGATAAGGTCAGGAATGAGTATATTAGAGGAAGTTTGAAAGTAGCGCCCGTGACAGAAAAGTTGAAAGGGAACCGTTTGTCTTGGTATGGACATGTGAAGAGGAGGGATGAAACGCATGTGACCAAAAGAGTTATGAATATAAATGTGGATGGATGGAGAGGAAGAGGGAGGCCAAAGAAAAGATGGATGGATTGTGTGAAGAATGATATGAAAGAGAAGGGAGTCAGTGATACCATGACGGGTGACAGGACGGAATGGAAGAAGAAAACATGTTGCGCCGACCCCAAGTAACATGGGATAAGGGCAGGAAGATGATGATGATGATGATGATGCATCTTTCACCATATTTAATACAATTGTGGCGGCATCTATCCACGCCACATGCGAACTAAGCAACACACCGGTGGTGTAGACGATTACAGCGACATTAACGACAACTCTCATAGTTGACAGTTCCTACATCGCGGTATCAAGATTTAACACGCAGATACTATAATTATACATATACAACCTCCCAACATCAACTGTTGGGCAGTAGCCCGCCAGGCATAAGACTCCGCCTGGTTGAAGGGTCCTCCCTTTGGTTGGAGGAACGCCACGTCTAGTTCCTCCACACAATAAACTGTTAAAAAATTGCAAGAATAGGATTAAAAAAGAAAACTCATTAAAAAAAATTGGTGGTAGTTATTTCAAGTCAATAATTTATAAAATATTAGAGCTCGCGACTAATCAACAATCGCGCGAATCAAACGATTTGCATGGTTAAGCTGCGCATGCCGCGGTCACCCCCTGGATAGGTGACCGTTCGCTACACATCGAGACCCTGTCTCAAAGTGCACCTCGGTCCCGTGTCATATGAATACCTATGAGAGTCGTTACAGGTAGTCAGAGGCCCGAAAATCTGACAACCGGTCTAACTCACCATCAGTGATCGGATAATCGGGCGCTAATATACCTAAACTTCACTTTTATAGAATAATACGGACATGCCTTTCAGAATCCCAGATCCCGGAATCGTTTGAAATTCCTGAGATCGCTAAAAATGTTACCTGCATACAAAATATAGTTAGAACTCGTTGTGAGGTAGATCCAGACTTTGCGAGGCATGCGCCATGAACGGCGCACAACGAATGCCTCGGAGAGAGGCGTGCGTGTCGAAAAAATATACCAACGTACGCTCGGGTCGAGCGTTCAAAGCAAATGCTTCGTTTGTCTGTCTTCATGTTTGTGGCGAGGCATGTGCTGCGCACAGGCTGAGCATGTGCGAGGCGAGCCAGTGTGTGTCGGTAGGGATACGCATGCGTTATGCGCCGTTCGCGGCGCATGCCTGGCAATGTCTGGATCCACCAGTGAAAATGTTTTTTTTTTTGAATTTCCATTTTGTTTTGAATAAAATAAAGATGCAAAATCAAAATAACCACTGCTATAATTTCATTAAGTTTGTTATAGTTGTTTTTACAAAATTGTTCAATCCCGGGAACCCGGGAATCCCAGGATTACTTATTTATTCAGAAGGGAATGTCAATATTATTCTTTCGTGGGAAGATGTTTAGGTATATAAGCGCCCGATTATCCGATCACTGCTCATCATCGGTATTGCTCAGTACCTGGGTTGCGGAGGTTTGATGGCAGTCGCTCCGTGTAAAATACTGGTATTTAGCCGCATCTGGTTAGACTGGAAGCTGACCCTAACATAGTTGGGAAAAGGCTAGGCAAAACCATTATAAACTGATTCAATGAACTGATTCGTCTTTACGCTCCTTGCAACTATCTCCGCAGCCGGAAGCATCGCCTACTAGCCGTGCCTGCATGCCGCACTGTGGCTCGCGCATCATCCCCTGTTCCTCGCGTTCTGTCCGCACTCAATAGCCTAATGGAAGCCAACCCGAACGTTGATCTATTTGCGGACGATTTTAAAAGTGTTATGTGCGTATGTCTGAGCTTCTGCGAAAGCAAGACGATTTGATGTTTATAATTGTTTTGTTTATTTTCGTTATTGCGTTATTTAGTGTGTTTATGACTTGTTCTAGTCTGTTATGTTAATGTAATTGGCTTATTGAAACCGTATTAGCCTAAATAAATAAATTTAAATAAAATGTTCAAAAAATTTAATTGTAAAATTTTATCATGAATCAGAAACAATAAAAATGCCTCTTTGAACCGTTGGACCCATCGTAATAATGTCAGCAATTTTATAATAACCGTCCAAGTCATTCTCCGTCACCTAGACCCCGTTCACTAATCACTAGACGGGTAATAACAAAGATGCATTTATAATAAGTTCGTCACCGACCAAAGTACCTACCTAATAAACTAAAATAACAGGTATTATGTTTGCAAGCTAATCTTGGAATCAAAGAAAACAATTATAATTAGCTGGCTATCATTTTGCGTGTACAGTCTGCATCAAATATATTGGGACGAACGGACTGTTCATAATTACCTTAACAACTGAATAAAGTAAACTTTATCTCAATGGGATAAAATTCTTATCAGAATGACAGTTGCCGTGTATGTCTCAATGATATAAGGTGTGTTTCTTATTGAACTCAGTAGTGTTCAATAAGAAACACACCTTATATCATTGAGACATAGTTTAATTGTCTTAGTTGTTCAGATCATTTTGAACTGTCTGTTTGCCACGATATATTTGACGCTGACTGTACTTATCAGAAAAATGAGGGAACTGTACAAATTGGTGGGAAAGAGTATAATATCATTGTAAGAAACTTGGGTTAAAACGGTTTTTGGACTTGTCTTTGAAATACTATTTAAAAAAATTATAAACGGCACGGTTGTCGGATATTCCGCATGCCTTGCAAGTATCTGAGTGAAAGTGTCACTTATGTACAGTCACATGTTATAATATTATGTATAAACATAGCGAACTTAAAAAGCGAATTTAAGAGAGGTTACATATAGACGGTCACACTGACATTCGATACAATGCAATCGCGACACTGAAATTAAACCCGAGCTAATGCGCAACTCAGTGTAACGGCGATGTACACACTACGACACTCGGTGTCGACACTGAGTGTCGAGTGTAATGTGTCGCCGTGTATCCTTACCTTAAGAAATATTCGAAACCATAATTTGTATGTATTTGTAGAAACTATATGTATAAATACTGGATGACTTTTTTCAGTCTTGAAAAAAATGGGTATAATAGGTGAACGAAATAGAAGGCAGGCAAATATTTTTTTTTTATCTATAATCTATAAATCTATCTATAATCTATAATATATATAAAATTCAAAGTCCTGACTGACTGACTTAGTCATCAACGCACAGCCTAAACCACTAAAGCTGGAAATATGAAATTTGGACATTAGGTTCCTTACGTGACGAAAACATCCACTAAGAAGGGATTTCTCGAAATTCAACCCCTAAGGGGGTGAAAATGGTGATTAACGTTTGTATGCAAGTCCGTCATTTTTGAAGTAAGAAGCATGAAATTAAGTATTAAGGTTTCTGGTTAGGACTAAATGTACATCTGTTTAAGCGTTTTTGGAAATTCAACCCCTAAGGGGGTGAAATAAGTGTTGTAAGTTTGTATGAAAAATCTGGTACTTTTCAAGTAAGAAGCATGAAATTCAATATTGAGGTCACTGATCAGAAATAAACATACACGTATTTCAGGGTTTTTGGAAATTCTACCCCTAAAAGGCTGAAATAGAGGATAAAAGTTTCTACGACGTTAAAAGCATGAAATCAAATAATAGGCTTTCTGGCTAGGTATAAATACACGTTTTTTAACGTTTTTGTAAATTATACCCCTAGGGGGTGAAATAGAAAGTGAAAGTTTTATGTAAGATAAAACCATGAAATCAAATAATAGAGTTGATGGTTAGAAAGAAATGTACAAGTATGAGCGTTTTTGTAAATTAAACCCCCAAGTGGATAAGAGGTGGTGCGTGGTGCGCGAGTCATATCGGATGGTTTTAAATAAAAATTCACATCGTTCATCCGATTGAGTTAAAACTTTGTATAGTTGTTGTTACTCACGAGAAAGTTTCTGACATAGTACCTTCAACGTACAATAGGTGGCGCGAGTCGTATTGGATAATTGTTTGTCTTCTTCCAATATAAAGAGAAAGGTACTGACTGAAACATGATATTTGGAAAGTCGGTTCCTTTTGTAACGTAAGCATCCACTAAGAAGGGATTTCTCGAAATTCAACCACTAAGGGGGCGAAAAAGGTGATTAACGTTTGTATGCAAGTCCGTCGTTATTGAAGTAAGAAGCATGAAATTAATTATTAAGGTTTCTGGTTACAAATAAATGTACACGTGTTTGACGGTTTTTGGGAAATTCAACTCCTAAAGGGGTGAAATAAGTGTTGAAAGTTCGTATGAGAAATCTGATAGTTTTGAAGCAGGAAGCATGGAATTAAACATTTAGACTTTTGAAGAGAAATAAATATACACGTGTTTGAGGATTTTTGGAAATTCTACCACTGAGGGGTGAAATAAGGGATAAAAGATTTTCTGAAGTTAAAAAGAGCATGAAATCAAATAACAGGGTTTCTGGTTAGAAATAAATGGACACATGTTTGACCGTTTTTGTAAATGGAATACATAAGGGGGTGAAATAATAAGGATTGGAAGTTTGTATGAGAAATCTGGTACTTTATAGTACGAAGCAATACACATGTTTAGAGGTTTTTGGAAAGAGGTGAAATAAGGGGTGAAATAGGGATGTAAGGTTTTCTGAAGTAAAAGGCATGCAATCAACTAATAGAGTTTCTGTTGGGAAATAAACATACACGTGTTTGGTGTTTTTTGGAAATACTACCTCTAAGAGGGTGAAATAATAAGGGTTGAAAGTTTGTTTGAGAAATGTGCTACTTTTGAAGTAAGAAGCATGGAATTAAATATTTAGGCTTCTGGTTAGAAGTAAACATACACGTTTGAGGGTTTATGGACATTCTTCCCCTAAGGGATAAAATAAGGGATGAAAGTTTTTTCATAGTTGAAAGCATGATATCAAATAATTGGGTCTCTGATTAGAAATAAATGTACACATAAACATATATTATTATGTTCGAGCATTTTTAACCTTTAAGAAGGTGAAATTGCAAGTTTTTATGAAAAATCTGGTGCTTTTGAAGTAACAAGGGGAGAAACTGACTGAATGGCTGACGGATCTACCAACGCAAAGCCTAAACCGCTGAGGTTAGAAACTTGAAATGTTCAAAGTAGGTGCCTCAAATAACGTTGGCATCCACTAAGGAAAGGTTTTTGGAAATTTCGCCCCTTAAGTGGTGAAATGGGTTGTTAACGTTTGTATGAAAACCCTTATTCCATGGGGTTATTAACTTAAAATTTGGCACAAACACTGTTCAAAGTAAATAATAAAAGATGGACGTTTTGGATTTCACTAAAAAGGGGCTTAATCAAGGTTCAAAATTTCACGCAAGCGAAGCTGCGGGCAGAAGCTAGTCTTTTTATAATTGACATATCAATAGATAACTACTATATAAACTCAAATCATACGCAGGTGTGTATGATTTGAATTTAGATATTATTTAATCGATTTATTTACTTCCAAAATGTTGTTATTGATTTAGTATGAAAATTTACTGTAAATTATATAATATTTAGAGCAATTTAAAAAAAAAAGTTTCCTTGGGGTTCTACTCCGTTCACCTATTTATCATACTCATTTTTTTCCCGACGGTAAAAAACGCATCCGGTATAGATATTTTAGAACGAAATCGCTTTTGAATTTCGCCATGTGTAGTGTATACATATTATTTACACGTGACTGTACTTTCGGATATTTCAACTGAATAAACCTCTATCTTATACTTCCTTACCCACAATGAAAGTTATCGAATCAACACATTTAATTCAGAACTCGTATCAAAGGGTCAAAAGTACCCAACAATTGTGCTAGAATGACCCTTGGAACCTTAAAGTTTCTCACCATTTGACTTGAAGTCAGGAACCTTTCAAAATTGTTGCTTCCTTTACCCTATAATTCACTCGGACTTATTCAAGTTTGTTTGTGTTGCTAGTTTTCTGTAGTTGGTTAACCGAGGCAACTTTAACATAAGGTTTTACGAACTTAGGCTGGGATTCACCAACATCAATTCTTCGGTAAAACAACCGTTTACTCAAAAAAACCCTACTAGTCTTCTTATACAGGGCGTCCCACGACTTTGCCACATGGAGGGGAAGTACCTTAAATACTGTAGATAGAAAAATTTACTGAATGAAGACTTCATTTTTATTTTAAAAACAATACGAACTGCATTCAAAGAATTTTAAATAATCACCTGTCTGAACCGGGAATCGAACCCGCTAAATGTGAAAACAAAAAAAGTGTAATTTTATTGTACTAATCGAAAGGCTCGATCAGATACATTTATTTCTTCTAATTAACATCGCATCTAAAATAAAAGGAACACCATGAAATTTAACATTTATTTGAAATAATAAGACACGTTGAACTGTGCAACTTACAATCAATTTAATTTATTAAATGCTTAAAATGTGTCTCTTCCTCTTGTATACAAATTGTAACTCTTTTAATAATCTCGCTTACCATTGATTTATTTATTTTTTCATGTTGAATATTTAAATAATACTTCAAAATAGTAATAAAGCAGAAAGTAGTACATAAAGTCAGTTGTTATAAGCACGACATAGTCAGAGAAAATGCTATTCATTATTCTGAACAAAATTTTAAATTAAATGTTAAATTTCATGGAGTTCCTTTTACTTTAGATGCTACGTTATTTAGAAGAAATAAATGTATCTGATCGAGCCTTTCGATTAGTACAATAAAATTACACTTTTTTTTGTTTTCACATTTAGCGGGTTCGATTCCCGGTTCAGACAGGTGATTATTTAAAATTCTTTGAATGCAGTTCGTATTGTTTTTAAAATAAAAATGAAGTCTTCATTCAGTAAATTTTTCCATCTACAGTATTTAAGGTACTTCCCCTCCATGTGGCAAAGTCGTGGGACGCCCTGTATATAAAAATGAATCCCTATTTCACTTGGTCATGGCATCACGCGTGAGCGGCTGGACCGATTCCGGTATTTTTTTTTTGTTGTGTTCATGATTGTCAGGAGAAGGTTCTTACAAAAGAAAATGTTGATATTATTAAAAAAAACGAAGTTATCTCAGTATGTCCATATTCTTCATTTATTTACCGCATGCATGAAAATGGTTTTAACTTTTTGTTACTATTTTGATTTTGTTTCTGAAGGTAGATAGGTAAGTAGTAGGTAGGTAGTAAGTAGGAAAAAGTGCATTGCAACGCATAGGTACGGCTAGTAATATTATAAATGCGAAAGTAACTAACTCTCTCTGTTACGCTTTCAGGCCTAAATCGCTGAACCGATTTTGACGAAATTTGGTACCTGCAGAGATAGTCTGGAAGCCGGAGAAGGACACAGGCTACTTTTATCCCGAAAAATGCGGAATACGCGATAAACGACATCCATGCGAGCGAAGCCACGGACGACCTCTAGTGTACTATAATTTTAGGTTAATAATAATGTTTAAGGACAAAACCTACGCAAAAAGTCTGTGTTTGAAACCTATTCTCTCCATATTTATAAGATTGAAAATTCCAAAAAAATATAATGTATCTTGTTATCTAATTCTTTGTTGAATGAAAATGTTGATTAGTTTTTATTTAAATCACTACATACTGCAGATTTTTCTTTATTGCAAGGAAGGACCCTTTTAACGTTTTTACTTAAATTCTCTAAGGGCCGATTTTTCAATCGTCAGATAACTTTTATCTGAGGAATAAATATCACACTTTGACAGCTTTTGTATTGAAAATCTGTCAAACCGTCAAAATTATTCCTCAGATAAAAATTATCTGACGATTGAAAAATTAGCCCTTAAACTAATTTAATGCAATTTCAACGATTCTTTTTCAAAAAACAGGATTTATTATGCTGTATGCAATTAGTGATCTTGTTATTGTATTATAATAATAGATGAAAAAAAATTGGCAGCTAAAACTAAGATCGTTCGCAGCACTCAGGCCGTTTAGATGTGTCATTTTCCAGTGTCTAACGCGGCATCTTACGTGAGCGATCTAGAAGCGACGCGAAGCAACGCGGCGCGACGCGAAAACAACAAACAGTCGATACCTATTGAAGTGGCCTACGTGACCAAACGCACGTGGAGTGCGGTGCGGCGCGGCGCGAAGCGAAGCGAAGCGAAGCGAATGCGATCAGTTGGCTTGATATTTTCGCCCGAACTGGATGCGGTGCCGTAGTGCTCGTAGGACAAAGCCGCCGCATCGCATTGAATTCGCGTGTCACCGCGTCGGATCGCTTCGCAATTCGCGTCGCTTTGAACCGCCTACGTAAGACGCCGCATTAGAGTCGTCTTAGGCGTGAATTACATAGAAGCGACGTAAGGTGCAGACGCGGCGCAGACGCGTCGCTTTCATACATTTTTTGCGATTTGAACCGGCACGACAAAACGTATGAAGGCGACGCGCCTGCGCCGCGCCTGCACCTTATGCCGTTTCTATGTAATTCACGCTTTAGAGTGAAAGCTTCGGGAATGCATGACGATATTGATAATGTTTATGGTTCGGTCTTGTCCTTAAACAGAGAATTAATATTGGTGCATACCAGCCTAACTCTTATACAGATAATTAGGAGTAAAATGTGGAGTTGCTTTGCGGTTTATTTTAGACTAAGTTTAGGGTGTAGTTTAATTTTAATTTCTGTATGTTTTCAGAACTAAGTGAGTAAGTACCTAACATTATAAATGTATTGTAGCAAACCGCTGCTCATTTGTTGCCTCAATATTGGGAGGTGATGCCAGGGTGATCAAGCAAAAGTGCCAAAGGATTTAAACTAAAAAAAAATATGTAAGTATACATATTATTTTGTTCTGTCTTTTTTTCTCATTTTATTTGTCGATAATTTGTTGTCTAGTTTCACCCATTTTCGTCTGTGCTCCTGCTCATAATCCAGGGACACACTATACAGGGTGTCCCTGGAAGTATGGATCAAATCGAATAGGGGCGTGGACAAGGCCATTTCAAAACTTGCAGTAGTAAAAACTTGAGTAAAATTTTTGCCAAACCAAAAAAACCTTTGCAGTAAATGTTTTTTCTTATTGAACACATGTTTTCTAGCTGCGTAAAAGTATAACCACAAGAAAGGCCTACTGTTCGCCAAAGTCCTGAAAAAAAATGATAGCTCTGAAAGTTTTTTTCAAGATTTTTTTCTATGCGAAGTGATTGAAAAAAAACAATAATTGTTCATAACTTTTGAACCGTAAAAAATTGCACCGGCATTCTCAGGGTTAAAAAGTTTGGAAATAACATTGCCCACGCCCCTATTCGATTTGATCCATACTTTCAGGGACACCCTGTATAACGAAGGTGAGAATTGAGAAAGGATCTGGATCAGGATTTTGAAAATCGATCCCCTACGTAGGTTAAGTAATGAAAGTTTATAAGGGAATTCGTCATTTTTGAAGTATGAGAAATCCCATCTGACTCACGGCTAAATAATCGAATTTGACAAAATCTGTCAAAGGGCCTTTGCAAGCAGCGCCCACCATCAGCTGCAAAACTATAACCATAGTCTACCTATATCTTACTCACTTGTAGAACATTGTCGCAGAGCAATCGTGCGGGGGGTTGCGGGGTGAAGGAGCGGAGGTTATATCCCGAGTAGCCATACTGCATACTTGGGACATAACCTCCACCCCTACATAATTTTGACATTTCATAGGACCTGTCAAATGTATGGGCGTTGACCCACTGTATGTAGTAAGTAGGTACACTGTGCTATAACTATGTCGAGTTTTTGTTAAGTGTCATACAAAAAAAATGCCCGGAAGAGGAAATAGGAGTGCTTGGCCTTATTTTAGAGTATGTACACATACTAAAACAAAAGGCGTGACAGAGGTAATTCCTAGACAATGACGTAGATGACCAATGTGGGCGTATAATATGAATGCATTCCTTACATTACCGCCACTGATATCGGATTCTTTTGATGATTATCTGAAGTGGTGAAGACACTCAACAAAATTGTTCTATGAATACCACAAACTTTTCCTGCTTGTACAACCAAAAGCAAACGTCTATGAATATTTGATGATGATGATACAGCCGAAAGACGTCCACTGCTGGACACAGGCCTCCCTCAATAGGCCACCCTATACCCTAGCCTGAAATTGGATCGATCAAAAACAATTACAACTTAAGTCTCAAACTGGGGTACTAAAGTACACCTGTTAAATAAAGCATTAAATCACTGGAGTAAATTGACAGGTGCTAATGTCAAACAACAATGCACTACTGTCAAATAACAATGGTAGGAACTGTCAATTTACTCATCATCATCATCATTCAGCCGAAAGACGTCCTCTGCTAGACATAGGCCTCCCCCAAAAGAGGGGAGGTTTGCCATAATCGCCACGCTTGGCAGGCGGATTGGCGATCGCAGTATGGTTGTTAAAATACTCAGAGACGCTGTTGCCCATCCTCTAGTGAATCCCTTTGTCGCCTTTTACGACACCAATGGAAGAGATGGGGTAGTGCTATACTTTACGTGCGGCACCACACGGAACTATTGAGGATATACGATGAACATTTAAGATTAAAAAAAACTATTTTTTAAAGAATTCACTTCTTTAAAAGCTTTGTAAGCGTTAAAATTACTCTTTACAGAGCGTACTGCACTACGTTTTACACGAGGTCGAGCAGTCTGTGGGCTAGATATACTCAAAGATCGTACAATGCCCTCCGCGTGCAATACAATAACGCATTCAGGGTGCTGTTGAGGCTGCCCGGCTACTGCAGCGCATCAGGGATGTTTGCGGACGCACATGTGGATTGTTTCTTTGCCACAATACGTAAGCGCTGTGCATCCCTGGTGCGTGTGGTGTGGGGCAGCAGCAACAGTATCCTGTCTCTGATTTCGAGCAGGCTGGACTGTCCGTACGTGAATCGCTGCTGCGCCATTTCCCATGGAATGGTGCAGCCGCGGTCAAGCGTCGGACAGTACTGCCGTTGTGTATATTGTATGTACAGGAATTTGTTTAGGATGTAGATAAAATTGTCTTACTAACATAGGATACGTTTTTACTAACAAATGAGTCATGGTTACTTGAATAAATAAATATTGAATTGAATTGAACTTCTCTATCTGTTATTAGCAAAAATAGTAATTGGGAAGTTTTCATTTATAAAACTTTGAAACTGAACAATCATTATTTACTTTTGATGTTAACTATACCTACTACAGTCTTTACCGTGAGTGTGTGTACATATAACATTGTATAATTTGTTAATAGGTATGTATGTATGATTCACAGTACACTATCCATTGTAATACCTGTCTAAATATTTATTATTACTACCCCGATTACGCTAGACGGGCGGTATTACGTGTAGTGATCATTGATGATGTATCCGTGATAAAATTCGTTAATCTATGAAAAAAAAAATATTAGGCCAAACTGCATACTCCGAAATAATTTACCAATAATATTAGCCAAATCATTCATTCTCTCACGGGGCAACCTAAAAGAAATTAGTTTTCAACGCCGACGCAACCAATCGCGTTGGCATATTTTAATGGTGCACACACACGGTGCAACTTGTCGAAAACTAGTTTTCAATAGCGACACAACGTCTCACGCGACTTGCAGTGCTGATCGCCTGCGCGTTGCCAAAGTAAAATTTCGCCGCAGCAGTAAAAAAAACGTGCAGGAGGTTAAAAAGCAAATTCAAGCTTACATTGAATTGTTCTCACGTTTTTCGTATTCACAATGTAACTTTTTGTATATATCTCATGAGAAAGAGTACTTAACCATGGAGTTTACCCGTTCTTCTCCATAGGACACACTTTGAAACGGGGCAGTAACTTCTTTTTTCTACAATTCACAAGTGGTCAGTAAATGGTCTAATTGAAATAAATGCTTTGACTTTAACTTTGAAGCTCTCAGAAGACGTATTTACGTGTAGCGGTGAATGATGGCGCGAGATATAATATGACTGAAATCGTGAAGGCTCCTACACACAATTCCGAAGGCTTTGCCGCCGGCATTGCTGCGCGGCTTGCCGGCGAGTGCTTATCCAGGCCGCCGGGTATAACGCCTATTGACTTACACTCGCGCGGCAATAAGCCGGCGGCAAAGCCGGTGGCATGTGAGTAGAAGCCTTTACAACTTGAGACGCATCGTGTGAGAACATTGTGTCGCAGCTGACAACGCCGAATACCAACAAGCTCAGGTTGCGTTGACGTCACCGCGTGTGTAAAGGGCCTTATGAATAATATGACTCATGTTCATGAATAATAGTTGCCGTAGCACATAACAAAGATAAGATAGCAATGATCTGTTATAAGCCTTATTTTTACTAACATAGACATAATATTTCATAACGGTTTCAATACATCGCCAATTAATCTTTCTTTTTTATCAATCGATGTTACATGTTACTTTAAATGTAGGTATTTGATATTTCCATCAGCCTTTATCGTTTCAGGATCTACTGAATATATTACGCATGACTCAAATTAATAACATAGCGACAACTTTTTTATGTGATATCCATCATTCCCAACTCTCCACAGTCCCCACCAATACCCCAAGTGTGAGTTTTTTTCGTTAACTACTGTAGTTGCGTCACGCCAAAAATGTATGAAAATTTAGGCTGCGTCTCTAGGCGCACCGTTCAATTAATGCGCGAATAGTAGTTAAAAAAACTCACACTTGGAGTACTGGTGGAAAGTGGTTACCGCCGTCTATACAAGGTTAGTCGGAAAGGGGGTACTAATCCGCAGGCCACTTAAAGTATCACTAATGACTGTCTTAAAGGAAGTGTTAATATTTCAAAATTCGATAATTTTATTTTCATGCAAAATTATTTTCCTTTTTTTTTCAAAAATTGTTCATTCCTGCTTTAGTTACAAATTCAGAAAATGGTGCTTCTGATTCATGACCCCAAATATGACCAAAAATTTAAACACAGCTAATCATAACTGGGATAGATAGATTTAGCGATATTTTTTTTGAGATCTTTGAACTGCTATTTCTCTTAAACGAATGACTTTTGAGGAAAGTTGTAGAACAAAAGTTACCCATTATTATGGGTACTTTAACACCCTTTCGGATTAGTACCCCCTTTCCGACTAACCTTGTCGGAAAGGAGGTACTAATCCTACACCTACAACATCAAGACAAATGTCAATGCGTTGGTGGAAATTCTCACGTATCTGTAATTTTTTCGGCACCCACCCTTCAAATGGGAACACAGCAATGCTGCTTGGCGGCAGAAATTAAATAGGTTATGGTAGTACTTCCCCGGAAGAACTATTTAATTTACTCACTACTATTAGGGAAAACTGGGGCAAGATGAGGCTTGGGGCAAGACGGGACATAAGTTTGTCAAATTGGTACCTACATGTCAGTTTTAAAACAGGTAAACCTCCGGGTCGCGTAGTCAGAAACCATTGTGGTATAAAGAACCGGAGCATCTGTACCACTCAATGCTTTATTATGTACACAATCGTTTTGGAATAAAATCGCCGATAATTTAGCCAAAAACCATTTGGTACTTATGAAACAATATGTGATTATGTAGCATACAATTGAGTACCTACGTGTTTAAAATTTTGTAGTAGAGAGGTATGATTGTACGAGTATGTTAGTACACGTATTAATAAAAATTAGGTACAAGTTTGTTTGCTGTTCAATTGTATTTTTATGAAATGATTTATTTATAATGAAGTGTTTAATAAAAATAAATACTTACCTACAGTGGATCTTTTTCTTTCTTTTTTGTTCTTTTTGTGAATGTTGATGCAAAGAAACAAATGCTTATGAGAATTGTTTTATTGGAATTGAAACGTATATTTAATTCCTTTTTGAGTGTGGCAGATTTTCTTTGATGCAGCTGCCTAAACTATGCGGGCGTTTAGGTACAACGTTCTTGAAATGCAATTGAGAAGGTGTTGGAACTGTTTTCAAGCTGTTTAAAAATGTTTGATATTTTTTTTACTTTTCCTGTATTTAAGTCATCATTTTTTAAGGTTCCGTACCCAAAGGGTAAAACGGGACCCTATTACTAAGACTCCGCTGTCCGTCCGTCTGTCCGTCTGTCACTAGGCTGTATCTCATGAACCGTGATAGTAAGACAGTTGAAATTTTCACAGATGATGTATTCTGTTGCCGCTATAACAACAAATACTAAAAATAGAATAAATAATGGTACGGAACCCTTCGTCCGCGATCAGACAATAAGTCCAGGCTTGCTCTCGATAATTTCCTTAGCCGTAGGATGATGTGTCTTAGATTATTTGAGAAATTACAAATGCGGGTGTAAAAGTTGCATTGGTACATGCCAGGTTTTGAATACGCACCCAAGTGCGTATACACGTAGAAAACGAGTTGCCGGCAACGATCTATCAGCGCTTGACGGAGCTGGTCCGCGCAGTTAGTCGGCGTAGTTAGTTTCTATACAGTGTGGCGAACCAGCGCCGACAAGCCCCGAACTGCGCCGACAAGTTAAATCCGACCTGCTCCGATCAGCGCTGGTAGGCCGTCATTTGTTGCTGTATTTGCAAGGGAATAAGGTGTATTTTTGTTAAAAAAACCAGCCCCTGCTTCTACTCGCTTCCTTTATGTAGCGGTTACCTGCATGGACCAGTACCGATAAGCGCTGGTAGGTCGGCGCTGGTTACCTGCTTCCTTTATGTATACGCCCTAATGCTTAAGAACCGTCCCGTTACCCTCTGGGTCACCACGACTTATCGTAATACGTCATTAGCCTTTTAATCATGATAATTATGACGCCTATCACAAATTAGTCACCAAATTAATCTGCAGATTTATATCTCTTTATCCAAACAATTGGTTGCTGTGCTCATTTTTCTAATGACTATCGTGTCATTAACACCTATGCAACACTTATACATATACCTTATACATATATCTATTTAAAAATCCCCACCAATCTAAAAGTATACTAAAGATAATAGATTAGTCAAAATAATCAATAACTCAGTTGATAACGTTATCTATACTCTACACGCGGTAAAACGATTTGCCAATGTTAACGTGTCATTCATAGTGAGCATTATTTGACGTGTATTGTGTCATAAATAAATCAAATTCTATGTAAAACAAATGGCGGAAGTGCGTAAAAATGATGATAGTCTCAAGAAAAGACATTTTGCGAGGCTACACGACAAGATACAAAGCAAATATGAGGAAATGCAAAGAAAACTTGAAAAATCTAAATCGGTTGACTCGTTGTCATCACTCAACGAAGATTACGTCTACAAGGAACCAAGATATGCGAGCAGCACTGACATTAGAAAGATTGATGAAATGACCAACGATATGCCTTTCGAGAAACATAGTGTCAAACACAGTGTTATAATCGAAGAAATTAATAAAAACGAATATTTACAATACGGTTATGTAAGAGAACCAACAATATCGGAATCTGAAGTTACGCCAAATGGCAGAAACGACAACGATAATGACAGTGATACAAACAGATTTTTCGGCGACGAATTCTCTAAAATGAGTCTCGAATCGTAAGTTTGTTTTATTTTCGCTTGTAACAAATACCAATTTCAACGTAATGAGGAATTTCCCCAATATATTTTCAGATTAAATGAAGTGGCCAAAGAAAGCGACGAATACCTAACGCCCGCTCCCACGCCACCCCCAACAATTTCAATACGTAATAAAATTGGCTCGCGAATATCAGCTGCTAAAGACAAACGACGGCAAAAGGAGAAAGAAAGAAACGCGACACAACGAGCGGAGAACGAGAAGAAAGCATCGAAAAAAGTCGAAAAGGTTCTTTTTATTTACATTTCAACTAGATGTTGTCACGATTGCGATTGTTAGAGCTCTTTTTTTAATGTTTATAAAATTGCCGACGCTTCGGAATTGTTTTGCCTATTACGATTTATTGGAATTTCTTTTAGTAAGTAACATAAAAAAGGGGTTGTTTTATTCAGTACAAGACGTTGAGAATCATTATTTACGAGTTTGTTTGTTTACAGTTCATTTTGAGTAATACTACCAAGCAAGACGTAACAAAAAATAGCAAAAGAACAAAAGTGGCTACGGTGACCATCGCATTGATTGAGGCCACTGGTCTGGAAACTGATATTCTAGAGGAAAAGACGCGTTTATTATTTTGTCGTTTTAGGTAAGTTGATTTTTTTTTGTTACCCTTTTAATTTGACAAAAGCGTATGAAATATTTGAGAAACGAAGTTGAAATAAAATTACCGCACTTATAAACAATGGTTAAAAGTTGTTTAGCTAAAGTGGCTTTTAAGTCTATTGCCATCTCTCTTCATTGGCATACAAATGACAAGGACAGGTATAATTTAATCAGTGTTTAAAAATGACCTTTTATGTGAACATGTTTGTTTACGTAGATAAAGATTTATTATTATCTATCTTGAATGTCATATCGAATTTATTTGCACATACACATAATATCTAAGTCTTTACATCCTGGATATCAATATAATCAAAGAATTACAAATTAATTTTATATCTCTTGTCACTGCAATCGACTCAGATTACGGTTGTTCGAAAATTTTAACTATATTATTTTTCATTTCCGTGTTCAAACCTACTTAATTTAATACAGGCTCGGTTCAGAGAAATATAAGTCAAAAGTGATAAAAACCAATACATCGAAAGCTAAATGGCAAGAACTGTTCAATTTCAATTTGTTTGAAGATAATATTGTGGAGATATCATTATGGGAGAAAGACTTCTGTGTCGGCAGGTAAATACTTGAGTAATTTTGAATATCTAGACTCATCATTCAGCCAAATGACGTCCGCTGCTGGACATAGGCCTCCCCCAAACAATGTTGGGGGGGTTTGCCATAATCGCCACGCTTGGCAGACGGGTTGGCGATCGCAGTGTGGTTGTTAAAGTACTCGGAAAACGCTGCTGCCCATCCTCTAGTGAATTCCTTAGTCGCCTTTTACGACACACCCACGGGAAGAGATGGGATAGTGCTATTCTTTACATCGGGCACTACACGGACGAATATCTAGATTAGGAAATCAATATTAATACACTTGAAAATGTGTAATAATATTTTGTATACATCCTTACTTCCTTACTAATATTATAAATGCGAAAGTAAGTTTGTTTGTTTGTTACCTTTTCACGCCTAAACCACCGAACCGATCATCCTGAAATTTTGCATATACGTTGTCAAGTGTAAAGAAACGGACATAGAGGATCTTCCATCTCGAAAAAAAGTATTGTTTCCGAGGAAAACAACAATAACGTTCATAGATTGCGCCACGTGTCTTTCGAATCACGATTGAATTATATTAGAAACTTTAGTAGAGTGTTAAGACTTTTTTTGAGCTTAATTAACGCGAGCGAAGCCGCGGGCAAAAGCTAGTGTGTAATATTATTTTGTATACATACTTGATGTCTTTATTATTTAACTGGGTCAGTACGGAGAAACTCGAAGCCAAAGGAAAACTTTATTTGGAGACATTTGCTCATTCTTCATGAAAATAATATGAGCATAATATTATACTAGCATTTTCTTGTTCTTTTATTTTTCTATTCATATACAACGTTAGTCGGAAAGAGGGTACTAATCCGCTGGCCACTTAAAGTATCGCTAATGAGTGTTTTAAAGCAATTAGTGTTAAAATTTCAAAATTCGATATTTTTTATTTCCATACAAAATAATTTTAGTTTTTTTTTAATTCTTCGTCCCTACTTTAGATACGAATTCAGAAAATAGAGCTTCTAACCCGTGACCCTAAATAAGACCTAAAATGTAAACAAAACTGATCATAGCTGAGGACAAATAGATTTGAGTTTTTTTTTTTTGAGATCTCTTAACATCTATTTCTCTTAAACTATTGACTTTTGGGGAAAGTTGTAGAACAAAAGTTATTCATTATTATGGGTGCTATAATACCATTTCGGATTAGTACCCCCTTTCCGATTAACCTTGTATAGACATTGTTATAGAACGGTTTAAATAGTTTGTCTAAATGCCTGGTTATGTTTGTTACATAATTTTCTTAAAATTTCAGAACACAAATTGATTTATCAGAAATAGATAAAGAGAGGACCCATAAAATGCGAATCGACTTGGAAAGTGAAGCGGGGAACACGCAAATATTTATTTTGCTCACAATAAGTGGGTTTAACCTTGTCAGCCTTGATGACTATCAAGAAACGCAGAGACGACTCTCGTCTGTCAGAAAGAAAACTGTAAGTATCTGTATTAAAAATTAATATAAAATTAAAAATATTAGGCTGTAACTATCCCGCTTCTGGGCAAACGTCTCTTCTCATACAGAGAAAGAACGAGTATTGATCGCCACGCTTGCTCAGTGCGGGTTGGCGATTTCAGACCATTAAAGTCCAGATTTCCTCACGATGTTTTCCTACACCGTATGTCAGTGGCGTCTTAGATTAACTAAGAAAGTACATATGAAATTGAAAAAGTCAATAGAGCGCTATCGTTCCACGCAGTCAGTTAACTCGGGACGCTAAAGTTACTCAGATACAGAAAGAATACCATGGTTAATTTTTTGGAAACTTTTTTTGTTGATCTCACAAAAACCCATGCTCAATCAATGTCACCAGTAGATCACGCGGTTTGAAGGAATTACACGAATTCGTTTACACCCTGTAGCTCGATTAGTCACATCTACAGGTAGTTGCGACTTGCAACTATCCTTGTATCTAAATACGCAAACCCTTTGTGGTCTCTTATAGTAGGACAAGAAAGACTGATCTTAAATAAACGAGAACCTAACCTCTTAATGGCCGCGTATTTGCAGCGGCTTCCATTGTTTATCAATTACACAAACATGAAGTACACATGCGTATTTTTTTTAATCATTAACCGACTTCCTTTCTTTAATGGTCAAAATACACGTCCGATACTTGCTTCTGGGAGCCGGATCCGACTATCTGATCGGATTCATGAAATACACGTACGATTCTCGTGACCGATTTTTTCTGGACGACGACGACGCCCGGACGATGCTCACGATTCTGACATCTGATCCGATAGCCTTCAGATAGTCTGATCAGACTATCGGAACCGAGCCTATCAGAGTATCAGACGTGTATTTGGGCTCTAAATGGCTTAGCTTCTCATTTCGACGTGTATTTTTTTACAGCCATGGTACAATTTTAAAGATGAGTCTACAGAAGTTGGTTCCCTCACTGTAATAGTTTATGGTGCAAAAGGACTGGCTGGCAACGAGTGTCACTGTGTACTGGGACTCGACAATGAAAGGCTACAAACTTACACGGAGTTCAAAACAAACGAGCCTAATTGGATGAAGATATTTACTTTGTGAGTACAAGTTACATCCTCTAGTGATGGGAACCGTGTTACTTATATCCAATTATTTCTTTTAACTTAGTAAATGTCACTCATTGGGAATGGTACTCAAAGAGTGCCAACGGGACCTTACTAAGCCTACGCTGTCTGTCTGTCCACCTGTCACAAAGTTTTATGTCAATAGCTGAAAGAGGTAGCCAATTAAAATTTTTCCAGATTTTTGCGGCATAAACCTAGACAATAAGTATATAATACCAAATCCCAAGAGGTGTCTCCATACAAGTTCGCTCAATACTGGCTATTTTTCAAAAAAGAAAATACCGTCTTTGTCTCAAAAATGGCAATGCATATCACTTTTAAACGCTTCTACAGATAAACAACAAATATTAAAAGAAGCACTTCTATCCTTTTCTTTGTTAGCACGAGCGTAACGAAAAATCCTAAGTCTATATAGTTAGCACGGAACCGCGACTATCACTCGCACTTGACCGGCTTTATTTTTTCGTGTGCAAGCGGACAATTAGTTTCTTCTTCCAAAAGCGGTTTATTGCCTTCTTGCTTCTTGTAGGTTAGTATAGTAGGTATTTAGGCAAGAATTCTCTTTGGTGAGTATTCCCGGAAATCCAAAAACACTAACGGTTTTACTCAAGGAGATGCTGCTATCGATGCACGTGATTCATTTTCTCTGTGTGGGAACGGGCTAGAATACAAAACTTCCTCACCGGACGCTGGGAATAGATAGATGATGTTAAATTCAACACAACCCAGCACAGTTGGTGGTAGAATCTATACGGTTCACCTGGCTAGCTGAACCTGACCACCCTCACATCAAAATCCAGCGTCAAGCAGTTTACTGTGTTCCGTTGTGTATATGTGAGAGCAAAATTCATTTATGATCAAAAAAATACCAAGCAGAACCCCAAGACATTTTCCTCAGCATTTCATACCTCCAAATTTAATTACAGTGACGTGTCTGATATCACCTCAATCCTAGATATCACCATCCATGACGAGAAGCGATCCGAAGACGTAGGCTGTCTCTCGATACCTTTGCTCCAGATCAAAAGTGGCGAGAAGAAGTGGTACGCGCTCAAAGACTCAAGTTTAAGACAGAGAGCTAAAGGACAAAATCCGCGGATATTACTAGAAATGACACTTACTTGGAAACTGGTAAATAACTATTTTTATTTGCCCAATACTTAGAATTTTCCCTATATTGGGGGATGTGCACATGCATAAACACTCCAATTACGGATTTTTGTAGATGAAAACTGATTGAATGAACGGTTCATTTTCAGTTCGATTGCGATTAATCAACGTTTCTGTTAGTAAAATTGGGGCCTTGTTCCGCAATAGTTTTGGATACAAATATTTCTATGCATCTGCAGTACAATAGCAATATGCCTGAAAAATGAGCATGGTAACTAACAATTACGGAAGTCCCTCTAAGATCATTTTTTTTATGTAATACGTTGGTATCAGACCGACGGCCCACTTTGTTTTGGCGGTTAATGGAAACTAGTTACCGCCACATGTATACATCTACAATCTACAACACAAAGAGAATTGCTGATGCGTGCCCAACCCTAGTAACAAAAGTTGAAAATTTCATGTAAGTACCTGTATTTGTAATTTCACCGGCACCCATACTCTTCAAACCAGAACGCTTCTACAGCACTTCATCATCATCATCATTCAGCCGAAAGACGTCCACTGCTGGACATAGGCCTCCACCAAAAGGGGGGGTTTGCCGTAATCGTCACGCTTGGCAGGCGGGTTGGCGATCACAGTATGGTTGTTAAAGTACACATAGAACCCTGCTGCCCATCCTCTAGTGAATCCCTTACAGCGGTTACGCACTGCATCCGATCCGAATCCGTGAAAATAAGTTCCGAAGTAGCCATAGAACTATTTGTATGGTAGTTTACGCACTACATCCGGCATCCGTCATCCGATTTCTATCCGTCATCCGTGATTTTCTAATTCGGAAGAACAATTAACGGACCGAAGTAGCCGTAGTACTGTTTGTATGAACGCTTTCGCACTACCTCGGATTCAAATCGGACGCCAAATGGATATGCCAAAGATGGTCCCTGAATTGTTTGAATTTGGATCAGAGATCGGATAAGTGCGTAAGCGATATCCGAATTCGGTCCGAGATTTTTACTCTAGATCGCTATTTTCACGGATTCGGATCGGATGCAGTGCGTAATCGCTCTTAGTCGCCATTTACGACACCCACGGAAAGAGATGGGGTAGTGCTATTCTTTAAGTCCGACACTACACGAGACAGCACTTGCTGACTGAAAACTAAACCCAGACTGGGTAATTAGAGCTAGGTTAGGTTAATGACACATTAAACTGATGATTCATTTTGTCTATCTTTCATTTGAACAATTTCCAGTAAACAGGGGCGTAACACGTAGAACCACAGCCCTTTTCCTTGTAATATTATCTACCACTTGACAGGGGCAAATAAGATAAACAGAAAAATGAGACAAGACATAATGAGAAATTGCGTTTCCGAGAAACAAATTTCTAAGTATCACTATTAATTACCTACATTTTATGAGTACTCTTTTTGAGTCTATCCAGGGAAGAAGTACCTCCATACCAATTCCTGCTGTTAAGCAGCATTGCTGTATTCGGGTCATTCCCAGTTGCCCCGCCACCACTGTACCACCATATTAAAATGTATACAAAAATCCCAGTTGCCACCAGTGGTGGCGGGGCAACTGGGAATGACCCCTGTATTGTTTGAAGAGAGGTGAAGGGGGAAGTTGCCGGTAAAATTATAGGCACATTAGACATTCAACTTTGTCTCTAATGGGGGATTTACACGGGTTGATTTTAGCCGTGCGGCAAGTCACCAGTCGCGTCGCTTGTAAAAATCGAATCGCCACCCCATTTACATCGTTCGACAAAAATCGCATTTGACTTGTTCATTTCTAGCGGAACAACACAGCGCAAAACACACCTCATGCGGCGGGCGACCGCCTGCAACTGACCATTTACACGGTCGGTTTTAGTCACCCACCGCATGCGGCTTGTCGCCGCACGCCAAAAGTCGGATGGCACCCAACTTTGGGGCTTGCGATTTTAGTCACTTGCGGCCTAGTCGAATTGTCATTTAGACGGTCGATTTTTCCGTGCGGCGAAAATTGACGCGTGTAAATCCCCTTTATGATTGGCAAGCATCAGCAACCCTATTGGTGTTGTAGAGGCGGTGGTAACCACTTACCAACGCATCGGTAAGGTGGGCCGTAGGCTCGTATGGCAACATAACACAAAAAGAAAAAACCAAGTAACATCTTTAATTACATGACGTTGTATTGTTTTCATAAATTAGTTAAGTAGGTAGGTACTACGTTTTTAGTATTTTTTTATAAAAACCAAATGTTTCGAAAATTAAAATTGAAAGTTAATAAAGATTTAAATTATAAATATGTAGAACAGCCTCAGATGCGTAACAGCCCCAAATCACCTAAACTATAAACGGTCAAAGGCTGTTATCGCCACACTTGGCAGACATATACTGGTGATCGCAGTTTGTTATTATTAGTAGAGAGAAGGACGTTGCTGCCTGTTGACGAAATCCCTTAATCGCTTTTTACGACACGTACTCATCCGCTCCTGAAAATAGGAATTGTCGAGTTGTTTCTCCTCTCTCGTGGGTGCATTGCGCAAATATCCGAATTCGGAACTCTAATATATGAATTTAATTTTAATTCTTGTGATATTTCTTGTATCCACGATGTTTTTCCACTTTGATTCCTCCTTATAATAAATTTGAAATGGAATTAACAATAAACGTCTACTTTAAAAACACAAAATAATAACTTCAATGGATGCTGGATGACTATTACCAATTTTTATTTTCTCTCTTATAATTGAAATTCACACACGCATATTCGTAGCTCTCATCGCCAATATAGTATTTAATAAAAAACACAATAAAATTAATTACTTAATTTACTTGTATTCAATTTATTACACATTTTCACGTAATGGCCATCCCGTGTTCCACCTACGTTAAACCGCGTTTAACCTACGTTTCGTTACCACAGTTATTGAAATATTTGTCCCAATGCGGATATAGAACGCGCGACCCTTAGCACAGAATACAGTTGCTCTACTACTGCGCCTTAAAATGATTTCACTGTAAGAACATTTTCATCGTCATATCAGCTGAAGGAATACAAATATGCAAATACAATATCTAGCTTTAATTCCGCTGAACAAGGTCACTAGTTTGGATGCAGTATGCAGCACCACCCTCCCGCCCACAAGTATATGCACATGCAGAAAGAGTGAAAAAATAATGCAACATGCAACCAAACTAAAACACAACGAGTAATTTATTCGTGTCCTAGCGGTCGAGGAGTCAACATATCCTGAAGATGCCCCGTGCAGGGGCGAAACACGTGTGGGTGGTGCTGCATACTGCATCCAAACTAGCAATCTTGTTCAGCGGAATTAAAGCTAAATATTGTATTTGCATATTTGTATGTCATGGATTTCCGCAAAGTAACGCCTGATTCCATAATTTATCAGCTGAAGGAAGTCCACTGCCGAACAAAGGCCTCCGCCATAGATTTCCACAACGTCTGGTTACATGCCGCCTGCATCCAACGACTCCCAGCGCCCTTCACCAAGGCTTTGAGACAATATCCCTTTTCTTTATACGTTAACGCTTGCGGAAAGATCATTTTGTATGAAAATGACATTTGCTTACGCTCGAGCAAGGAAAGTTTACGGAAAGCACCGTTTAAAGAAAAGGGATTTTGACTCAGGGGGCTGGTCGTCTGCCCAACTAGCTAAAAGGCGTCTCACGCTGCGTTTTCCGGTATGTGGTCATCTTTCTGCCCCAACTGCCATCAGTTCTACGAGCTATGTGTCCCGTCCACTGCCACTTAGGGCCCTATCTTACTAGGACACCATGGTGGCGGCCACCGGTCGCGCCACCAACAGAATGTATGCAGTTGTATAAAGGGTACCTCACCTGGTATCAGCTTGCCGGCAACCGAATTACCCGCTGGTGGCGCAACCATTAGTTTGTATAGAGCTGTTTGGCGTCTCACTCACTTCGCCACCAGAACCTACCAGGACGCCCCTCCCGCCCGAATTAACACTGTGCGTCCACGTGTCATTCGCAGCGTACACGTCAATTTTGAAACTGACAACCCTAGTGTTTGTTGTGGTGTTTCTCGCTTGGTAGCTCAAGACACCACGGTAACGCGACTGGTTGCGCCACCATGGTGTCTCAGTGAAATAGGGTTTTTAAGCTTACTAATCCTTTCAGCTATGTTGACAACTTTATTTCTTCTACCAATCTCCTCATTTCTGATTCGACCTCGAACTTTTTACATATCTAATGATTATTATATTCTATATTTCAGGTAAAAGCATCAGTCCGAGTAATAAATCCAAAAGAAAACAAATATCTAGCATCTAAAGAAAAACTAGATAGACACACGTTTTCTCGGAACCTAGCAAGAGCTAAAGTTGTATTTAATTGGACCTTAGCTGCTTTTAGAGTTATGAAGTAAGTTTCCATTAGAAAAGTTGCTTTCATTTTTTAATTATCATTGGCCGTTGCTCAAAGGACTTGTGACTCAAGTGACACCTGCGAAGGCGGACCCGCCGTCGACATGACTTGCCCGTGCGCCGTGCTCGCGTTTGGTGTGACATAGTGCTGCCTAACTATTGATAATTGACCTATCGATAGTTGGCCTTGAAAGCTAGTAACAATATCGACAGGGCTATCGATACTGTAAGAATTCAACATTATAGTATCGATACTATTGATGATGACTAAAATCCTGCTTCAATACTATCAAGTTTTGTTCAACTATCGATAGGGCAAAACTATCGTTAGTATCGACAATGGTTGTAGTAAAATCAATACTATCGATACTATCAATACTATGATATGATTTACACCCCACTAGTTGACATGCTTCACAGTAATCCATCGAATGCAACTCATGCGGGCCCACCGACAACACGACCCACACCCCACATAAAGCGTGGCGGACGCTTTTCTGTTAAAGTATAACAGCCCACAGCAAAACTTTTACAACCAAAATCTCATGAGCATACATTCTGGCACTAAAAACTTCATAATTAACAAGTCGGAAAATTCTCGCCAAAGTTCGCACTTCCAAGTTGAATTTTCTCCTACACTAAGTACGCCACATTATTGGCTTTTGATCGGCTCGTTTCAGCTAATTGAGGCTTTAAAACTACTGCCTTTATTATAAACGATGTATAAAGTTGTTTTACTTGTAATGTGTTTACAGAGAAGTTACGGTAATCGTTTCTTGTTCTACTTTAGAGAGATTAAAGATGGCTTCAGGCAGTACAATTCTTATTGATAAATAATACAAGAATTATAAAAATATAAGCTTGTTGCTGCCTTTTTTTCGTGGGAAAATCCTCATGGATGCCCTTCGCCCGGGGAAGACAAAGGGGTATGCCGGAGTCTTAGCGGCTAAAAACCCACGGTGTTCCTTCTCCTGACCCTTGGCCGGGATCACGGGATTCGCAGCTGCATGCACCGCGACCCCGGCAGGCCTCGGTCCGCCAGACTCTGACGGACCACTACGGTGGCCGGAGATAGTCGCGCGCCCTCCGGCGCCCGGTGCGTCTGGCGCGAGAAGGGAGAGTGGTAGCTGCCTCTCTCTCCCTCTCCGCTCCCTCTTTGGTCGCCATCACCTCCTCGCTCCCGACCATGGAGAGAACCACCGCCGGAAATGCTTTTTACTGCCTATGATAGCCTAGTGATTGAACGTTTGCTTTCCATGCAGGAGAGTATGATTTCGACCACGGCCCGTACCTCTGACTTTTCGTATTCATTTTCGGATCAGAATTTAACTTCGTGATGATTTTTTCACAACAAAAAGGGCTTTAATAAAAAAACTCGATGGTATTTGTAGTCCGCCAACCCGCACCAGATCAGCGTAGTAGACAAAGGCCTAAACCCATCTTATTCTGAAAACAAGCCGGTGCCTAGCAGTGGAACAATAATAAGCTGATTATGTTATTAAATAATAGGAGGAGCTCGTGGCTAAACAATTACAGCCGCATAGACTGATTTTCCAGGTTAAGCCACGCTTGCCGAGGTTGGTCTGTGGATGGGTAACCATTTACCATAGCGAGTTTCCTCCGTGCCTCGGAAAGCACGTAAAGCCGTTGGTCCCGGCTGTCATTTGTAGATCTTTGACAGTCGTTACTGTTGGTCAGAAACCAGAAAGTCTGACAACCAGTCTTACCAAGAGTATCGTATTACCCAGTTACTGGGTTGTGGAGGTCTGATAGGCAGTCGCTCCATGTAAAATACTGATATTCAGCTGCATCCGGTTCGACTGGAAGCCGACCCCAACATAGTTGGGAAAAGGCTAGGCAGATGATGTTATTAAATAATAATGAGGAATGTGCACGTCATACTCGTGAACGGGTGCTGTCTGTCGGGACTGGTCAGCTCTTACCTGCTATGGCAATCCTAGACGGCGTATTTTTCTATTTTGTTACTCATATGTGAGTTTATTTGTCACGTTAACCTGCATTATTCTCATTCTATTTCTCACACTACTGTAATGGAATAGTCATGATCTACTATTTTAAAAAGAGTATTCATGGAGTTTCTTGCTGGCTCTTTTCCATAGAACCTACCTTTTGGAACCGTGCACCTAGTTTTGATGTTTTAAACGTGCCTGTAATATGGTCTATCTATACTTCTATACTAATATTATAAAGAGGTAGAATTTGTTTGTTTGTTTGTTTGTATGTAGGAGGTAATCTCCGAAATTACTCATCCGATTTCAAAAATTTTTTCACCAATAGGAAGCTACGTTATCCCTGAGTGCTATAGGCTATGTTTTGGGATCAAAAAATTAGGGATCCGTAAATTAACGGGAGCGAAGCCGCGAGCAAAAGCTAGTTTGAAATAAAAAACTTTGACTTTGAATGCTTCCTTTCAACAACTTGTAAGACAGTAAAGCTGACCATTTGCAGTTCGAGGAAAAGATAATAACGTACAATTTATTTGTTATTTCCTCGATATGCTCTAATAATAACACTCCTTTTTTGGAGTCGTGTAAAAAGAACGCACACACACACTTTTTTATAGCATAATATAAGGAACAACAATTCATAGAGACATACCTACACATAACATACTCATGCCTTTTTCCCATTGAGGTAGGCAGAAACTGTAGAACGCCACATGCTACGATCCTTATCCTTTCGCTTCGTCTACGTTCATTTATCTTGTAATACACGCGCGCCGGTTGAGAGTCCTACGCACCTGTCCTTTTTGAAGAATATCACCAAGCGTAGAGACAATACTTACTTTTACATCTTTTTCAGAACATGTTTCGAATGGGAGTCAAGGAAAATGAATGGAATAGCATTGACAATATGGCTGATATTCTGCTGGTTCTTCAAGATGTGGATGTTACCACTCCTACTGCTTATACCGTTTATATGGTACCGACCTCCTAAATACTTCCTTCTTAGATGTAAGTACAAAGAAACATACTTTATTGCAGCTTGTCTTGAATTTTTGTCTTTTTACTCATCCCGTGAGGAGAGCTCCAAATACTGTTGACCACCACCGGTTATAAGAACGGCGACATGCCTAAAATAAATAGCAAAAATATTTTGTTCTTGTCATCGCTTTACTGAGGCAACTGTGATTTTCATAGCTGATACACTTTCAATGATCGGCCGGACCAAACATGGTAGAGATCAAGGCCCCTCCATTGACATTGCAGGTAAAAATGTGTGAGAAATAATCAAGGTAGAGACAAATTGATCCCACGTATGCGATGCATTATGATATCTGGGCAACTGATAATACAAACATTTTCTATGAAAATAAATGATTTAGAAACACTCTTGTCATATGCAATGCAACGTGTAACAAGTCTGTTTCTTAGTCATGTACTTTCATAGAAAATGTTTGCATTATCAGTTGCCCAGATGTCAGAATGCATTGTATACGTTGCATACGTGGGATCAGTTTGTCTCTATCTTAATTACAACGCGTCATTCGTTCAACGTAGATGTGTGCATTCTGCAACTGTTGGCCGAACTTAAACTAAAACATGGATCAGTCGCTCGACTGATTTAACGTCGCTAATTAACAGTACGGTATCGTTTGGAGGTTTGTATGATTGACACACGTGCGCCTTGTCGAGCGGTCCCTTTAACTATGCACTAGTCGAGCAATAAATCTACTAAATATCAAACACAAACATAAGTCCGGCCGCACTTTGGACGCGTTTTCGTACGAACACGAACGAAAACGCACGAACAATCCCGACTTTCCAAGTACTACGGGAGCTCGCAGACCGGGTGCAAGTTAGTCGTACGTCTTCGTGCGTAAAGTTCCGACGTCCGAAAACAATCCGAACTTGTTGGGATTTTTAATTCACTTTGGTGCGTTGAACATAAAACTGCCTATTGGACGGAGAAAAACGTATTCAGTGTGCGCACTCAATTCGTACGACCAGTATTCATACGTTTACGTACGATACAAATTCGCATCTAAAGTGCGGCCGGCCTAATGGTGACTCGTTGGCATATATGCACGCACACATTGAAGACAGGTGTTGGGGAGGCGTGTCATTTTATCGTAGTTGATCTCTATGTGCAATATATTTTAATTTGATAATGACATATCTAGTATCGTAGTAAACTACTCATAGAATTATATGCCGCTCGAAGTCGTCACCACATTTTGTCGTGAGCTAAGTGATAAACGGCCTTACCGGTTCAGCGGGTAAATAGCTAGTGGGAGCTAAGATAATATGAGTGCACAGGCAACGATATTCCGCTAGCAAGCACCGCACGAAGGCATTTCTCTCAGTTAGCACTTATGGATTCTATACATCGTCGCGGCACTCTCAACGGCTTATGCCGCTGTGCGGCTTTACGATAACTGTGCCTTCGCCTAGGGCATCCGCCGTAACTAAAGGCTCTTTATTTTTTATTTTTTTTATTTATTTATTGGCCTATCTACAATTGTTACACTGTTTATCTTAATAATACAAGAAATATATTACAAGCATAGTGTACAATATGATGCGATAGACACAGCATGCAAAAAAAAACAAAATTATAACAGCAATAAAATTACAATAATAGTGCAGAAATAGGCTCTTAACCAGAACTGGTGAAACATGCAAACTTAAGTCGCAGTCTTTGTGCATGATTTAAAGCTGTTGATTCATTTTTGGTCCTCTGTGGTAGTAGAGGTAAAATTGCAAATTACGACCACAATTCTGGAAAATCATCGGCTCAGGATAACACTTACGACTAAAGTGGAACAAATCTAAGAAATACCTTATGACAGCTGACAGATTATCAGGTTTATTGGACTAGGCATGTCTTCGGTACCGTGATTGGCTACCAAAGGAGAATGGGCAAAAAAAACCAGATCCAACAGAAACGGCTTGTATTGGTATTTGTTAAACTTAATGTCCTGAACAATCCTGCGTAATTTTTTTTTCCTCGGCTCCGTCTGGACCCATGAAAACGAGGTCAAAGATTGAAAAAGTGTCTGTTCGTGTATTATTGAAATTATTAAATATTTATTCTAATCATTATATCGCAGTGCACTGCTGGGTAGGCAGCTCCTATTAATCGTCACCACACCAGGTGCTTGCTCAGATAATGGTTTAAAACAATAACAAAGTTGTAAAAGTGGTACAATGAAAAATGGTATAAGCACATATTTTACATCTATTTATTCGACATAACTACCTAATAATTCCATCTCAATAATGTGAGACATTTAAATGGTCAGAGAACACCAAAGGTTGTCCAGAGGACTTCTAGTGACTGCATAGTCAATCCTCTACCTTGATGATATTAATAGGCCGAAGGACCTATTGACAGCCTTGGGGGCTTCAGTTGACTAGATCAATGGTTATTTTCATTTTTCGTTGTACTAACCACTTTTACAACTTTGATAATGTTTTAATCCATTATCTGAGCAAGCACCTGGTGTGGTGGCGATTAATAGGAGCTGCCTATACCCAGCAGTGCACTGCAATATAATGATTAGAATAAATATTTAATAATTTCAATAATACACGAACAGACACATTTTCAATCTTTGACCTCGTTTTCACGAGTCCAGAAGGAGCCGAGGAAAAAAAAATTATGCAGGTTTGTTTAGGACATTAAGTGTAACAAATACCAATACAAGCCGTTTCTGTTGGATCTGGGTTTCCGATATATGAAATTTACCCATTCTCCTTTGACCACTAGCCAATCGGATTGCTTGGCGAGCATTCGTTCAGACAAAAGTGGTCGAATGTGAAACGAAGAAAGATATTTTTTAGATTTGTTGCACTAAAACTTGAAAATGCAACACTCGCTGGGTACCCGAGCTTTGACCGCACTAGACGAAAGCTCCACTCCAGATTCCTTTTTGAGAGAAAAACCTAAAAACATTTTTATATCTTGTAATTAGTTTTCCTCGTCGGCAAAAATATGAAGTTCCTTTACTTTCTTAACTTTTTGGAGTAAATAGTGCTGCCTAGTTTCCGTCAGAAAAATTAAGACTCTAGCCCAAATTTTTATACGTATGTTTAAAAATTACGTTCTTTTTATGTGTGCTTATACATTATACGAAGGAGAGGAGTTTTCACATGAATATTTCATAGCGCTATTAAATCAGACAAGAAAGATTTTTACTCACATTATCTTAAATAATATTTTGAATTATTACAGGGAAAGACTATCTGCTAAAGGGTACTCCAATACAAGACGACGTCAAAAAGGAAAAGGTAAGAAATTATTAGTATAGTATTTTCTTAAAGACCAAGATTTCTTAAATACTAAATTGTATCTGCCCACTGTAGGGCAAAGGCCTCTTCTCATACAGAGAAGGATCGAGCATTAATCACCATACTTGCTCATTGCTGGTTGGACATTGCAGATCATTAAGTCCAGTATAGGCATGTTGATAGAATCAATAAATTGCAAATCTAATTAGTCCGCCAGTCAGAGTTTTGAAAAATAATGGACACATAATTTTTCTTTTGTAAAATCTATGAATATTTGGAAAGACAAAACGCATCAAATCTCGAGAGTTTTGTGTATATTTTAACTCGAGTTTGTGAGGTCAGAAGCAAGTAAAAATTGTACTTGCTTGTAACGTTTTGCCAATTTTAAAAGTGTTGTATCATAACAAAAGAAAAAATACGGGTTAATTATTTTTTGATAATCTAACTGACGGACTAAATAGATTTTTTCAGTCAGTCTATTGCCCACGATGTTTTGCTTCACCGTAAAAAAACCTTCTAAATATTAAATTTGAAATATTTTCCATTTTGAGCTAGTAGTTGTGTGGTCACGTGTAGCAAGAATTGAGCTCTGCACCCCTTGGCTTAAGGCTTACTAACAGAAAGATATTTTCATTGGAATTCTCATAACCATAGTCCCCTTACACGTTTTTTATAAAACTGATTGGCAAACAGGACGATGGCCCGCACCTGGTGGAAAGCGGTTACCGTCGCCTATAAACACCTTCAACACCAAGAGGATTAGTAACTGATGCGTTGCCAATATTAGAGATAAAGTTAGAAAGTCTCGTGTGATCTCACACTCGTGTGCCTGTAATTTCACCGGCACCTTTCAAATCGGAACGACGTCATGCTGCTTGGCAGATATAGATAGGGTGGTAGTAGTTCACCAGACAAACTCTTTCACAAGAAAATCCACTAATACCACATCTTACAAAACCTAGACACAGATCAATAGTTGAGGACAACATTACAATGAAACTAATTTGGTATTCTTAATTACAGGAAGAGAAGAACACTTCGCTGAGACAAAAAATAAATAGTTTACAAGAGATGGTGCAAAGCGTACAGAATTTTATCGGAGAGTTCGCTAATCTCGGCGAAAGTATTAAAAAGTAAGTAGAAAGTAAGATGAATTGCATTAAAAAAATATATAACGTGTACTCAAACAAAAGTATGATTCTACTTTTCTCGTGTTAGCACGAGCTTTATGAGAATAACTTAAGCCGGGTCCGCTGCGCCATATTACCGTGTTTTGCTAACACGTAACATGTTATTATAACCAAGGTCATGTTATTCGGGGCGCGGCCTGACTGTATTGCTTGCAAACATGTTTGTCGAGACGAATGGATAACATCCCCCGCGTTCGCCTGCGGGGGAATGAGGACATTCATTTCGTGTTTGCGCTCTCTGGATGAATACGTCTCGTGATTGTTTAAGCCGGGCCCGCAGCGCCAAATTTCTAACAAAAAAAATCTATCAAACACGGAACCTATTTTTATTTCTTGTTTGAAAAATTAAATCTACGATTGCCAAAACAGCAGGCACGTCTTCTTAGTCGGAACTCATTTTCTTTTTACTCCAAAAAATTGTATACTAGAAACTAGAAAGTCAGAGCGGTCGAGTTGTTTTGACAACATGTTTTGCTAACATGATTTGATAACATGTTTTATTAGAAATTTGGCGCTACGGACCCGATTTTATGCTGTGGTGAAAAGATTCGCCAGTCAGCAAGGTTGGTGGTGGGGCTAACTGCCCGGGTACACTGGACGTACTTAACCGGTTGCGTACCGCCCGTCGTCCCAGGACGACACTCAATTGTCTTATCTATTGTGTCTATAATTACGGTGATTGAGAGTTTAAGTATCGTCACTCGTGATGGTTCTTGTAATAGATAATGGTCTTCTCTCTCTTTTAAATTACGGCAGTGCACACACAGTTCACTGATGATACGAATAATTACAGCCGCATAGACCGATCTTCCGGGTTAAGCCACGCTTGCCGAGGTTGGTCTGTGGATGGGTGACCATTTACCATAGCGAGTTTCCTCCGTGCCTCGGAAAGCACGTAAAGCCGTTGGTCCCGGCTGTCATTTGTAGATCTTTGACAGTCGTTACTGTTGGTCAGAAGCCAGAAAGTCTGACAACCAGTCTTACCAAGAGTATCGTATTACCCAGTTACTGGGTTGTGGAGATCTGATAGGCAGTCGCTCCATGTAAAATACTGATATTCAGTTGCATCCGGTTCGACTGGAAGCCGACCCCAACATAGTTGGGAAAAGGCTAGGCAGATGATGATGATGACACACAGTTCACTGATGATAATGATAGTGATATTGAAACCTGGAATAAATAAGTTGCCGGATTAAAAAAATGAGCTAAAAGTCACACCCAAACGAATATATCAGAAGCAATTCAAATTAAAATGTTCATCTTGTGTATGGGAATCATCTGGTGTTTACTATCACAACATAAGTGGCGTCTATAAATAGAAAAATATATTTCCCTGGAGAAAAAAAGTTATCACTGTGTTTAATTTGTATTTTGTTTTGTTCACAGCTTGTTCAACTTCACGGTACCATTCCTCAGTCTATTTGCGATTTTCTTGATACTGCTAATCACACTCGTGATGTTTATGATACCTACTAAATACATATTCATGATTTGGGGTAAGTGTTAGTGAATTTTATTGATCTATCTATATAAATAAAAAGAAAGGTCCTGACTGACTAACTGACTGACTGATTGACTGACACATCAACGCCCAACCCAATCCCTTGGACCTAGAAAGCTGAAATTTTGCACAGGGGTTCCCTTTATAATGTAGACAAGGAATAAGGAAGGATTTTTCGAAATTCTACCTCTAAGGGAATTAAATAGGGGATGAAAGTTTGTATGGAAAATCGTCACTTAACGGGTTCAAAATTTCACGCAAGCGAAGCTGCGGGCGGGGTATTTAATATAAAGACTGCCTCGTTGGTCTAGCGGTCGCAAGCGCGACTGCTGTGCGTGATGTCCTGGGTTCGATCCTCAGGTCGGGCAAATTGTTATTGGGTTTTTCCGTGTGGAATTTCTCGGTAGCAGCCATGAGTCTGGATTTGTGCCCGGTCGATGACAATTAGGCTCGCCCCCTATTACATGGGACGTAAACATAACAGCGAAAAGTGGGTGTACTACACCTCTGCCAACCCTTCGGGGAATACAGGCGTGAGTTTATGGATTTTGAATAATATAGATATGAACACGGATCTATCTTTCACGTCTTCCCAGTCCATCCAAAGGTTGTCTGGAAGATATCACTATTAGCGATAAGACCGCCATTGTACCCTATCTTAAATTGTTTCTGTTTTTTGTTATTGTTATGGTGTACAATGAAGCATATTATAACTATCTGTAAAAACAAAATGAAAAAATATTGAATCAATATCACAAGTCGTTGATCTATATACTTCAAGTAATTCGGCTCGTTACAGACTATCAAGATAATAAACTAACAATTGAATTTATAAGAATAGCATGAATACATTATATTTCAATAAATTCTTTTGTAAACATTTCTTCATTGATATTCCAATTATAATAAATCTATTTTGTAGAGACATTGAACAAAGAAACAAGATTGTTAACCCATTGTTATATCAATCGTTTCAGGAATTCATAAGTTTACAAGAAAAATATTACGACCAAACAGAGTGGCGAATAACGAAGTACTAGATTTGCTGTCTAGAGTACCTAATGATGAAATATTGGTAAGAAGTTACATAGGTTATAATATTTTTATAAACTTCTTTGTTATTAAAAACAACATTCAAACTAGTATTCGTATCCATTTTAAAGGAAATGGAAAAAGAACATGATTGTACTTAAACATGATTAAAATGTAATTTTAAATTGTTTGTCTACTAAGAAAACAATATAAATGACAGCTTTCTAATTACAACTATAGTGGGATGTACTGTTACACAAAAATAAAAAAAGGAAGCATGTTCTGATAATGAACATTTTAAAATTAGTATGTAAATTAAAAATGGACCACTCAACTAAAATACACGGAAGTAGTTACTAATTATAGGTCTAGCGCTTAACTGAGACAATGCCTGGGGTATGGGAGCGGCACGGGAGGGGTGACATATGACGACGTATCCGAACTATCTCGCTATACACGTGATAAATATAATGAAGATATCTCATAAGTTATTTACAAGTGTATACTTAAGTTAAATTAAATTAATATAATGCGCGTGACAATGTAAACAAAAAAATAAGTTACAATCATTAATTGTTTTATTTAATAAGTATTAATATTTTCAACTGAAACAACAAAAAACAACAAACAAATCCCGAAATCCCAAATTTTATTAATCAGTTTCCATAACGCTGTCTGTACTCGAATCACTGTACGAATGATTAACACTTTCATGATCTAGTAGTAGTAAAAATATCATAAGAGATATCTTTTTTTTTTTATCTATATTTTATTTACGGGCTTTTATCAAAGATATGTCAGCCCCATCGTACCCTTTTACATAAATTGGCTTAAATAGAATTAGTTTATAATATTACTTAATAGCTAATTAATTTGAGTTATTCGTGGAGGACAATAATTAAATGGCATAACTTTTTAATAATCTCCGAACATGGTATAGATAAGATGGATTGGATTATGCCTACATCAAATTTATTAATTTTAAAATCATTCACGAATAACTCACGTTCTACTCTGTTCCGAGCACACTCCATCAGCAAATGTTGTACGTCTTCGATATGATTGCAAACTATGCGTAAGAGATATCTTCATTATATTTATCAGGTGTACAGCGAGATAGTTCGGACACGTCATTTCACGTCATATGTCACCCCTCCCGTGCCGCTCCCATACATCAGGCAGTGCCTCAGTTATACGCTAGACCTATAGTATTAAAGATCTCTTCATTAAAATTTAAAAGCATCATCAACGGCTAATTCTCAGTTACCTAGTTAGCGTCTTAGAGAGACGCGATCAGCTTGCAATCCCTCCTTATTTCAAAAGTTAATTAGTCACTTCTTTTACCTTTTTCAGATTAATTGCGAAGAGATGCCTCTAGAGGAAGTGCCGGACGAAGATGTGATAAGATAATGATCTGATAATTTTAATTTATTTCCGATTTAAAGGATTCAATTATTAATATTTATTTTTGAGCTAAACTTGACATTATTTTTATAGGTACTTATTTGTAAATAGTTAATAGAATATAAATATTATTACTTTGTTACTTAATACCTTTGACTATTTATCGACCACACATCTCCTCTCTTCCTCTGTCTCAAAAGAGATGATTTGCCTATTGTGTAAGTTGGATAGACATAATTATGACATCTCTAATAAAAAAAAATACAGGCAATGATAGCTAGATGGCAATAGTAACGTGTAATACCAAAAACCCAACATAACCGGATCAAGAAGTTGGACGTCCACTCACTCATGCTCGGTTCCTTAAAACCAAGCAGACCGTAACAAAAGGCTGGATACGATAAGAAAAAGAAAATTGAACTTTATTACCACAGGTGAAAGGTACAAAAAGGAAAA
Source organism: Amphipyra tragopoginis (assembly GCA_905220435.1). Lineage (NCBI taxonomy): Eukaryota > Metazoa > Arthropoda > Insecta > Lepidoptera > Noctuidae > Amphipyra > Amphipyra tragopoginis. The sequence continues at coordinate 10,285,600 of HG992008.1, forward strand.
CCTAGTTAAGGAAAATTGACCTATTTACGTATTCAGTCAATCGTGAAAACAAATTCATGTTATTTTTACCGACCTTTTACATTGTATTACTTGTTCGACCACTGTAAAGCGTTTCAGTGTAAATGTGAATTGTAATTATTGCTTTCAATTGTAGTAAATACGTATCTACTTCCGTATTATGTTTCCTGATAATGTTGACTTACATTTGATATTGGTCGTTCATTATATCCTTTCACAAACGTCCATAATAATGGACGGTCGTGAGAGAATATCGGCGCAATTACAATGTTATTTGTAGCAATTACTATTATATCTGTCCTTTTGATACAATCCCGCAGTCGCTTTTTACCATCACCATGGAATGTCGGAGATCACGTATTTCTTGGTCACAAATCACAGAAGGCGATGAAAATGGAAGTAACAGTTTAAAAAAAGAAGAAGAAATGAAAACGTATACCTATTGGTTTTCATTGTAATTTATTTGCTAAAATTTAATAAAAGAAAAAAAAACACCTTTTGACAAGATATACGACAAGTCCTAACGATTATGGACTTACTACACATTCTGAAGTTACGAATATCAATTGCAATCAGAATCAATATCAATTATACGTTTCCATATAAAAAACCCACTATCAATATTCGATTCAAATTAATAATATTATTTGATTTACCTCTAACGAGGCCCAAGAGATACCGCAGGGGGTGGTATTCGGTCCGAATCATTTGGTCACCTATCGTAAATGTTGACAAATGATCTATGTAAATACGGTATTAATACGCTCGTGGCTAATTTGCGGCTGGCCGTACCTGGGGACCCATCTATCAATGTATTGAGAACTGCCATATTAGGTCATATTATGTGCACAGGTCGCTATTGCATGCTCGGTATTATAAAAGTACACGCAGAAAATCAACTTTCTGGATTAGTTTTCATCATATCAGCTCGGCGAAGGACCAGGTGTTGTGGTGCATCTTGGGAGAGGCATATATCCAGCAGTAGACTACGATTGGCTGAGTCGATTGATTGATTGATATTAGCTCAGAAACGTCCACATATGTCTCCTAATGACCGCTCTAGTGAACGATCAAAGGTTAAATTGCCATAATCACGCAAGGCAAACTTATTGGTGATCGCAGTTTAGTTTTTAGTGTAGTTTAGTTTTGTTTCAAGAATACATGATCTGAGAACGCTTCTGCTCATTCTTTTGACGTAATCCCTTAGTTGCCTTTTACAATATCCACGGATGGGGCAAATGGCAAATTCTTTGACGGAAACCACTTGGAATAATACCTAAACGGTACGTGAAACATTTTCGTATGAATATAGAATCTACGATTTAGATACTTTCATAAATTAAGTAGAAAACGAATAATCTGATGGAACATTAAATTTCAATCCACTTATTTTAAAAGTCGATTGCTTGGTATAAAAAGCGGATGATACATTCTATGTATTCCTTTTCTTCTCAGATTAACGTGAAAAGAAAATTATTTTATTCATTTTTTTGACGATGAATACAGTCTGTTCTTATCGAATCGTTTTGCTACAGTTTATAATCATTTAGTACTCAGTACTTCTTGTATTCTATGCCCCTTTATCAAGAACCTTTATGAAATTTACTTTGATTGGCTACTATCTATATTTTTATGAGACAGTGATATTGTCATTTTTTCTACGTATTTTCTGACTATTAACAGAACAGAAACGTATTTTCTTTCAGAAAACAAGACTTTGTTTTATGAAAGAAAATACGTTTCTGTATTTTATTGATACTAAAAACCAAACTTAAACATGAATGATGAATATTAATATTTTAAGATCTTTAGAAAACCGCCCACAAATCATCATAATGATATGATGCTTAAAGATATATGTGTGTTTATTGGCATCATTATTTTGTCTGCCACATCGCAGAAAATTGCATTAGAGTAGAAAAACATCTCATAAATCTAAACATATAATTTATTTACATTAAATTTACATTAATCACAATAATTTCTCTTAAATACGAATAAATCGAATATAATTCACATAATCACAGGTCAATTGACATTTGTACAGATTTACGCTTAAATTTAATTAAATATTACAATATCAATATTTAAACTATCAAGTCTTTGCCAAGTCTTTCAAACTCGTTCGCAAAGTAGACCATATCTTTGTGGTCTAAAGCGGAGTTTTGGAATACGATACGGAAGAAGTTGACGAGGTCACCCTCTGGTTGGTAGGTCACCATCATATTTCCTTCCTTTACCATTCGCTCTTTTATTTTCGGCGCAACCTTGTGCAACCTTTCATTGTAATCTGGTTCATTTTCGAGACCACGAAGGCAACGCGGTATATACCAGAACATGACGTTGGTACACTCTGGCTTATCTACAACTAATTTGAAACCATCCCGATGTCGTATGTGATCAGTTAAAAATCTGGCGTTATCGAAAACGGTATCGATGTGTTTTTCAAATCCTTCTGAACCTTTAGCTTTCCACATGAACCAGAATTTCAGTACATCTGCTCTTCGTCCGCACTGTATATGTTTATCTCCAGTGTCATAACTGGTGTCGTAGAATTTGTCCTTCTGGAAGAGGTATGTGGCGTGGCTTGAATGACAATCTTTGAGGATATCCTTGTGTCTAATTAGGAAGGTGGAGCACTGTTGCGGCGCCGCTAAGAGCTTGTGAGGGTTCCACGTCACCGAGTCAGCCCTGCGAAATTGTTCGAAATGTTAACGTATCCTTATGTTTTGTTTTCAAATGAAAAATAGAATAGGTAGTGTAAAAACTTGAAAATTTGGTATGGAATGGCATACTTTTGTATGTTCGTTAGATCTGTTAAAGTGAATATTACGTACTAGAACTATTAATGTTGAATAAAATATAAATGTGTTTTATTTCTTTATAATGCAGCATAATTTATTTATATTTTTCTCCTGAACTTGCTTCACAACGCGCATTAGACCCGCCAAATACAAATAAAAGTCAAAAGGTACTTACAATTCAACACCATTCAGGAGATGTCTGTGTTTCTTGGACATTAAAGCACCACCGCCCCAGGCAGCATCAACATGCAGCCACAGGTTGTACTTCTTGCAGACAGCAGAAATCGGCACCAACGGATCAAAGGCACCATACACAGTAGTACCAGCCGTCGCCGTCACAAGGAACGGAGTGGCTCCATCATCAATAGCACTAACAATCTTAGCTTCCAAATCTTCAACGATCATTTTTCCATTCACATCGGCTTTGACCAAAATACAGTTGTCTACGCCAATGCCCATGAAGGAAGCTAACTTTTTGGTGGAGTAATGAGCTAGCTCTGATGTGAATAGCACCAGCCTAGGTACAGCGTAGACGCCTTTGTTCTGAAAAGAATAATATCAAATTAGATTTAGAAATAAATAGAGATGCCTACAAGTGAAAAGGTGAGAGGCTAAATTGTCACTGACAATTCCACGCTAAGGCTTAGATATGCTAAAAACATCAAATTTGTCCAGTTCATAGGATCGAATGTTCTTCTTCTTTCATATCGACATGAGTTATTTTGGAATAGCACTTGCCGTGATGAAAAGATTTACCAGTCAGCAAGGTTTGTAGAGGGCTACTGCCCAGGGTGCGCCGGACGTACTTAAGTACCGTCATAAGTGGAGGCGTCTCTTAAGCTACACAAAAGTTTACTCGAAACATGTACTAGAATTTTAGGTAAACGGTTGATTAACCAGAGAATTAATGTTGATGAAAGAATAACCTTAATGCGCCAATTGTAGCTTAAAAAAGTAATTCTGGAATTTTGACTTGGTACACAAATAAAATCGCAGCTGCTATCAATGCAGACAAAGTTGTGAGTAAAAGCCAGTTTTTTATAGTTATAACTTTGTAGTATCTATATACTCAGACATAAAGCATTTTAATTACTGCATTAATTAGACGTCTAGATTCAGCATTATTCTCAAGTTACATCAAAGGACGAAACTTAAACAAGATTTTAATATATTTTATTGTAGTAGTTGTACTCATGCTACTCATAAAATTAATAATTAGTTTCATTTCTAAGTAATCATACAATTTCAATGCAGCATAATTAAAATTGACAAGTTGAATTGGTTTAGTTTTCTGTCTCGTATCAAATGAACATTTTTTTTGTATTTGATAATTATTGAACACTAAATTTAAGTTTTTATTTCCATCCATTTAAGTTTATTATCGATTAACTTTAGAATTTTTATTTGTTTTCTGTAAAACATCTTCGAAACTCAACGAATGACGTTGACGCCTCGGTTAACGCTTTGTCGGAGCGATTGGCTTCTGTGTTACGAGCCGTGGGTTCAATTCCAACACATAAAGAATGTTTTATGTGGCTTATAGATAGTTGCCATGAGAGATTCGTGTATGTAAACGCACCCCTGATACAAGACAAATTGTTAGTAAATTACAACGCAAATATTAGTTAAATGTTTTCTATCGAACGCTTAGGGCCCAAGCCTATGTTTTTTCTGGCGTGTTATAAACAAAGTCAGATATTTCAAAAAGCAATGGTTTTATGTGGGATTCTTTTGATCTATTGGTTGACTCTTCTCCGCTGATCTTTATTGTTCAATCATTATTAAATATAATTCCTAAAACAGCTAAGAAACTATGGTATAACAAAATAATCACAGTTACTTTTGTATCGTATTCTTAACAATTACCTTTGTTTAATCGTAATTACACTGAATATGACCTCAAAGTACGCGGATACCTAGCAGAGAATTTTATAAAATCCTTACTTATAAAAACGCGTTAACGCATACCTACATTAGCAAAGAGGAAATGACGTATTTAATACAATAAAAAAGCAAGGACTAATACTGATACTTAACTGTTGCTTGCAAAAGAATGACAGATATGTGCGGATATCTTTATAGGTGAAACTGTTCTTATTGCATTTACATGTTTATGCATTCTCTTTTGTTAAACCATGTTAGTAATTATGGCTTTAAGAGCGTGTACGCCGTTCGGCATTTCATACAAATTTTCAAGTCCTTATTTTTCGATATGACTGAACCGATTTTAATGAAACTTCATACATACCCATCGGCAGGATACATAGGACTAAAAAGTTAGAAGAAAACATTTTCGCGAAATAGTGTTACAGTTAAATTAGACCGATTTTAAACTTTCCATACAAACAGAAATTTCCAACTATCTTTTTTTAAATAATACATTTCGAAAATGTTTTCTACTAACTTTTTAGATCTAAGTATCTTGCTTATGTGTGTGAAGTTTTATCAAAATCGGTTCAGTCATTAAGAAAAACAAAGACTTGAAAATTTGTATAAAATGCCGCACGGCGCACACGCTCTTAAGCTAAATATTATTATATTTAGCACCTATTACAATTAGTGTAAGGTCCACTTGCCTAACAACTCACTAAATATATTTAGCGCTAAACTTATTTGAAATGCAGGGCCGCATTTGGAATCTGTTCTAGGCTTACTTATGGTGTTGGCTCTACTTATCGGGACGAAGCGGGTTAAATTCTTAAATTCGCAATTGATGGGATAATTAATGTCTATTTTCAGAAATATACAAAAATTTGTATTATGAAAATATTATTCTAATATTGCACTTGTTTTTTTTTTGTGGTGCGAGCCCTTTGGCTTCGTTCTATGTAGCCTATACTTAAGTATTTCTGTTTGCTATCTTTTTAATTTATTAAATATCTCGAAATAAAAGTAAAAACCCATTTTAAGTACGCGTGACAGATTGTTTAAATAATTTATACTTATCGAAAAATAGATAAATGTAATTGATTCGGCCTTATGTGATTTATGACCATTTTAATAACACTACATTAGTCAATGGTTAAATTGTCACGTAACTAATTGACAATTATTCAATCAAATTCGCAAATTGTCCTACTGTGTGTACAGAAAAGTTTATGACCTTATAATATCCGAGTCGATTGAAGGTACTGGAGTTTGACAGTTACATTTAAAATTTGTTGTCTTATAATTTGTAGAATGAAGAATATTTGATTTTATTTTAGGTCAAGGTCATCATTATCATAATTACAACAATAAAACAGTATTATATTACTTGTTTTGTTAACCCTTGACGCAAAAGAATAATGTTAATCAGCCTTCGTCTGTCTGTGTGTCTGCTTGTGGCATCGCAGCTCTCAAATGGATAAACCGATGGCTATGCTATGTTTGATGATAATCACTTCATCCATTTCAAGATTTCATTCATCCATTCTAAGATTTTTAACTACTTACACTTAAGTCTCTTCTCTAATATAACGGTTATGGTAACGCGCCCTATGTTAACAAAATATAAGTATTTAGGGAAATTAACTTAGCGGTCCTCGACGCTTTTAAGGATCAAAAATAATTTGCTATTTAATAAACAATAGTGTTAGAGTTTTTTTAACTATTATACAGTAATTTCTTCAAACCACGTGATCTACTGGTGACACTGATTTAGCCTGCAGAGGTTTTTTTCAGGATCAACAAAAAAAAGTTTTCAAAAAATGAACCATGGTATTCTGCTTTTTCGCCATGCCTTCATTCATTTATGCATGGCATCGAAATTTTCTATCTCATATAAAAAATATTTGGGAAAAAAAAAGTTTTTTTTTTCATTTTTAATCAATCTAAATTCCGTGCGGGGTTAATGTGTCTCGCCTAAGTGTACCGAAAACGGTACGGCCGCCATTGTTTATCTATTGTGTCTATAATTACAGTACTACACAGGTTAATCTATACCTACCATTAATAGATCATGTGGTTTGAAGGAATTACACGAATTCGTTTACACGAAAGTAAGTTTGTTTGTTTGTTACCTTTTCACGCTTAGACCACTGAACCGATCATCCTGAAATTTTGCATATACGTTGTCAAGTGTACAGAAACGGACATAGGGTACCTTTCATCCCGAAAAAAAGTACCATTCCCGAGGAAAACAACAATAACGCTAATAGATAGCGCCACGTGTCTTTCGAATTATGATTGAATTGTAATATAATAATAATTATAAATAATTGATTATTAAAGATTAAAGTTCTCAAAGGGGCCTCTGCGCGTTGGACCTGTGTCCCCGTGTATGCCTTCCAAAGGACCGGACATCTTCCGCAAGGAAGATTAGCCGTGATTCCCAGAGAGATATAAATAATTGTATTATTGTATGTAGAAACTTGAGTAGTGTGTTAAGAGTTGATTGTCAAATTCTAAATTAACACGAGCGAAGCAGCGGGCAAAAGCTAGTTTATAATAAATCCAAGTAGTATCTGCATAGCTAACGGGTTAACCAATGCTTTTACAATGGAATGACAGTTAGCAGTACGTCTATCATCAGACTAGTAGATCTATTAACATCTTAGTAATAGTAGTAGTAGTGTTAGATAATTAACATCTTAGATGCATGTGCATTCGGAAACGATAATTGGAATTTGCTCATAGTCAAAGAGCTTGGGCAAAGTAAACCAAAAACTGCGCGCAGGCGCAGCTTTCGCAATCGCGTTGATCGATTGTTGTTGTCGAATGTTTATCGCAGGTGGGTTATTCCATGTGTGGGCACGAGCCAGACATCAATCCCGGTAGTGCTCGATAGCGAGTGATAATGTAAGCGATAAGACAACGCTGAATCCATATTCCGTGCTGTCATCCAATTTTGCAATGTAATCATGCTTGCTATCTGCGTGATAACTGGTTATGAATTTGGTTTTTATCTTTATCTTTCACTTTAATTAGGGATGAAACGATTATTACTTAGCGATAACGAGTACGATTATTGCCTGTAATAATCATCGATTAGGATTACGATAATTCGAATGTCTTCAAGATGTGGTCTTATACCAACAGTTAACTTTAGATGACTCGTGATAGCTGACAATAATCTTCGATTAATTGTAATCGACGATTATCATTTTAATAATTATGATGAGTACAAACAATTTCAAAAGTGACAGAAAATAATAATTTACGGATTTTTAATAGATACTCTACACTTTTTTATCTGGCAATATTAAAATCCTATTATTTAACGTATCGGATGGTGATCACTAGAGATCGGATATTCGGATGTATATTCACCTAAACTTGAGATGTTGGCTAATATGGAAAGCGCTTTTGTAACGAAAAATCCCGCAGTTCCGATATTTTATTTTGTGTTTTTTTTTTTGGTTAGTCTAAAACACACCACTCCTTTTCTTACACTCTGTGTATGTATACATATTTGCATACGGAAAAAAACCGGTGTTCTTGGATTTCATAATTATTTCAAATTATGAAATCCAAGAACACCGGTTTTTTTTTAATAAATCATTTTAAGAAGTCACTACCATGCTATGCACCCGACTAGTTATGTATTCCCGTTGTTCCTGGCATACCGGGCTCTTTTTTACAAAAAATATATTTTAAGAAGCCGCTTCCATACTTTCATAGCTAAAAATTCAGTTTAGGTAAATATGCATCCTAATATCCGGTCACATGCTACTTCAAAAGCAACTTATTGGGATAAACCCAATCCCGTAACAAGAGCATTAAGCTAAGCTATGAAGAGTTAACGAGAGTTATCGTGCATGCCTATTAATCAATCAAGTCATAAATTAACAACCTCCATTAATTTTCAAAAACAGTCCAGTTCGTAGAAACACCGAAACTAACCCTATTTTCATTATTTTCATGGGAAAATATGAAAAATATCTTCATCAATTATAGAAAAAGGAGTGGTCTATCTGTAGTGTACTAACCATAACATTTGTCTAAATTTCACGGATTCATTGGAAGATGTACTAAAAAACAGCTTATTTATAACAGACTAGCTTTTTCCCACGGCTTCGCACGCGTTAATTTATAATTTAAAAAAACTCACACTACTAAACTTTCTTTAATAATATAATTCAATCATGATTCGTAAGACACGTGGCGCCATATAATATCGTTATTGTTGTTTTCCTCGGGAACACTACTTTTTTCGGGATGAAAGGTACCCTAAGTCCGTTTCTGTACAACTGACAACGTATATGAAAAATTTCAGTATGATCGGTTCAGTGGTTTAGGCGTGAAAAGGTAATAAATAAACAAACTTACTTTTGCATTTATAATATTAGTAGGATTACATTGCCTAGAAGACAATAAAGAAGTGATATTAAACTGAGAAGGAAGAAATTACGAAAATCATAGACAGACCTTACTGAAGCTAATAATCAAAATAATAGAACTAAATGTTGATGTATCTCTTGACCTAATAATAAATCTGTGTTGACAAATCTCTTACCTGACGATACAATTTGTGTTATAACGATTGCTAATTCAAATATTGACAAGCTTTTCAGATTAGCTACTAACGATATTCTATCTATGTATATAAAAATGAATCCCTATTTCCCTTGGTCACGGCATCACACGTGAGCGGCTGGACCGATTTCGCAAACATTTTTTTGTTGTGTTCGTAATTGTCAGGAGAGTGTTCTTATGAAAGAAAATTTTGATATTTTAAAAAAACGAAATTATCTCATTGTGTCCATATTCGAGATTTGTTTACCGCATGCATGAAAATGGTTTTAACTTTTTGTTACTATTTTGATTTTGTTTCTAAAGGTAGGTAGGAAAAAGTGCATTGCAACGCATGCCATACAGCTAGTTTATAATAATTACTGGGTCGAAACCACCAAAGACTATAATGTCAATCGGAAAGGGGATACTAATCCGAAATGGTATTATAAAGTACATATTAATAACAATGAGCAACTTTTGTTCTGAAACTTTCTCCAAAAGTCGATAATTTTAGCTGTTCAAATATTTCATAAAAATACGCTGTATCAGCTGTATTTAAACTTTAGTTCATGTTTGGAGACATGGATCACTAACTCCAATTTCTGAATTCTTGCCTAAATCAGGGTTGTCGGTTTTTATATAAATAACAAAAAAATATCAGTGGTTGGAAATTAAATAAACGTTTGTTTTGAAATTTTAACACTAGCTTTCGATACCGCGTATTAATAGATACCCCCTTTCGAACTAACTTTATATGTTTGCCCCTTAGAAATATAGAGTAACTAGCGACCCGCCCCGGCTTCGCACGTGAACGTTAGCTTAAAACCTTCCTCTTGAATCACTCTATCTATTAAAAAATCGCATCAAAATCCGTTGCGTAGTTTTAAATATCTAAGCATACATAGGGAGAGACAGACAGCGGGAAGCGACTTTGTTTTATACTATGTAGTGAAACCGTATCGCAATGGAAAATACAATAAATTAACGCCCTACTTATTCTGCTTACTCTATATCCCATAACGGTGTAAAACTTTAGTCATAGAATTGACCAACCTACAAAACTAAGTAATTTTTTTATAAAACAAAATACCAAGGTTTACACAAACCACGGCACGCGATAGTAATGATCGGTATATCGGGGTTAAGGTAACCAAACGGTATGCTTCCTGCAAAACTGGCAATCTATATAATGAACGAGTACAGAACGAGATAAAGTAATTTGTCTAACAAGCTGTTCTAAATAGTGAATGCTTTATAAACGATGTTTGGTATATTAATTCGTTTTGATTTTGCATTGAACAAATGAACTGGACACATTTTGTGCTACAACTTGAACAAAAATATTTTACTCTGATTTTAACCGCAAATAAATAATTTAGTAAATTATGCATTTCATTGACATAGGAAAATAGAAACTATAAAAGTATTATCACAACAACGGTTAAAATTATTTCAAACTGTTCGCTCTAAAGAATGCAGTTTCAATAAAATTTCACTATATGAGATCGGTTACTATAGCAAATCAAGACCTTCACGACTACCATCACGATTTTTTACTTTTATTTACAATTCTTACCTTAATTTCGGGATAGTAGAAGAATCGAGCGCAGCTGATGGCGTAACCATTAGCTATGGAGCCTCCAGGACAGAATATGCCATCTCCGTTGCCTTCCGCCCATCCGACAATAGACCTCATTTCACGAAGAACCTCTTCTTCCATGAGAGTGAACACTGGAGCCACTTCATAGGTGTATACGCTGGGATTCAAGGCATCAGTCAGCCACTGACCAACCAAACCATAAGGATCGACTGACGAAAACAATTGGTTGACGAAGTAAGGATGTCCTGTGTTAACGGAATAGCGAGAAACCTGAAAAAAATTAACTAGGTTACTCCAGCATTCTAGTAAAACATTGACTAATTTATAATAAAAAATAATTTTGTAATAAAAATTATGTTGACCACAAAATGACCCGATATTGATTTACTGACATTGTCGGGAATATTTTCGGGATGTAAATAACAATAATTGGTTTTGTCAACCTTCTTGCAAATATTGCGAGGCAACATTAAATATTTTCAAAATATAGAGAAACTGGTAAAGACTTAAGGATTATCCCTTCACATAAAAAAAAACTACCAAATAAGCGCAGAAAATGATAGAAAAATATTAAAAACTTACATCAGCCATAAGAGCCAGGAGTTCATCGTGAGAAACCGGCGAATCCCTCGGCTTCAGATCTATCGCTTTCTTGATATCGTTAGGACTAGTCCACTCAACAACCTTCGACGTCCTCGAAGACCTTCCGAAGACCACTCGTTCAATCAGCAAGTCCACTGCCCGTCTTACAAAGTCTTCATGTTTCGATCTCTCTGCGAGACTCTTGTAAAGATCTTTGTCTACTCCTAGTTCCTCCCCGTTGGGTACAATAAGATCTGAATCGGCAGGCATTTTTCCTTTATTTTCTTTCACTCAACACGTATTAGTTTTATTTGAAGAAAATAAGTTTTCAATTGTGCATTTGTTATTGTATTGTGAACGGCTGCGGCCGGCCGCTTGCCTCTGAACCGAAGGTTTGACTCGTCAATCATTGCGTAGCCTTCTTAAATACTACAAGCGACGTCACTTCAATTCAAGGCTACTCCAGCAAAATATAAACAAATAATTTTCGTACGGTAGAGATAACATTGAGTTACGTACTCGTAGGTATTTAATGACTTTCATAAAGATATCAATATTTGGTCAATTAGCTAAAATGCAAGAAAAATCAATTATCATCTTCACGCTTCTATTATCTAGTACCGAATGTAAGATTTCAATCACTGTGGTATTTCCCAAATAAGGTGCTATATCATTTTATTTCAGGCACGCGCCTCATGATACAATATTTATTTTTTATAGTGACGTATTAAGTACATTAGCAAAATATTTGCTTACGTCACAGTAGCTTGTCAATAAACACAATTGAACGTGGACCACGATAGAACCGTTACAACAAACAATCATTGCCAAAATTGAAACGTTTGGCACACGATTTTATTTATTTTCAATTTGTCGTTTATTTTTACTTTTCCAACTATCTGTATGCCATACAAATATTTGTTCCGAGTGGGAATCAAATCCGCGACTACAACAAACGCATGCCTTTAAAGTACATTGCATGCCAGGATCAAACCTGGAATACAATGTTTGTTTAACTAATACCTCAGACTTCAAGGCTAACGGCGCCGTAAAAAATGTTAATACATCTTTAACAGCAGTTAAAGTGAACGGTAGACCGTAAATTAAAGATAATGAATTACTGATCAAATTACGGTCTAATACACACTAGTGCAATTAGAATAGTTTTTGTTAAAAACTTAATCTGGCTTGGAGCAAAGAATTAAATCCTGGTTAAAAAATCGGAATAATGATTTAGGTGAACAACGTTAACGAAAGAATTCCACGTTGTTGGAATCATTTATTTATTTACTTTTTTTTTTTGATCATATTTCATTTATTTGTTTTCGAACTTAAATTAATACAATATTTAATAAATCTAAACTAAATCTAAAGTAAAAACAAAGTTTAATAAAACAAGACTTTAATTAAAACGGTGTTAGACCTACTACAATAATTAAAGATAGTAATAGAAGACGTTATATACAAAACAAGGGAAAGAAAATAAAAATAAAAAAAATATTCTAATAATTCTAATAAACTCTTTCATAAATCCCTTACAATGCTTCTGATAGTATATTCTTTTACTCATTCATAATGCATTCCTCTCGCAGTACTCCAGACATTCCGAAAAAATCACCCTCCATTCATCCGCAAACATATCAAAATTCGGTCTGGCGTCCAGGAGGGCATAGAGCGAGGTGAGACTTCGCGGTATAGGTGATCGTGAACGAGCCACAGTCTTGTACTATTTATTCTGTGCCACAGTACGACATGTCGGAACAGCAAACAGCTTATGTTATCATGGTGATTTTTTTTACCGTCTGGAAAACAATTGGATACAATTATAGGTGAACGGAGTAGAAAAAGCCTTTGGCATAGTTTTTTTTTTCATTATCCTGTAGTCAAATTGATCTATAGATAAATACTACTAATTTGAAGTAAACCTTCATATTAAAACAACAAAAACGGGAATTAGGAAAAAAATAATGGATTAAATGATATCTATCGATAGTAGGTATCTATAGATAGGTAGATCAATTTCGTAATAAGAGGAGGAAAAATAAAATTTTAAGAATATCTATGCCAAAGCCTGCTACTCCGTTCATCCAATTTTTCTTTTTTTCTAGATGTTGAAAAAAGTCATCCGGTATTAGAGATTAAATGGGAGAAGAAATTCGCTGTGACCCGGAAGAATTAAAAACATCAAATGCTTCGGTTGGCTTTCAAAATCTAGCAAGAAATGCTGGAGAAATAATTTTAGAGACGGTCGAACTACCCACAACCAAAGGTATACTCTATTTAATATAACGTTAGACAAATAAGAACCATTTAGTAAGGAAGTGTATAGAAATAAGCAACATGTTTGCTTCCAGCAGAGATTCCACACAGTATTACGCTTTGGCTTATAACTAAGTAATTTTTCTTTCTTTCTTTCCTTCTATTACGCTTTTATGAACTTTAACGGCCTATCAAGATGCCTAGAAATAATATTCGTGCCTGGGCGGACCACTTTTGTCTCATGTTTTATGAAATGGATGATGTTCCTATCACAAACCAACATGCCACCGGTGTAAAAGTCCACTGAAGAACATGTGTCGGTCTTTAATTGTACTGAAGAAGCCCCTTAACTGTTGTTGTTCTTCCAAAGACGCTGCCGAAATGAAACCTTCTCGAAAAGGCGTTAAGGCCTATTATGGTTGTTACAGTACAGTTTTCTTGCATAAAAACTCGTAACCCTCGTTCAAGTTACTGACAATTAATCCAATAAGTAATCAACATCAAGTACACGTGTTATCGTACTTTAACCTACTAAAACTACCATATAAGTACAGTAACTGGTTTCCGAACAAATCTGATTCCTTAATTCTTACATTTCCTTTTATATTTGCCTTGACAGTTACTTTTTGTTTAACTACGATAATTAGTCTTATGGAGGCCGACATCGACCTTTATTACATGGCTAATCAACTGCGAACAAATTCAAACAAAAAGTTTTAATATTAAAGTTATATTGTTTTAGTTTTATCGCAATATGATTCCATGATGTCTTGTGTAAAGCGAATAACATCTTGCTTACTACTAAGTGCTTGTATTCGTTTTTCAACGAATGTTTGTCTTTGTTTGAATCTTGTGAACCCAGTTCAACTAGTTTGTTAGATCGTATAGCTTAAAGGAGTCTTTCTATCCCAATCTCATCAAAGTCGCCACCATGATCTACTAGTTGTTCATCGCTATCATATTCTGTTCATAGATTTGTTTTTAAACACATCAATTAACTCTATGTATGTACATGTACTATCTATCATTGCATAAAACAAGTAGCTGCAAAGAAATTTAAAGAAAAATATTAAAAACAAATCAATCAAAAAGTAAATATAATTTTTAAGACAATAAATCTAGGCTACATTCTCACACACACATTCTGACACAGTGTTTATAAAACTTTGTTTATAAACACTGTGTCAGATATAAAATCTATGTGTTGCATGTTGGCGTTACACTGATACATGTTGCGGTTCCGAAACATTTACGTGGTGTTTCAGAAACGAATTGCAACTGGTTACATACAAGTCGCAATTAGATCCGATACATTGTTTACTAGTGAATACATCGGCTTACTAATCATGTTTACCTAAGTTAGTTTCATGGAGCCGTGCTGTCTTAGGGTGTTACCACACCAATCGATCGATCGTCAATCGATGCCATCGATCGATGGTAGAATGGATTAGTCGACGTCGATCGATAGTTTCTACCACACCAATCGATCGATAGCCGATAGATGCCATCGGTCGATGGTAGAATGGATTGGTCGACGTCGATCGATAGTTTCTACTAGACCTATCGATCGATAGTCGATCGACGATCGATCGATGGTAAAATGGATTGGTCGACGTCGATCGATAGTTTTTACTAGGCCAACAACAACGCGTCCTCTTGTGAATACATTTCAAAAGAAACTGATGGTATATAGCCGGGGTTAATCGATCTACGTCGACCGATGCCATTGACCGGCAATCGATCGATTGGTTAGTCGACCGGTATCCGTCGACCGATGCCATCGACCGGCAATCGATCGATTGGTTAGCCGACCGGTATCCGTCGATCAATTAAAGCTACCACACCAATCGATCAACGTCGACCGATGTCGATCGATGCCATCGACCGGCAATCGATCGATTGGTTAGCCGACCGGTATCCGTCGATCAATTAAAGCTACCACACCAATCGATCAACGTCGACCGATGTCGATCGATGGCATCGATCGACTATCGATCGACTGGTGTGGTAACACCCTTAACGCACCTCAAGTCACCGACACCACCGACACGTAGATATCGTTGTAAATAATTTGTCTCAACGTAATGACTCGTGACTTCCATCTAGGTTTGAGAGCCTTGACGAATTGGTATTTTGTGAATTAGGTTTTTCTATAGAAAGAATTAGGAGGTAAGGATAAAAACTGAGAATTATGGTGGGCAAAACAAAGCAAATTTTTATCCATTAATATGATCTCATCATCATCATCATTCAGCCAAAAGACGTCCACTGCTAGACATAGGCCTCCCCCAAGCATCGCCACATCGACAGGTCCTGTGTTTCTCGCATCCAGCGGATTCCTTTGTGCTACCCATGTTGGGGGGGTTTGCCATAATCGCCACGCTTGGCAGGTGGGTTGGCGATCGCAGTTTGGTTGTTAAAGTACTCAGAGAACGCTGCTGCCCATCCTCTAGTGAATATGATCTACCGGGCTAGAATATAAAACTTCTTCACCGCACGCTGAGAATAGACGTTGTTGTAAGATTTTATTAAACCCAGGAGGGGGGGTGGGATCTATACGGTCCTCCTGGCTATCTACCACCCTCACATCAAAGTCAAGCAATTTATTGTGTTCTGTCGTGAGTATGAGAGAGCCCGAGGGGTATAGGAGAATCTCTCGATATCTTTTAGATCCTGTCTGCGCCATGGCCAAACGCGAGCAAGTAAAATAAAAAATAAAGTTGTGCAGTGAAATACCGACTTGAGGAAGGAAGCTGGGGTAATCCCACTAAAATGCAGAAGTTTGTCCAAGGGCCATTACACTTAAGAACGTAACTCGCTAATAATACGGCCGCGTTTCCATCCGACATTCCGAATTACGGAAAAATTGCACTTCGGGCTGCTGGCCAACATGTCGCGATTTCAATTATTTGCAAGTATTTGTATTGCCTAGATACAGATAATTGTTTAATTATGTATACACAACACTTAATAAAAGATCGGTTAATCAGGACCATAACGTACAAAGACACTGCTTATTTCTTAGAGAAATATATTCCAGCGGACCTGCGAGAGGAAAATTTAGAACAAGACAAGTAAACAATGGGTCTAAGTGTCTACACATGTGACGATATGTGTATAAACGCACCCACACGGTACAGAAGTACTCATAGTGTAGCAACACGTTTAAAAAGAAAAGTAGATCAAGAGTAAAACAAGCAATAAAAGGTAAACAAAAAGAACAAAACAATCATTTATATCTTTCAGACTCACAATTATCGATACTCAACCTAGACCTATATTTTCTAAAACAAACATTTGAACAAAATCGACCCATTGACAAAATATTCCATGCAATCAAACATTTTCTTAGTACTTACAAAATTGTGGTTTTCCCTTACCGGCCAATAAGAGGAAACATAGTATGGGGCAGATTATTAGCAGGTACTTCCCTTATGCAGTTCAAAGGATTAATTTACTGTGATTCACTAAATCTAAGAAAGACAACGGTATATTCTGACGTCAATAGCTTCCTGATTCTCCGAAGGAGTTCAAAAATCGAGTTTTTTTTTTATTTAATAATAAGGCCGACGACCTACCTGATGATTCCTATGTGAGGATAAAGAGGATTTGCTGATGCGTTGCCATCGTTAGAAACAACGTTGAAAAGTATCACGCCAATTTCTTTTTTTTTTTAAATTCGCGCTCTTAATCCTTATACCTTAGCGCTTACCCTCTGCATCAATCTAATGGCCATATTAATAGTTTTACTTACTTACCATAATTTTGATTGATCCAGGAGGGATTGCTGTGAATGTAATGGCGAATCCCGAGACCCTGGCCATAGGTCGTCGGAGGTAAAAGTCCGACAAAACTCTACGCGTTCCCCAGAGTGAGGATTCCTCCACGTAAAAAAAAGGAGGGACACCAATTAAAGCGACAAAACTTAGGCTCTGGATACTATCAAGGAACCAGTTTGTATTACTTAAATTTTCTGGATTTTGCAACGGAAAGAAGTCTGCATAGATCCATCCAAAGGGCATTTATGCATGGCATAGAAAAATATTATAGCCGTGTGTATTTTATAAGGCGACTTAGGGTTTCCCTCAAGAGGATGTCCAGCAGCGTCCTCATTGCTAATAACAACAAACTGCAATCACAATTTTGCCAGCCAGCGTGATCATTATGGCAATTTGCCCTTTGACCATTCATAGTAGCGGTCGTTGGGACGTGCGAGCACAGCAGTGGACGTTTACATCCTAATATAATCATCGTCTGCCTAGCCTTTTCCCAACTATGTTGGGGTCGGCTTCCAGTCGAACCGGATGCAGCTGAATATCAGTATTTTACATGGAGCGACTGCCTATCAGACCTCCACAACCCAGTAACTGGGTAATACGATATACTCTTGGTAAGACTGGTTGTCAGACTTTCTGGCTTCTGACCAACAGTAACGACTGTCAAAGATCTACAAATGACAGCCGGGACCAACGGCTTTACGTGCTTTCCGAGGCACGGAGGAAACTCGCTATGGTAAATGGTCACCCATCCACAGACCAACCTCGGCAAGCGTGGCTTAACCCGGAAGATCGGTCTATGCGGCTGTAATTATTTAGCCACAAGCTCCTCATCTTGCTTGCATCCGAATATAATGATGATATTAAATCACGATGCTAATTAAAATACTTAATCCAGTTTATTGCACAGCGGGGGCCATGTTATCTGCCGGAGGCCGGTGAATGCGCGAGCGGATCCCGTGCCCCCGGCCAAAGGTACAAATTCAAAATTTACATTTAATTTCATTTTAATGTTTTAAATGAAAGTGTGCAGAATTTATTAGTATCAGATCAAATGTTTTATTCTGCAGGCAACAATTTTTAACTTTTGCGTGTTTTTTTAGTTTTTTAAACAATATAATTTATTTTACACTTTTCAGTCTGGCATCAAAATACGTCGATTGAGACGAGGAAAGTGATTCTATCATTAAGTTACCGCATTTACATGCAATGGAAAGATCATGTAGAAACAAATCAAACGAGCCCAAACTCGATCCCTCTTGTTACAAAAGATGGTCTAAGAAAAACCTAGGTTTTAAAATAGCCCCGTCTCTTTTTGTTATATGACATAAGAGAGTGATGGGTATATTTTAAACCTGGGTTTACCTTAGTCTTGGTTTAAATCATATTTTGTAATAAGGGGGGGATATGTCTACTGGTTTCCTGGACTCACCTTCCGGCTCCACCATGAGACCTTAATTGCTATACGTGTCAAATAGATCTTATCAAAACAGATCTAACGAGCCCAAACTTGATACATCTACTAGTAACCTTAATGGGTACCTGTACCTACCCACCTTCCGACTCCATCATGAGACCCTTACCACCATACGTTTTGAATAGATCTCATCAAAACAGATCAAACGAGCCCAAACTCGATATTTCTACTAGTAACCAAGTTTCTGTAGGTACCCACCTTCCGGCTTCATCATTACATCAGCTCGATGGTACACACGGCTACACTTCAAGCTATGCAAAACCAGTATATGCTGACCGTTACTTGTGCGAAAACATTATACAAAGCGACGCCAAGATAAACTGGTTTTGTAAGAAAGAAAGAAAGAAAGATCAGTTTATTTGTTAAAATATAGTGCAGTAGGTGTTACAAACTATTGCTTTGTGTATAGCTTGATGTGTAGCCGTGTGTACCATATTATTGTATTGCCATCTGAATTACATTCATTAGCAGTCTCACCGATGCGACAGTTAGAAGTGGGTGAAAATCAAATTCCATTTTTTTACAAGCTAATAATTATGCATATACTACGCCTGTATTCCCGAAGGGTTAGCAGAGCTGTATAGTACACCCACATTTCGCCGTTATATTTACGTCCCATGTAATGGGGACGAGCCTATTGCCATCGACCGGGCACAAATCCAGACTCCGGGCTGGTACTGAGAAATTCAACACGGAAAAACCCATTAACACTTTGCCCGACCTGGGGATCGAACCCAGGACCTCACGCTCAGCAGTCGCGCTTGCGACCGCTAGACCAACGAGGCAGTCTAATAATTATAAGTATGTCAAAACAGCTTACTGAAAGTACTTACTACATTAAAAGCTTTAATATACAGGGTGTTAACGAATTCGTGTAATTCCTTAAAACCACATGATCTACGACTGGTGTAGACAGGCCCCACACGCGATTTAGCATGATTAAAAATAAAAAAACTAAATTCTTTTATTTTTCATGCGGCTTTGTTACCGATCGTATCTAAACCATCTAATAAGGATACAGTAAAAAATATTTTTTTTTTTTTTTGCAAAATAATCATTTTATTTGTGTGAACATTTCGATGCCACGTATAAATTAATGAAAGTACGGCGACACGGCTGGCAGGAACGACTAACGCGATATCGCTCTTTGCAGTCAGATAACTCAAGGCTCTAAAAAGACTCAGAAACAGAAAAGCAAAAAAAAAATGGTTTTTTTTTTGTTAGTTTTCGAAAATTCCCATTTAGCGTTAATCTGTGTCACCAGTAGATCACGCGGTTTGATGGAATTACACGATTTCGTTAACACCCTGTATAGCTTTGGTTAAGTCATTCACTATTGCATTGTTACTTATGTCAAGTCGACCGCCCGGGACGCCTAAACCAGTTAATTTCCAGAAAAGGTATTTTAAGAATAAAAATACATTTTTTTAATTTTTTTTACTTTCTTTTTTTAGGACAAACAAACAGCTTTCATAATATTGAAAATATTACCATTGAGCTTAACGCTTGAATGAATTTTATGTTGTTATCCATTGAATTCAAAGATTGTATAGTATTATATCTATCAATTGCACAATAATTTCACAATATGTAGCAACTGTAACAATTTAGTGAATACTGGATATTTCCCGTTATTCTTGTAATATGATGATATAATTTATCATAAGTGTAGATAGTCTAGGTGAGACAGGTCTCTTTTTTGGAAGGTCATGCCCGTTTCATAGATTATATAAGGATATTGATATAATGATGAAATTTTAATATGACTTTCAAGACAGAATATTCTGTAAGTTGCTTAATAATTTCACAATTTAATTTTACAAAATTGAAAGTAATGGCTGCCGCATCTTGACATGCTGCTTTCATTCGCTCGGTTTACGCGACCTAAAAGTTATCGCTAATCTAACGAAACAACACCACCTTGCCTCAATATAGTGCATTGAAAAATGGAGTTTCGACTCAATGATCGTCGGATCAACTTTGAAAAATGTAGATACTGTATGGGGGACAACTTGTCTCCCATTTTTCAATGCTCTTATTTTAAGCGACGCGATGCTGCAGCATTAGAAGAAAGATGAGCATAACAGTAATTTAATTCCATATTAAGTCACAAAGTTTTACATCCATAACTTACACTTTTTTTATTAAGGTGACACGATTTTTTCTGAAACATAAATGATTCCGAAAAATGGGTGGACCTAAAATGTCAAGAAATGGAATATAAGAAAAGAACAGTTCATCTGTGAAATATGCCCCAATCAGTACAAGTCACGAAGTATAATAAATATGTGGGAATGTCCTTAGATTTCTTCAGTACGGAAACCCGTGTCTCCAAACTGACATAACATTAATATTGAAAGATAAAATAATCAAAGTTTTATACTTATCTGTGAGATAATTTTTTTTTCCTGCTATCACTTTTGCATGTAAAGTTGCACAATAAGGCATGATTCTAATATTTTACGTAGAATTCGAGACGTCATGACACAGAAAGCAACTTATCGCGTGAGCCAGTGTTGCGAATCTCCGCATAATTGTGACACACGTGCGATAGCTGCGTTGCATTTCCACTTGTTTTTTCTATTTCGCAGTTCAAGTGGATGGGTTTCTATTATCTACATTACAAGAAGGGTACAGGCAAAGAACAGGGAATGTCCTAATGAATAGATTTTGAGAAAGACGCAATGAAAAGTTCAGAAGTATATAATTTTTATTGAGATCACTGTATGACGGAACTTTTACTTAAAACTAATTAAATGTTTTATATTTTTGTAATTTTGTTGTTGACACTGGACTTTGAAGTTATTAAAAATATTAAATAATTTAACAGAAAAAATAAAAATCGCGACATTCCCTGTTCTTTGCCATCCCTTCCGAGTTAATTGCTATTTATTAGTTTTATTGAGCGTAGAATGAACTGGATTTTTTAGTTAGTCTCAGAGAGAGCTTATTCTTCGTACTTGAACAGGTCAAAGTACGTACCTATTTGGAATTCCCAAAGTTATCTAAATCTGAGGCTACAGTTTACGATAGGCCGTGTTTTGTTGTTACAATTCAGTGAATACTGGATATATCTCGTTATTGTTATAATATGATGATATAATTTATCATAAGTGTAGATAGGTTAAGTGAGACAGGTCTTTTTTTTGTAAGGTCATGCCCGTTACATAGATTATATACGGATATTGATATAATGATGAAATTTTAATATGACTTTCAAGACAATATTCTGCAAGTTGCTTATTATTTTCACAATTTAATTTTACAAAATGAAAAGTAATGACGGCCGCGGCATGACATGCTACTTCCGTTCGCTCGGTTGATACGCGACCTAAAACTTATCGCTAATCTAGCGATGCAATACCACCTTGCCTCAAAATGGAGTATCGAAAAATGGATTTTGTGTTGTGGTTAAAATAATGGAAAGCGTGCCGTCAACTCAATGATCGTGGCTTTGCAAAATATACTTTAAGGAGCAAGTTTCAGGCGGGACCGTGCTGCAGTGTTAGGACAACGATGAGCATAACAGCACATTTAGGTATGTTATTTTCATAATCGTTATAATTAAATAACTATACATATATAGCCATAATAATTATTATTATTATGGCTATATTTTATATTATTAAATCTAAGTAATATTATGTGCGAAATGTACATGTATACCCTAGACTGACCGTTTTCTCTTTCCGTTTTTCAAGTCCATCCAAAGGTTGTTCTGGAAGAGATCGCCTTGCGTGATAAGACCGCCCATTAAGCATTTTTTTTTATTAAAATTGTCTTTCCTTGTTTTTGTTAACCTGGTGTATGTACAATCTATACATATAAAAGGAGAAGCTGACTGACTGACTGACTGATCTACGAGTATCAACGCACAGCCTAAACCGCTGGGGTTAGAATGTTGAAATTTTGACAGTTGACAGTAGGTTCCTTTTGTAACGTAGGCATCCACTAAGAAGGGATTTTTCGAAATTCAACCCCTAAGAGAGTTAAATAGGGGATGAAAGTATGTATGGAAAATTGTCACTTAACGGGTCCAAAATTTCACGCAAGCGAAGCTGCCGGCGAAAGCTAGTAGTATATAAATAAATAATAACTCCACAATAATAAAACTCACAAGTTTTGCACCTCAGTTTTTTTAATAGTGTTGGCTGTTAGTTGACGATTTTTTCTCAGACAAATGTTATCCAGAGAAATGGGTGGACCTAAAACGTCAAGAAATAGAATATGAGAAAAGAACAGCTCATCTGTGAAACATGCCCAGTCAGTTCAAGTGGATTAGATCCTATTATATCGCCTACATTACAAGTAAGTTGCTATCTATTAAATTTAGTTGTTAAGCGAACTGGACTGAACTGGATTTTTTTAGTTAGTCTCAGAGAGGGCTTAATAGTCAAAATAAGGTTTTGGAATTCCCAAAGCCATCTAAGGCTGAAGCTACACTTTGCGATAGGCCATGATTTACGACGCGACGCGACGAGATAAAGAAACCAGATAAACATGGTGTAGCTACATTTGTAAGCGAAAATGCAGCGATGACTTACTACATTACATATAAAAATATATTTCACAACGAAATAGAAGAGTGATTCTGCAGGTACACTATCAAAAGAAAAAGTCTGCGATTTCGCTGGGAATTCGCTGGTACTTGACGTTTTTAC
This sequence comes from Amphipyra tragopoginis, assembly GCA_905220435.1. Lineage (NCBI taxonomy): Eukaryota > Metazoa > Arthropoda > Insecta > Lepidoptera > Noctuidae > Amphipyra > Amphipyra tragopoginis. The sequence continues at coordinate 10,309,212 of HG992008.1, forward strand.
TAATTTGAAAATATTTGCTCTAATGTAGCCATTAGACACCGAGCCCACTTTTTTTTTTACTTTGAATATGTCACAAAATAATTGCTCATTTATTAAAAATCTCTCAAGCAGTGTAGCCACATGCATTGTGAATATTATTGACGAACATTTTGTTGTTTTGCGTTATATTCATATTTGTAATGTAGCCGCTAGCATAAGAAAGGAAATAAATTTGGAACAGGCGTTCTTTTTCGCTGCGAGCAAATGGTTACTTAGAAATTTACTTCTGATTTCACTGGTGGATAGATTTCGTGGTTACCTATAATAGGTAATGTTGTTATAGTCGCATAAAAAACCAAATAGATATTGCTAACGATTTTTGGGTATAGTGTATTCATTCACGTGAGTTAAAAATACATTTGTTTTTCTCGCTTACGTGTCGCTGATCGCGTCGCGTCTAAGTGTAGCGTCAGCTTAACAAAAGAGATTAAATAAACATTATCTTTATGACAATTATACATAATACATATTAATATTACTGGAATTAGTGAATTAATCATTAGTGATTATTTATGTTCACAACAATTTATTATTGTCTACCTTGTCAACTGTTATCTAACAGATAAAAAATTGCCACCTGTTATCTGTGTTTTTTATGTAATGCGTGATTGTTATTTTTTCAAGACGTGTAGAAAATGATCATCTGGTGCACAAAACCGCAAGCGGTAAACAACTGCGCCCATGAGATGACAATATTCAGCAATTAATAATGAAATGCCCGCGGACTCGTGCTGGATGGTCTAAAAACACAACCAGCGTTTTTTTTTTTAAACCGATTTTTTCCTTAAGCCGTATAGCGATTACGCACTGCATCCGATCCGAATCCGTGAAAATACGGATATAAAAACTCGGACAGAATTCGGATATTGCTTTACGCACTGCATCCGATCCGAATCCGTGAAAATACCGATCTAGAGTAAAAATCTTGGACCGAATTCGGATGTTGCTTATGCCCTATTCCGATCTCTGATTCAAATTCAGACAATTCAGGAGCCATCTTTGGCATATCCGTTTGGCGTCTGATTTGAATCCGAGGTAATGCGAAAGCGTTCATACAAACAGTACTACGGCTACTTCGGTCCGTCAATTTTTCTTCCGAATTAGAAACTCACGGATGACGGATAGAAATCGGATGACGGATGCCAGATGTAGTGCGTAAACTACCATACAAATAGTTCTATGGCTACTTCGGAACGTCTTTTCACGGATTCGGATCGGATGCAGTGCGTAACCGCTGTTTACTTCTTTATATTCCTATGCACTATGGTGGTACATCTTACCCATAGATTTTAAATATTACAGTACCCGTAGTACGAGTGTTGCAAATTACGAAAACGGCAACCGTTTTCGTAAGCCCGCTAAACTCTATTCAGCAATTAATAATTTAATGCCCGGGGACTCGTGCTGGATGGCCTAAAAACACAACAAGCTTTTTTTTTTGATATCCGTATTTTCGACTTATAACTTATCTATGAATTCTATTAGGCGCTTCCTATCTTTAAATTGAAATAAAACAAAGTGTGTGTGAGATATCATCGAAATTTTTTATTCGTTTGAAAGGCCTTTCGATGCCTATATGTATGGAATATGACATCGTTCAAATGTCCGCCGCGGCTTCGCTGGGTGGCGTGCATCCGAAATGTCCCATTTTCCATGACTCTGATGCATAAATCAGGCTGAATTTGACCGATGGCATGGGTTATGTTGGCTTTGAGAGCCGCTGTAGTTTGTGGCTTATTCGCATAAACCTGTGACTTAAGAAAACCCCACAAGAAAAAGTCTAGGGGGGTCAAATCGCACGAACTCGGTGACAAGCTCACATCACCTCTACGTGAGATGACCATTCTTTCAAATCCCTCGTGCAGAATGTCCAATGTGGCTGAGGTGTGTGGCACGTAGCGCCGTCCTGTTGGTGTCCATATCATCCGATTCAGGCCAAAAGAATTTGGTAATATAGACAAATAGTCCTCTCGGTAGGACGATTATGGTGACCGAAAAATGGGCGAAGCGCGCGGAACTTTACAGCGGTTACGCACTGCATCCGATCCGAATCCGTGAAAATACGTTCCGAAGTAGCCATAGAACTATTTGTATGGTAGTTTACGCACTACATCCGGCATCCGTCATCCGATTTCTATCCGTCATCCGTGAGTTTCTAATTCGGAAGAAAAATTGACGGACCGAAGTAGCCGTAGTACTGTTTGTATGAACGCTTTCGCATTACCTCGGATTCAAATCAGACGCCAAACGGATATGCCAAAGATGGCCCCTGAATTGTTTGAATTTGAATCAGAGATCGGAATAGTGCGTAAGCAACATCCGAATTCGGTCCGAGATTTTTACTCTAGATCGGTATTTTCACGGATACGGATCGGATGCAATGCGTAAAGCAGTATCCGAATTCGCTCCGAGTTTTTTAAATCCGTATTTTCACGGATTCTGATCGGATGCAGTGCGTAATCGCTCTTACCCGAACAGAACACCCATTACGATAAAACAATTTTATCATTTGCACCACGTGTTGCTGAACCTTATATCCGTCCATGGTGATTTGGAAAACAGACTGAATAAATGACAGCCAATTTGACAGATGTACCTTCAACAACATAGCCGCTATCAACTGTCAAAGTTCGGAAGTCCCTATAGGAAGACCCGATAATAGAGTACCCTAGTACGAGTTTGTAAATTACGAAAACGGCAATAGTTTTCGTTAGCTCGCTTAACTGTATCTCTCTTACGCATCCGCAAGAAAAAGGGACAAATCATCGGCGACCGGTGAAAACTTCGTAACTAGTAGTTACTAACTAGCAGTGGCGAAGGCTCCATACAACTCGATTCCTATCGGCTTCCCTTTCGAAACGAGTAGTTACTGGAAATCACGCATCACACTTGAGCAAGATAAGCATTTTTTGGTCCGGCTTCCCTTTTAAGAAACTTCACCCTACGCCCACTGCTAACTAGTAGTAATTTTGGTCAAACACGTTATATGTCATATTTAGGAAGAAAACCTCGCAACCCATATTTTAGACTGGCCTGCCTAAGTTCTATCTGAATGCAAATAAAGAATTTTATTATGAACTAGCTGTACCCGGTATGCGTTACAATGCACTTTTTCCTACTTACCTACCTACCTACCTTCAAAATCAAAATAGTAAGAACCATTTTCATGGATGCGGTAAACAAATAAAGAAATATAAAAACATACTCAGATACTTTCGTTTTTTTTTTAAATATCAAAATTTTCTTTCTTAAGAACCTACTCCTGACAATTACGAACCAACAAAAAAAAATTTGCGAAATCGGTCCAGCCGCTCACGCGTGATGCAGTGACCAAGGGAAATACGGATTCATTTTTATATATAAGTATAGATTTTTTTAAATATCAAAATTTTCTTTCAAAAGAACCTTCTCCTGACAATTACGAACACAACAAAAAAAAAATTGCGAAATCGGTCCAGCCGCTCACGCGTGATGCAGTGACCAAGGGAAATACGGATTCATTTTTAAATATATAGATAATGCACCTGTTTATCTGCTGATAAAACCCGACAACAATCCAATTTTTTTCCAAGAAAACCTCGTAATTCGCATTTGATACCTTTCAAGAATTCATGTTCAGATATCTTCTTTATTCATTTACATAATACACACATCAAAAGTGTCTAGGGATCAAGCATTTTTATGCGGATTTCTTGAGATTGAGATGTGGCTTTGTAATAAATTTATGATTTTATAAATTTATATGGATCCTTTTTGGTGCATTTCATAATTTGAATCAGGAACTGTGAATCAAATTCGAGTAAAAGATGAAAATCAGCTGTCAATATTTTCCCTATAAAAACATACAACGCATTGAAGACATTATTAGTGCTACTGTTTCCCTACTACTGATTAAAACCAACGTTATTATGGAGCGGCGACGTCATTTAAGCAGGGAAGAAATGCTCAGAGCCGTGGGAATGATAGAAGCTGGTTCCCGGCAACGTACTGTGGCTTTAGCTCTGAATACAAGTCAGAGTGTTATCAGTCGACTTTGGACACGTTACCGAAGCACTGGTACCGTGGCTGAGCGCCATGGAGGACGGTATCGCTGCACCACACGGAGACAAGACCGATACATTCAAATCTTAACTCGAAGAGCTCCAACAATAACCGCCATGATGTTAGCCGTGAGGCTTCATCACTCTTCAGGGAACTTAATTAGCGACCAAACAGTCAGAAACCGCTTGCATGAAGTGAACCTTCATTCCCGAAGACCGCTACGGGTACCACCTATAGCAATGCACAATCGTAGGATTCGATATCAATGGGCTCTTGGACACAGAAATTGGGCAGAAGAACAATGGCGTTTCGTGTGCTTTTCTGATGAGTCTCGTTTTGGTATGAGACCGGATACAAGACGTATACGACACTGGAGAACCCCTGGACGCCAACAGCGATTAAAATCCTGCCAGGAAGTCCATCCTTATAGTGGTGGAACCATCATGGTATGGGCGGGTATTTGGATCGGCGGAAGAACTGAGTTGATTTGGATCAGAGGCAACCTCAACGCTCAAATTTATGCTGAGACGATTGTATCAGACGTCATCGTTCCTCTACAAGCGCAAATCGGTCCCTTATTTCAGTTAATGCATGATAATGCACGACCGCACACCGCAAGAGTTGTAAGACAGACTCTCGCCGCAGCTAACATCAATGTCCTGCCCTGGCCTGCTCAGTCGCCAGACTTGAACCCGATTGAGCATGCATGGGATATGCTACAGAGAAGAGCTCTGCCGAATATGGAGGGTATCCAGTCGCAAGAAGACCTTTTTTTGTTGTTGCAACGAACATGGGCGGCCATTCCACAGCGTGATTTGGATGAACTCATTTTGAGTATGCCAAACCGATGTTCTTGTGTTGTTAGTGTTCGCGGTAGAAACACGGATTATTAATTGTTTAAGTTACCCAACAAAATTTTAAAGAAAACTGTTATTTCAGTCTTTTTTTCGAACTTTTGTGTTAGTGGTTCAAATGTCAAAAATCCCTTTATTAGGAAAATGGCAAATTTCTTTATTAATGCAAAGGTGACTTGGTTTATCGTTACTGTGACAAACGAAAACACTTTATTTGATGAATCCTTAAAGAAAAATTTAATTAATATCAATCAGGAGAAAAGTTATTGCAAAAATATATGTTGATCCCTAGACACTTTTGATGTGTGTATATACAATTCCTGTATACATTATTCTTAAAATATTTACACAAACAATATTTACATAAATAAGCATTACCAGGCACTACCATACAACGTGGCAATGCTGCCAGCCTTCTGGGCACGTTAGCAGTCGACAGCGATGCGGAGGAATATTTTGACGCACTGTTTTAGTTTATAATAGTTTTATTAGGATATTTTTTATTTTTATTTGTATATACTTTTACTTGTAATTCAGATATTAATTAGGTACATGATTTAATAGGTAATGTTCATTTACACACACATACAATAAAATTCAGATTTTCACTGGCGGCCGACGAAATATATTATTCAGTTTAGTGAGCTCAAAAAACGATTGTCGTTTTCGTAATTTACAAACTCTTACTTTATAGATTCCTACAGTTTCCATCGGATGGTGTCCAGTCTATATCTCTGTTATGTTCAATCGGTTCTCTGTTGGAATATCGAAGTAGGTATTATTAAGTAGCCGATTCTTATCCGGCCGAAAATCTTTCACCACTTTTCATTTCGCCGAATAATTAACGCGCCGAATGATTTAAGTCCCAAATTATGTTTTGTAATTTTTTGTTATGCAGACTAGTCTGCTGGCCACGGTTTCATTAGTCAACTGTATTATTGGCCACTTTACACTTGTTAGATGGCTCATTTTCTCATCATGCAATTAAGCAAGAAAGCAAGCCAGCATGCAAGTGTTTCTGGGTTTGCTCCGCCAGAAGACTCGCTGTGTCGCCCCTTCGCTTCGCTCGCACACTCGACCTACGCTTAGGGTTACCATCCGTCCGGATTTGTCCGGACATGTCCGGATTTCTAGACTTTTGTCCGGACTTTGTCCGGCTCTTTAATTTGTCCGGATTTTTTGGCATAGATGCAATACGAAGTAATGAAACTTACCTACATAAGTAATATCAAATAACTTTTTAATATTTCTTAACTTCGCATTCATCTAAAAACAAAGTAAAAATCTTTAACAATCAACTTAACGAGATCAAACAATAAGTCTTCGTATGTTTGCATTTTGTGACTAAAATGTCCGGACTTTTATTGAAATGTCACGCTTTTTGTCAGGACTTTTCAAATTTCTAAATGGTAACCATACCTGCGCTATGCTGCGCTTCGGGCTCGTGCACTCGTTCCATTCGGGGAGGTCCCGAATGGAACGAGTGCCTGCGCCTCCTTCGCGAGATTCTGGCTCCACGATTTTAAATAACACTCTAGGGGTAGGACAGAGTCTGACCACATGTAGTCAGGGTGCGCTGAGTCGGATTAACATTACATTCCGTTGTATGAAAATATTGCTGTGCGAATACTTATTTGATAAATTAAGCAATAGGCAAATGATTATTCGACTAAAACAAAATTTCTGAATGATTTTTTGGCCAAACAATTATGGTGGCTAATAATCATTCGGCGAAATCAAATTAGAGAAAACATTGCTTCGGCAAACATTACGTCGGCGAATCGTCGTTAGCTTAATGAAATTCGATATAAAATACTTCGGCAAAAACACCCATGTTCAATCCTACACAGGCCAAGACACGTGAAACCAATGTTTAAATTTAAATGCGACAATTTCATTTCAAGTGCAGGGGCAACGAGATTTGCCGGTAGTTAATACTAGCAGGGGATTGTCCAATTAATAGTCTGGGAGCTCAAATGTTTATAAAACAAACTGTCGCAATTATTTCAATTGACATTGAATTGGCTTATTACTCAATCAACTCGCCCCTGTCTACAAATGTCACGTCTTCCCTGAACGGTTAGGCAGATATTTAGGTACCTCTTGCCGAGGGAGCGGTGAATGCACGAGCGAATCCCATGCCCCCGGCCAAGGGTACTAGTAAGAACATCGTGGTGTTTTGTCGTTAAGAGTTCGACATAATATTCCGTCTTCCCTAGGCGAAGGATTGACAAGACATGAGGATTACGCAAAGCAGTAAAAAAAGCAGACTTAAAAAAACCGAATGCGATAAAATAATTACCATATTATTATAATATTAGCAGTTACAGAAGTCGTTGCTAATCTACGCTGAAAAAAATCGAAGGCATGGATTAATGACACTGTTAATTTTATTTACAATTTTGTCAGTTAGGCGTGATAATTATGGCTATTTTGTCCCCGTTGACCAGGGGCTTAATTCTCCTAAAATAAATCTTGATAAATCACAACCGAACCTAGGCCGAACCGTTCATTCAGACAGTTCTCAATTTCAAAAGCTATCAAATTGTTTGACATAAAAAACAAAATCAATCATTTTGAAAGTTTTCGAAAGCAAAAACTGACTGACGGTTGTGGTTCGATTGCGTTTGGCAACAATTTATTTTAGGAGAATTGGACCCCTGTCATTGTAACTGTCATTAAGAGGCCCATGAAGAGCAAGTTGAACTGTTTATCCCGGGTGTCATAAGAATATCTATTCATGACAGTCGTTATGGGTAGTCAGAACTGAAGTACTTCCCTGTACACAGCAACATTTATAAACTATCGTGTGAGTGGATAAGAAACTTTTCACTTCACAACCCTCCCCAACAAATAAGACATAGGTACCTACGGCGAGTGGGGTATGGTATGACCAGTCGCAACGTAGCGTTCCTAAGACTTGTTACCAAAGAGATTTTTCGAATAATGAATATTTCGAAAATTAAGCTTTATTCAACAAACTGTAAATAGCTTTTCGTCTCCAATTAGGCATCGGAATCGAAGGTTAAAATCTTTCGGGTACCTCAGGCCCACGGTGTATAATGTTCTCCAGACCGAATTTCGGTCACGACGACCAATTTCTCCATGGAGTAATAGCCAACTACGCAGGAAACATTATAGTACCTACACAATTGTGTATGCAGATACAGGTGCACTCTCTATTCCCTCACTCTCATAGTCCTATAGGACGGTAATCCGACAAGACCAGCCCCAGGGGCGGATTTCTCTATAGGCCAGTAGGCCCGGGCCTAGGGCGGCAAAAAGGGGCGGCAAAATTTAGTGGGTTTTTTTTTAGTAGTTGCGCCTTCTGTGAACCTATCCGCCAACTCAAACTCAATAAACTCAACTCAAATGTAAAAACTCAAAAATGTGTCCATAGCATCTCGGAAACCAGACAAAAGACAATTTGTTACGATTCATTGTTACTTACAAATAGAATTGGTAAGCGTCAGTAGTTATATGAAACACTGATTGAGATCATTTTACCATTTACTGACTTTCGTTGTTTTTTTATTTTAATTTAATTCCTTTAATTCATTTAATTTTTCGTGATTTACAGCAAGTCGGGGGCGGGAATATTTCATAGGCCTAGGGCAGCCAACGTATCAAATCCGCACCTGGGACCAGGTGCTTTCCGAGACACGGAAAGGATCTCGATATGTTAAGAAACCGGTCACCCATCCATGGGACTGACCGCGGCAATCGCAGCTTAATCTCGCAGATCTATCGATCCGCGCGGCTGAACTTAGCCACGAGCCCTCCCTTTGCCTGTTTCCTTTTAGGGTTCCGTACCCAAAGGGTAGAACGGGATCCTATTACTCCGCTATCCGTCTGTCCGTCTGTCACCAGGCTGTATCTCATGAACCGTGATAGTTAGATAGTTGACATTTTCACAGATGATGTATTTCTGTTGCCGCTATAACAACAAATACTAAAAAACAGAATGAAATAAATATTTAAGGGGGCTCCCATACAACAAACGTGTTTTTTTTTGCTCGATATTGATTAGACGCTTGAAATATTCACAGAATATTTAGTTATATATATTCACTTTAAAAATAAATAATTTAATTAAAATGTCACTTACGGGATATCTTCCGTGATTATTTATTGGTTTGAGTTTCCGATATTTCGACGCTGTTGCAAGCGCCAGGAGTCAACCCGCGATCATGGCGCTTGCAACAGCATCGAAATATCGGGAACTCAAACCAATAAATAATCACGGAAGATATCCCGTAAGTGACATTTTAAATTTAGAGACCAACCGTGAAAGCTTAAAACAGTGTTTAATTTAATTAAAATAAAACAAACATGTAAGGGGAGCTCCCATACAACATACATGATTTTTTTGCCGTTTTTATAGATAATGGTACGGAACTCATCGTGCGCGAGTCCGACTCGCACTTGTTTTAAATGTTGACTTACCGGCCTACAGAATCACCTTACCGCGTTACTAGGCGCCTTTAGGTATTTACCTACAATATCAAGAAGATTGCTGGTCCATTGCGCACCTTTTCTCGTGTTTAATTTCAGCGGCAACCTTAGGTACCTACCCTTCAAACCCCAGCACAGCAATCCTGCTAGACGGTCGAAAATGTCAAAATAGGTATCGATCGTGGTAATGAAGGGTGGCACATTACGGAAATATTTCGTACAAATCTGCTATAAATACCTAAACTGTTTTTAGGTACATTTTCCTATCAACCTGTGAAACATAGCTAAATGATATAGTAAGCTACGGATAGACAACTCCTTTGTTTAAAAAAGGTGGAGAAAACATTCTTAAGTTTGTAAATTTTGAATTTAATAGTTAAGTATTATTAATTTTTCGTAGCCTATTCCCACGAAAATAACGAAAACGAGGAGAACTTCGGTACAAATTCCTGAAGAATTCAAAAGTTTTAATTAATAAATGCAATAGTTAGCATTAGCAGAAACATACAACAAAAGATGCAAAAAAATTTTTTTTTGAAATATGCACAGGAAAAGAAAATTGTTTTTTTATACCTACACATACTTTGTTTTGCCAGACAGATGAACTTTAACCGCATGAAAATAAGATTGGTTATCTGACATTATGCTTTCGGCTATCATTGTAAGTGGATTCGAGTCGCTTAACAGCAGAAATAAGCAGTCAAACCATAGATATAGTATATCTATGGGTCAAACGGATCCTTTCACGGTCACAAAGATTCGTGTTTTAACCTAACTTGAAGATACAGATAGGTGTGTGTGTGGGCCGTCCGCATATCGTAATTGGAATTTTTACCTATACCTACTTTCTTGGCTTTTTTGCATAATCTTTTCACCACGGCATGAGCTATTGTCGTATAGGTACCTAGCTCGTGCCGACACGATAGAAGAAGAAGAAACCTATGCTTTCTACAAATGCGTCCTTCAGAACCTAAGGTAAAGGTACAAGTCCGAGACGGGCTACAAACTGCAGACTGCATCCGCAGACCGCAACTCGTCGTCCGAATAACACCTTTAAGGTCCACACCTTAGAGGTAGTATTCCAACGGCGACCGCAATCTGCAACCGCAGTTAAGCGACACTACTGGTTCATATAAACCAATGTGATTTGCGGTCTGCGGTTGCAGTCTGCAGTTTGCAGCCCGTCTCGGACTTGTACCTTAAGATCGCATCTTTTTTTCAATAGTAAAATATTTTCTTTGATTTTTTTATGTTTTTCTAAAGATATATATTCTATAGATAGGTTGAGGTTAATTAACTACGGAATTATAAATGTCAATTTTTTGATCACATTGAAAAAGTAGGTACCTAATCATGATCAAATACACAGTCACTATATATCGTAATGGAGTACGATATCGTGACATAATATCAATCTTTTTATCTCCTCAATTGGATGATATGCACCTTGAGAACATGATTTTGTATTATAACTTTCGTGAGACACATGCATATTTATGATTAGTAACGATTTACTCACGTGCGTTTTTCGGGATTGTCCGGCTAGTTCGACTCGCGACCTTGCCGCGTATTGCATGCACGTGAATAAACCGTACCTATCTAGCTAACTAATCATAAAATTAATGTATCTCACGAAAATTAGAATACAAAAACATGTTCTCAAGGAGTATGTGCTTTCAACAAGATGATACCACGTGCCACACAGCAAGAGAAACCATCAATTTGCTAGGGCAGTGTTTTCCTGGTAGAGTGATTTCCAGAACTGCGACTGCAATTAGCCGCCCAGCTCTTGACGCTATGCGATTTTCTTTCTATTAGTTTGATGAATTCCTATATTATGCTAACAACCCAAAAACAATCTCTGAACTAAAATCAGAAATCCAACGAGCAATAGTTGAATTTGAGAACTGTTTTGGAAAACTTGTTTGAAAACGTAATCATAACAACCAGGGCAAGTATGCTATCCGCGGCAGCCATTCCGCTGACATCGTCCATTACAAACCTCGACCTATCTTCTTTAGATAATAATTAAAAGACATTAAACAAAACATAGGTACACACTAAGAGCGATTATGCACTGCTTCCGATCCGAATCCGTGAAAATACGGATATAAAAAACTCGGACCGAATTTGGATATTGCTTTACGCACTGCATCCGATCCGAATCCGTGAAAATACCGATCTAGAGTAAAAATCTCTGACCGCATTCGGATGTTGCTTACGCTCTATTCCGATCTCTGATTCAAATTCAAACAATTCAGAGGCCATCTTTGGCGTATCCGTTTGGCGTCTGATTTGAATCCGAGGTAATGCGAAAGCGTTCATACAAACAGTACTATGGCTACTTCGGTTCGTCAATTGTTCTTCCGAATTAGAAACTCACGGATGACGGATAGAAATCGGATGACGGATGCCGGATGTAGTGCGTAAGCTATCATACAAATAGTTCTATGGATACTTCGGTCGGTCAATTGTTCTTCCGAATTGGAAACTCACGGATGACGGATAGAAATCGGATGACGGATGCCGGATGTAGTTCATGTAGTGCGTAAACTACTTACCATACAAATAGTTCTATGGCTACTTCGGAACGTATTTTCACGGATTCGGATCGGATGCAGTGCGTAATCGCTCTAAGAAGTACAATACATTGTATAATTTTAAAATTAAATCCGGTTTTCCTAATGGGCCTTACTAATTCCCTATACTTCCTTGAACGAACTGTTTGCTTGCACAAGGAGCTCTACTTCCTACTACTTTGTTGTAAAGTGCTTTGTATAAAAGAAATAGAACATTAATAAATCGACGATCAACTACAAAATCACGATATTAATTGATCTATTTTATTGCAAGTTGGTAAATATAAAATGTAGGCTGATCACATTTTGATACGTGGAACGGAGTCCGAAAGTGTAAAGCATTAGCTGTCACTGTCAGTTTTCATACGTCAATGTCAAACTACAATAACAAAATCCTATATCCACATGGGTATAGGTTGTAATTGTGTAATTTTATCGCAAAAACTGCTATTTAATTAGTTGTTTACGATTAAGCTTACTAATTCTTCAAAGTACTTACATCAATATGGCGGAGGGTCAGTTTAGTGATTACGAAGAAGACATATCTGTTAAGGTTAAAACGGTCCGGGTAAGTTGTTTTCTAACGTTGTTTGTTGTAAAACATTCATACTTAACCATTATCCACCACTATCTGTAAACTTATAGAACTAATTTTAATCGTGCGTTACATTCCAGTTTTCAGATGTCCCACAAATTAGAACTTTAAGCAGTGACGACCTCGATTCAGACGATTACTTTCACGACTCCGATGATCCCGGTCAGAACAAGAAGAAAACCAACGTCAACTCCCAAGCACCTTCCAGTAAAGTCAGCACATTCCAGCCGAGCGAAAAGTTGTTCAAGAGATATGTCCATAAAATTAAAGTTGACAAATATGAACCTATCTCAAGGAAAACCGAGAAATTCATGGATATCAACGATAGAAAGGCTGACAATGACAGAATAAGGATCAAAGATAAACATGACAGAGCTACAGCTGAACAGGTTATGGATCCAAGGACCAAAATGATACTATTCAAACTTCTAAACAGAGGCATTATCAATGAAATCAATGGATGCATCTCCACTGGCAAAGAAGCCAACGTATACCATGCAACTTCAAAAGATGGGAAGGATTATGCTGTTAAAATCTTCAAAACTTCTATATTAGTCTTCAAAGACAGAGACAAATATGTATCAGGGGAGTACAGATTCAGAAATGGTTATTGCAAATCTAATCCACGTAAGATGGTACGCACATGGGCTGAAAAAGAGATGAGAAACCTTGTGAGAATGCACAATGCTCAACTTAATGTTCCGGAACCAGTAATATTACGTAGCCATGTATTAGTTATGTCTTTCATGGGTGAAGATGGCTGGCCATCACCGAAACTCAAGGATGTTGAAATATCTCAGTCTACAGCTCGGTTAATATACCGAGATCTTGTTATGATGATGTGGAAAATGTTTAACATATGCAAATTAGTGCATGCAGACTTATCTGAATTTAACCTCCTATACCATCAAGGGAATATAGTCATTATAGATGTTTCACAGTCCGTAGAACATGACCATCCGCATGCTTTTGAGTTCTTACGTAAAGATTGCACAAACATTTCTGACTTCTTTAGGAAAAAAGGAGTGGCTACGCTGACTGTAAAGGAATTGTTTGATTTTATCACTGATTCTACGATTAATGAGAACAATTTAGAGGAATGCCTTGAGAAGTTGTCTGAGAAGTCTGCTTCTAGGAACTTTGAGGAGATGTCAGCTCAAGAGCAAGTTGAGGAGGAAGCATTCAAGAATATCTACATCCCAAAAAGACTTACTGAGGTGAGACACATTTCAAGTAATTCATGTTTAACTGTGTACTCAATTAATATTAAATCATTGCACTGACACCCATTTATGTAGTGTCAAAGATAATGTATCCAATTATTTTTACATTCTTGCATTAGTTGAATCTTAACAAAGTTTAACTTAAGTTGCAAGTTGATGCTATCCTGGCCCAGTTGGTTATTAAATCACCTGACATGTCTGGCAATATTGCATAGCAAGAAAATGTAGACTAATAGAAATGCGGGTTTAGGGATTGTTCAGAATAAAACGGCACGAGCATGGGCGAGCGCAAGAAATTGAATTCAATGTAAAATAAATCTTATTTATATACGCGTAAAGAATAGAATACGAGAGCACGTTGATGACGGGACAGAATGGAGGACGGTCGGGCGACGACGCTCGTCAACGTGATCGCGTATTTTATTCTCTATGCATATATAAATAAGATTGAATGTGTTGCGCTCGTCCGTGCTCGTACCGTTGTAAAGGGAATAGTATCTTAATTCATACATGCTCTAACCTCAATTTTCCAACATTTTTTCTACTTTTCAGGTAATTAACTACGAGCGAGACATCACCAAAGCAAAGAAGGGTGATACTGATGACCTAGCATACAAGAAGATTGCTGGCTTCAATGAAGACCTGACAGCAGCAGATAAACCAGAAATACTGCAAGAAGATGATATCTCAGCGAGTGGATCAGAAAGTAGCTCAGAAGGGGACGAGGACGAGGGAGATGGTGAGTTATTTTAATACACATTCAGTATTTTAAGAGGTTTTACAAATTATCTAATTTAAAACTTACAAGCTATCACTAAATTTAAATATTTCAATTTTCACCAAAATAATTTATCATGATATAGGGATATACAAGGTCTTTCTTTAGTAATCCACAATATTTTGCATAGCGTCTTAGTGAATGCTGAAGATAATATAGGTATCACTGAAAATTAAATCAGTTGTATTTTTTTTTGTCAAAATTGTTTTAGTAATCATTTATTTCGTAACTGGTTCTCTAAGTTGTTATAACATCCATGCAAGAAAATGGCCCAGCGCTGATAGCTAGCGCCGTGCATGCTAATACACCTAAAAGAACCAGTAAATTAATTAATTGATTGATTTATTAAATTATTTTTTATATTTAACAGAAAATGTATTTATACCATCAGATTTATTTTTTGTGGTAGATACATCATCTTTAGCATTTACTAAGGCACTATGCAAAATATCGTGGACTATTAAAATAAGACCTAACCTTAACATTCATAAATTCGTGATTAGTTACGGTTTACTCACGTGCATTTTTTCGGGATTGCCCAACTAGTTTTGGACCCAACCGGAGCCCTTAATCATCTAACTACCATTAAACTAGTCGGGCAATCCCGAAAAATGCACGTGATTAAACGGTAACTTATCATAAATAGGAATATATTGTGCGGTTTCTGACCATGACAGCTCCCCCACAAACATGTCCAGATCGTCACGCGCCTGCGCCGCAGTCGACCTCCATTACGGTGACCTCCTGCACGGCATGGTCAAAAACGGCATGAAATATATTCGGAAGACAAAAAATAACAACGCAAACGTAATACTCATTTCAGATACAGAAAAGCAGTTCAAAAACAGCGCTAGACCCAGAGACGAGTCACCAAACAGCAAGAAGTTAAGGAAAAAGGCTGTCAAAGAAGAAAAAGCCGAGAGAAGGAGATCTAAAACTAAGAAACACGTTAAAAAACGACGCGACAAGGGCGCAGGAAAGAGATAGATAGATTTTTCTACAGATTTTTATAACAGAGTATCTTAAAGACGACCAATACGAACTTGTACAAAGATGTGCGAATTTATTATCTTTATACAGCAGCTAAACATAATTCCGTAATATAATAAATCTGGAACTACTTAAAGAACATGATGGTTATAAATGCTTTGTCACTACGACTGGGAAACAGGTTGGTGATCTTGGTATAGCGGGCTACTCACACACCTGCCGCAGAGGCAATCTAGGGCGGACGACTGTCGCGGCAATATCGGAATTGTCTCTACACACGTGCCTGCCGTTCAGTGTTCGGGTATAAGTTGAGCTAAACACACACGTTGAGAATGGTACCAGTATTATCCAAAAATCAACAGATCGGTATAGTCCTGGCTCTTTCTGTGGTGCTACCGCAAAAAAAAAAAAAAAAGGAGATACTGCGTGAAGAAGTGACTACAGAAATGATTGAGAAATAGCAGGGCAGTAGGGACGATCTAGGGACTAAGGATGGTCTCGCGCCCCTGCTGCCGCAGGGCCAATCTAGGAAATTACCCCTGCTTGCACACACTTCACAATTAAGGTGGCAATAGGGTATTTGACTGAAAAAATCTAATTAGTCCGTCAGTTAAATTATCAAAAAATATTTGACCCTTATTTTTTCTTTTGTTACGTAAACCAAAATTGAAGAAGATACGACAATATTAAAATTAGCAAAACGTCACAAGCCAGTACAATTTTTACTTGCTTCTGACGTCACAAGCCCCCACTCACGTTTTGATGCGTTTTATTTTTCCAAATATTCATAGATTTGACAAAAGAAAAAATACGTGTCCATTATTTTTCAAAACTCTAACTGGCGGACTAATTAGACTTGCAATTTATTGATGCTGTCAACATGCCTATTAAGGGTCATCCCCACTTTACACCCTAGATTGCCCCTGCGGCAGGTGTGTGAGTAGTCCGCTTATGCTATGTTATCCTCTAAACATAGTGCCTTAGGGCCCGAGATACCATGGCGGTGTAACCAGTCGCACTACCGTGGTGTCTTGTTCTAACAAGCGATAAACACCAGGATTGTCAGTTTCAAAATGGACGTGCACGGTGCGAATGACACGCAGACACAGTGTTGATTCGGGCGGGAGGGGCGTCTCTGGTAGTGCAACTGGTGGCGGAGTGAGACGCCAAACAGCTCTATACAAATTAATGGTTGCGCCACCAGCGGCTGATTCGGTTGCCGGCAATAAATTTGCTGCGCAACCAAGCTGATACCAGGTGGGGTACACTTTATACAACTGCATACATTTTGTAGGTGGCGCGCCCGGTGGCCGCCACTATGGTGTCCTGTGAGATAGTGCCCTTAAGGTACAATTCCGTGCATAGCGACCGATCGCAGCCGCGCGCGAACGATCGCGTGCGTCTGACGCGCGCTGCTAATGCGTCAATAGTCAGAGTATGAAAATGTATGGCACCGCTTCCGAAATCTGCGACAGACGCGTGCGGCTAACGACAGATTAATCAGTATATTATAGACGACTATTGACGCATGAGCCGCGCGCGTCAGCCTCACGCGACAGATCGCGCGCAGCTGCGATCGGCCGCGATGCACGGAATTGTACCTTTAGGCTGCCGCACATTAGCTACTTTCGCGTGAGCAACTAGTTGCTTTTCTCGATTTTGTATTGGCTCCGAACATGAACGCGACTAACGGTCACATCAAAAAGTTTGTTCGGTATCCGCTCGGTAGCCGACGGTCTACTCCCTGAGCACGAAGTCCGTGGTTTCGGCCTTAGTTACGAACGTTTCCTACTCCCTATCACCTACGGACATGCGATTATTTCGGGGCCCGAACTAAGAATGAATGACAACACGATTTGACAGTTGTCTCTACTACCGATGTGTTTTTGCCCGTCCGAAAAATTGAACTTGACACTTGTTTTGTTCACTCCCACGTTTCGGGCTACTTGCGGACGGGCGACTAACTTCGTTGACGAACTTAGGGAGTAGGCCACCTGTACAGACGCGTGTATGATCGATTGTCGCTTAAAGGTGAACGCACACTTATCTGAGCCGAACGCGTCGAATGAATCGAAGTCAAGGAGGCCTCGCACACATCGCACCGAAAGAATCGACCGCGCCGAAGAAATCGTTTCTATTTCCTTTACGCCTGTCGCGCTGTTATTACTCTATTGTCAGTGCTTTATTAATGGAAGATGAATGAGCGAGCGCATCGATCGAGTCGACCGCATAAGCCGTGCCGAATCTGATGACGTCATCCGAATTCGTCTAGGATTTCTGGGGTTTTTCCACATTCGGACGATTCGACGCGGGCAAGTGTGCGAGGTTCCATAAGATTTCATACACAGAATTCTAGAATTCGTTTCGTTCGATGCGTTCGGCTCGGATAAGTGCTTTCACCTTTAACAGCAGATTTTTTTAGAAAAATCTAACAGTATTGTGAAGCCCAAGCGAGAGGACATTTTTGCATAAGCGCCTGTTAATGGTTTGTTTTTTATTTGCTTCGAACCGCTCTGTCGCTTGAGCAGCCGGATGGTCGCCTATGAAACTAAAATTCAAGTGTGCTGTGTCGCTTCAGCAGCCCATAATAGCACGAGCGTATTACGCGATAGTAGTTAATGTGCGGCCAGCCTTTGTCAAAATGCCAATAATATGCTCAACCTCATGCAAACATTATGTTACTACTGAAGTTATTACTAGGTACTAGGTAGATAGATTTATATACAATACTGAAGTAAGCTCGTTGTAGGTTATGCTAGAACTACTAAGGGTTACTCGAGTAATAAATGTATAAATAAAACGATTATTTACTTGTCAATTTATATTTTATTTCGGTTTCATATAAAAGTATAAAATGTTTGATCTTTTCGCACATTTGACGATTGAAATCCGTTAGTTTCACCTCAAATAAATAATATCACTATTTTAATACCTCTTATTTTAAGGGCAGGGTTTCATTTGTTGCTTGTGATGATGCTTTCACACTCATCAGTAGGAAAAGTATTGTTACCCCCAAGCCAAAATAAACCTTATTGACTGGACTTAGAACTGAAATTTGCGATCAGTCTCGACCAGAACCAGAACGCAGATCATAAGAACTTTTGAGTCCTAAGACATAAGGTTGATTTTGTATTGTTAGTAAAAACACTGCCTTGCCGGTAAGCGGGTAGGGATGCGCCCAAATACGACTTGGTTATTCGATGCGCTTTAATTCGCAAACAGACAGCTGCTGACTTAAATCAATGAGCAATACATTTGGTTGCGTTAAGAATAAAAGTATGCGTGCTGTTGTGGGCTCAGATCTCTCCGTTAGCATCAGTTAGCTCAGAATCATTCAAACAGTCAGTCAACTGTAAGTCATATTTCTGTGTTCCCTTGGGCGTCATTTATTATCTCAGATGTTTATGATCGGCAAACCCCTAAATATACAAGGTTAGTCGGAAAGGGGGTACTAATCCGGAGGTCACGGATGACTGTTTAAAAGCAAGTGTTAAAATTTTAAAATTCGATTATTTTTATTTTATTTTTATGTTAAATTCTTCTTCTCTGCTTTAGTTACGAATTCAGAAAATGAACCTTCTAATTCGTGACCCCAAATATGACCTAAAATGTAAACAGCTGATCATAGCTAAGGGTAGATAGATTTTAGCGTATTTTTTTATGAAATCTTTGAACAGCTATTTCTCTTAAACTATTGAGTTTTGGGGAAAGTTGTAGAACAAAAGTTACTCATTATTATGGGTATTTTAACACCCTTTCGGATTAGTATCCCCTTTCCGACTAATTTTGTATATACAAAATTACGTACATCACTTTATTTTACGCTGTAGTGACAGCCTTTACATCTAAACTACCTTACACCACTATATTTTTTATAATTTAATAGGAATGAACAATAGAAACTGAACTGAATTTTACAAAACATTACAACACTTTACATTCTAAATCGTGTTATGTGATTCAAATATATTTGTCACTTTATTACAGATATTATATTATGTATAGTACCAGAGATTTTTTCCTCTAGATCGGTTGGTATACTTTATCATTTATTTTTATAATAAAACTATGAGGATTATGTTCAAACAAAATACTTATAGTACCCACTACGCGTGCATGTTTAGTTCTACGCAATGCTTCCCCAAACTTCTTTTAAAAACAAAAATGTGCAATTTAACGACAATAATATTATGAGTGCAATACTTCACAAAAAACGTGCTTTAAAAGCCCCATTATCTTATTAAATAGAACTGTATGAGCACCATAAATAAATAAATTGTAATTTGCCAACTTAACGTGCACGCGTAGTTTATTTATTAAATATTTTCCAACACCAAACCATTATTACAAAATACATTTTTATTAAAGTACAGGGCTGCACAGGTATATCACACTATTAAAATGGTCCCTTAAATAATCCACTTATCATTTTAATTTAATCTATATCTACTTCTAGTTTTTACAAAATATCCTGCGTTACATCCTTTCGTTTCTTCAAAAGCTTTTTTCGTTTTAGAATAATTTTATGAACCATACCTAGTTTTTGTTTTGCTTATTCATAGACAGAAACCAGCTACCTAATTGTGAACCACACTCGCAATCGCAATAGCTCTGATATAACAGTTAACAATGTCTATTGCATCTTATTTTAACAACCCATCTGATGTGCACCACGCAATGAACTTTGTTGTATAGTCAAAACGAATACCGTTATGATTGCAAGTGTGTTACACAATTAGGGTGCAGGTTTTGCAAAAACTCTAAAACACAATTTTATTGGCTTTTGTTCAATCATCAATTATTATTTGTGTTAGAATACTTAGAATGCACAACGGCTCCTATAATTAAAAAAAAAACCAGTAATAACAAGAGTAATAGGGAATATGCATGTAATTCAAAACTCTTTCATTATTTAAATATATGTACATTGTACAGGAGTCAAGAAACAAATAGCATTTTTTAACGAATTACTTATTTTACAATTCATTATTTTATGTTACGTTTTTTTGTGGAACGAACGCAATCTCGAAATGCGTCGTCTTCGAAAATGCCGGAAGTGACATCAAAATCCATGTGAAAAAATCTTTTCTTAGCAAACTGTTTGATTTTTCACTGAGGTAAGTTAGTAAGTGCGATTTCTGCTTGAATAAAGCACAAGAAATAATTTAATTTATAAGATTTGTGGCTAACAAAGAGATGTAAACAAAGCAGTATCGTGGATTATGACGTCACATTATGGCCGCGACAATAACGGATGTTTGAACTGTAGAAGAAAATTGTTGAAGTTTAATAAATTTTTTGAGCAACAAACATTGGTAACTTTTGACTTATAATACTTTTCTTGGGTTTGTATTAATATGTTTTATTGATTAAGAGAAAAAAAAATACATGCATATTCCTTATTGTTAATTCTTAATGTGGCACACTCAGTACACTCATTAGGAATATCGAAGTGATCCAGCCCTTTAGGCCTAATAACTCTCCGCAGACTACACATACTGAACGAGTTTTAAAGATGTGAACCGTTTTTAAACCATCAGTTTTTTTTTTAACTAGTTTTTTTGAAGACCTCAAGGAAACGTATAAGGTTTAAATTAAATCTTATATCTAAATACTAATTTAATACACATCTAACTATTTAATTTAAAGTTACAATAAAGGGCAAGAGAAACGAGTACACTGCCTTGTTATAAACTAGTTAAAAGCTAAAGAAATATCAGTCACAAATATATCTGTACATAGTATCTTTGGCTGGATACATAACTGTTATGTATTTCATGCTTTTGTGACAAAATTGTGAGATACAGACATTTATGTATCTTTGTATATCAATTCAATATATATAGATATTTTTATAGAGTCTATGGTGCTGTATTCGATTTTTATTCGATTAATGTCTCGCATTTCCCCCTTGAGGGTTGGTAGAATGCATAATGTTTTTTTTTTTTGTCTTTAAGGCAGATCTACATTAATCCAGTAACTGGATCCAGTAGTTAGATCCAGTCTCGCTGGCTTCTAGTAAAGCACTGGATACTGGACCTGATTAAAATTTTATTACTAGTCACTGTCCACTGTCCAATACCAATCCAGTAATACTGGATCCCGTTCAATGTAAATCTGACATAACTCAAACACGAGTTCAGCGCCGGATTCCAACGACTTTGGATCCAGCTATTGGATCAATGTAAACCCGCTTTTAGGCCGTCATTTTTAAAAGTGTATGCAGAGACTATCAAGATTCTCAAGAGTTTTATTTTAAAATCTACCAAATCATCATTAACTGGGTAATTCTCAGAAGAAATACTATTGTAATTTTGCAAAAAAAATACCTTAATGTTAAGTAGCATGTATTGTTGTATACAGGGTGTTAACGAATTCGTGTAATTCCTTCAAACTGCGTGATCTACTGGTGATACTGATTGACCCTGCACAAGTTTTTTTCAGAATCAACATTTTTTTTTTTTCAAAAAGTTCTCTGTCGCATTCTGTATCTTCGTAAGCGTTCCAAGTTAACTGACTGCGTGGAGCGATATCGCGCTAGTTGTGTCCGTCAGCTGTGTCGCCGTGCCTTCATTAATTTATGCATGGCATCGAAATTTTCAATAAAATAGGTATTATTATTTTTTTTTGGAAAAAAATCTTTTGTATTTATTTTTAATCAATCTAAATTTCGTGCGGGGTTAATCTATACCATTAATAGATCATGTGGTTTGAAGGAATTACACGAATTCGTTAACACCCTGTATTAACATAGTAATTAATCAATTCGAAACAAAGACCCGTTACAGTACCTACTACTCCCATATTCCAATAATAACTGAATAATAGTAAAAGGTTTAGTGTTAACCATAATAAAATTAAAATTAATGGAAGTTACTCACCGCTTAAAAAAACAAATTATTTTCGGATTTAAATAGAACTTAATAATTTAAACCTAAATTATCACAAGAAATCATAATAATTTTGTACTAACAGAACTTAACTGTGTAATGCATGCTGTGTATATCACAATTTACTAAAAAAACTCATACAAGACAATTGTCTGTGAGAAGAATGATTGAAATATCATGTCGCAAACCGCCATCTTAAACCAATATAACACAAAGATCGGAAAACGAACATTATACCTAAAATTGTGGCGATTTCTAACCAGACTGAAGTGTGTTCTATATCTAAATATTTGATCAGAACGTCTGGTTTAGCGAAGTGGCAGTACATGTCATCACAAGCTAAGGGTTGTCGGTCGAAACCAAATATAGTGAGGACCATGGCCACGATACCGCATCTGATGAAGGAGGTCTTCATGAGGATGTTCATCATGAGAGGGATCTCGTGAGCGAAGTCGAAGCCGTAGATGGCCAGACCGAGGAATGGAGCGATCGCTGATGGTCCGATGGCACAGCCATTCTGGAAAACAACAAAATGATTAATGACGAAAACATCTTACTTATTATCATCAATTTGCTTTTAGCTCGTATAAAATGGGCATTTATTATGAAATACACTATGCATTCTTTTGAATTTATGTACGGATCAGAAATTGATTGTAACTTGCGTTAACAGTGAAGGAAAACATTGCGAGGAAACCTGCACAACTTAGGTTCCAAAATTTGCGTTTACGGTGAAAAAAAGATCGCGAGGAAATTACTTACTACCTACACGCGTATACGGCGTAAGGACAAATTGCGCATAGTAGCTAGCAAGACTCATCTAATGCATGAAAGTATCTTTTGTACAGCCTCACGCACCTTTAATAATATTCCGGGGCCTATTAGAATAATTACAGAAATGAAAAATTTTAAAAAGAATCTCCATGATCTGTTAGTAAACAAGTGCTACTACTCTATATAAGACTTCCTATCAGACAAATCACTGCTCCAATATAATCCCCCTGTCATGATGCGTTCGGTGGCCCACTGATGTGTACCTACCTTGATTCGTTCCGTTTTATTTTTGTCTTTTTTATATTTTATGTGAAATTCAATTAATGTAATGCTATTTGTAACAATAATGTAATTTTATAATTAATTTCTATGTAACTATTGTATGCCCTAAGGGCGGGACATAGCTGATCACCATATCACTATTTAAGACCTGTATTATGTAAGTACCTACCTATGATCCACAATAAAGATATTGAATTGAATTGAGGAAACCTGCACGTTACAAGGTCCAAAATGATCTAAATGGTGTGTGCAGTCTGCCAGCCCATACCAGCCCACATTCAGAACGATTCGATTAGTCAGTTATCGGACGATTCGGTAAGCTATCTCTTTTTCTCTCATTACGAGAATCGTAGACGGAAGGAGATAACAAACCTAATTTGTCGAGCTTCGTATAGCTCGTGCTAACACGAGAGAAGAAGATCTGTCGACAACTGGCAGGCTGCTGATCAGCGTGGTGGACTAAGCTCTAAACATTCTGAGAAGAGTTCCGTGCCCAGCAGTGGCACAGTAATGGGACAATTATGCTTATTATGCTATATTGTCCCTAACACTTTGACTGCTGCACATACATTTTGTTGTATGTAAACAAAAACAAGACTCACCGTAACATTAAACACAGATCCAATCGCCATGCCCATGCCTTCAGCTGCCAAGGACACAACGTTCCCGATCAAACAGAACGCCACGAACCGCGGCACTGAGAACGGGACGCCCGCCATGAAGTACACGATGGTGGAGAAGATGATGTTGAACGTCACTTGAACGGGCAGCTTGGACACTGTGAGGGCTGCGTAGTACGGTGTTAGGCTATACCAACAGTTGAAGTGCTCTTTTTTTACTAGTTTCACTTCTTGGGGATCTGGAATTTAAAGATTTATTGGTGTAAGCATTGATGTAGAATATGTATCGACTTCGGATCAGCGCTCAAAAATGTCCGAACTGAATGTAGACTAAAATACGAAAAAGAAGACTAATCGCGCGTCACTCTTCATTTGAGCGAGCGAGCAACATGTCAATGTGACGTCAACAATACCGTGTGTAGTGAGATCGTGTAAAAACTACACAAGGAAAGTGAAAAAAAAGATGGTGTATCATATTTTCGGTAAGTTTATTATTGTTTTATAATTTTAAAGTATTATTTTGTTGAGGATCATTGTATTTTATTTTAATTTGAATTAATTTGAAAAACTGAACACAAAACGAATCCACCGAATCAAAAATTAAGTTATCTTTTGGTTGACCAAATGTGTCGAAATCACGTAAATGTTTCTAGATACAATGTTTCGGATATTTTGCTATCAACAACTTTACCGCAACATGTTTCAACGTTTCAGAAACACAGACTCTTGTTTTTAAACATTGTTTATAAACAAATGCTTACGATTGAATACACGACTTAAATATCTACATAACATCTTTATAAAAATAACGTTCAAGATACTTACATACAAGCACTGGGACCATGATCTGCGTGTACGCAAAGAAGATTACGAGTCCAACGCACAGTTTGAGGTGGTTGAACATCTGCGTGCCATCGTTAGCCATGTTGAAGAAACATGTGCCTATCAGCAAACCGCACATCACGTGGTGAACGAACTGGATGCTTAAACCTGGAAAAACGAACGTCATGATTATCCTTCGATTCGGAATCAAACAGATTTGTTTTGTGAACTCGTTTTGGGTACGAAAAAACGAGAAAACAAACTGGAGGCCTCCTCCGAAAATAGAACTACAAAGTGCGGCTGACAGATCGCACATTTTTCAACCACAAAAGTGTGGCGAATCCGACAATCGATTCGATTTTCGAGATTTGACATTGTGTCTTTCGTTTACCCAACTTTAATTGACATCTAGCAGTTCGTTGTTTGACATGAAATACTGAGATCGTATATTATAAGTTTGGTGTTCGTTCTTGTTTCGTTTCTATCCAAAACTTCGACGTTCGACGTTTTTTTGAGTAGAGCCCCGAATCGGTCAAGAACTAACTTATCGAAAAGGTTCTGTAGGCCTAGCACGAATATTGTGACGTATGGTGACGTAAACGTAACGTTAACGTGAGTGAATTTTGAATTAGAAATACCTACTCGTTTCGCACATAATATTTAATCGAATTAAAAACTTTATTCATATCTATGTATGATACAAACTGTGGTTGTCGCATAAATTTAAACTAAAATCCTGTAGAATAGTTGTATTTTCGATTTAAAATTCACTCACATTAACGTTACATTTACGTTACTATACGTCAAAATATTCGTGCTAGGCCTACAGAATGAAAGAGGAGCAGAATAAGGAAAACCCAATTCTTTTGCATAAAATGCTGCTACACTACAGTCTCCTTTAACTACTCCACAGATTTTGAAATTCTTTTTGAATGATCTAACTTGAAGTCATGATTTGTCAATCTAGAATTGCTAGACACGAACCAGATTCAGCAAAGCTTGCATCGTTTAGTGTGGTGACAACCTTACGATGGTAAATATATTTACCAAACTATCGAACCTAACCTATCCGTGTCGGGGTTACCCTTAACCATCGGTGTGCGGCTACACCTAGTTCTAGCCGCTATGATGAAGGCTAAACCTAGTTCTAACCGGCTAAAACTAGGTGTAGCCGCACTTCGGCTATTAGTCGTAACATATATAAATTGAGCCCAAGTCTGCTAATTTATGTACGCTTCGATTTGTCGATAGAATAGTTTTAGATATTTGGTATTCTGATAGTTATTATAGACCAATGGGTTCCCACTGACTTTCCATTAACTGTCATTGAACCATTATTTCAATAGAAAACATTGAAGTTTTAGCAGAATCATCTAATCTGTCACAATCGTAATGAAATCTTAATACCCGAGGTGTCTGGTGAGATGCTTATTGTTCTTTTATCATTTTATTTAAATTAGCAGACTTGATCTTTACTTGACTTGGTCATTAAAACTTTGTCTAAAAGATAAACAAAACTTTGATCGTACATTAAGTTTACGAGTCCATTAAACATACACGTTTTTAGAAAATCCGTATACCTAATAATAAAATATTTGCATGTTTAATAGATTCTCAAAGCAAAAAGAATATCACACGATCAAAGGTTGAATGGTACCTACACGTACATATGAACAACTCACCTTGTTTATTCCTGAGAATCTGCGTCAACATCCTCTGCAACAATATGGAAAACTGTTCGCAGTACGTCGTGGCGTACTCCGTTGCATCCGACTTCTGCATCTTCATCCACGCCATCGACGAATTCCCATTGGACAGCTGACTCGACAGCGAACTTACAGAGGCACTTGAACCTTCGTACTTCGATACTTTGTAAGAGCACTTTTCATTTGACAGTATTATCTCTGTTTCTTGGGAATCGTCAGTCTGGTAGCTAATCTTTAAGTTCATCTGGTTCGTGACTGGCTCGCTCGGTGGCTGTTCTATTTTAGCGGATTTGTAGACTTTTCCGTTCATGATCTCTTTGGATAGGAAGGCAACGTAATCTGGGTTTTCTGTTAGTTCTATAACTGGAAAAGAAATTTAACTGTTAGAACCAGTGAAATCTAAACCTTATCGGATTCAAATAAGTCCCTCACGTTACAGGTAAAAAAAGGGTTTATAGAAGACTAGCTCATGACCGCGTCTTCGCTCGCGTGGTATGCCAATTAAAAGTATCCTAGGTCCTAGGTTTCAGACCATCCTTATGCCATATTTCATTATAATTGTTGCACTAGAGTTTTGCCGTGAACAAGTTACAAACAGGATGGCTAATAACGGCACATCTTGTGAATCACATTTCGTTTCATAATCATAACTGCAGGGCAGTTGTCACTTGCCAGGGTTGCGGAATTTGTTCGAAAGAGTTACCGCGGACCTGGAATGCAAAGGGCAGTAGGAGGAACACGGATGAGTTTTAGTCAGTAAGAGTCTGACACTCCCTGCGCTCTGGGCGGAGCGGAAGGGGTCATATGATGATTTCCCATTCATAAATGCGGGGCAGTTGTCACGCAGTTGCACTGACTGTATCCTAATTAACTTCAAGCTGCATTTAGCAGTTGCATAATTTGCAGTTGCGACTGAACATGCAGTTATTATTACGAATATGGAACGAAATATATTCACAAAATGTGACGTTATTAGCCCCCCAGATAGGCAAACAAAGTATTCACTTTTGCATTCATAGTTTTAGGCAATCCCCATTGCTTAAGGTTATTTGTCATTAGTTTTCATCAATTACCTATAAGTAGAATTTGCCTACCAAGCGCTATCAAGGCAAAATTATCTACTCCAGCATAATTAGGTACCTATTCTTTCTAGCAGTCAGTGGCCCCAGTTCAACCGTAATCATTTAAATGCTAATAGATTCAAGGTGAGAGGACAATTTAAGTAACGGCATTCACTGCCTTTTCTTTTTTAATCACGATACACACGTTATACACAGACAAAGTGTCATCATCATCATTCAGCCGAAAGACGTCCACTGCTGGACATAGGCCTCCCCCAAGCGTCGCCACATCGACCGGTCCTGTGCTTGTTGCATCCAGCGGATTCCCGCGACCTTCACCAGATCATCGGTCCAACTTGTGGGAGGCCTACCCACGCTGCGTCTTCCACGCCGCGTGTACCGCATGTACGCGGTCGCTACTCCAGAACCTTTCCAACCAGTTAGACAAAACGTATCAAGACTTAATGATAACTACCTACGTACCTACCTACTTAAGTTTTAACTATGTAAAATAGATTAGAATATTGAATTCCGCTCCAAAGCAGCAAAAGCAATATGTAAGTAAAAGACAACACCTACAATGGACCTTCCTTATTTAAATTCCTGTAATACGTCATTAGCTATTTAAATTACAAATGTCTCTGGCTTCAGCGGCGCTCTTTTCCCTTGCAGATTAAGTAGACTGTTAAACTATAGCTACAAAACACTGTACACATACCTATACCAATACATTATATCTAATGTTTGAGTGAAGAAATTCTAGGTCTCGCGTGAAGTATGGTCGACGTAAGAACATTGCAGCAAGACAATAGCTGGATATTTTGGTGCCTGAAGTTCCTAAAGCAGGCTTGTGTCACTTTTAGGTATGCAAACTTGCAAACATGGCCATACCGCAAATCACAAAAGAAAATCGAATGTTATCGAGTTGTGAGTGATTTAACATTTTACTGTACTGCCTTCCCAACTCCAAGTAATTTTAAGCGGAAATCGTCTCAAGGACCTGTCTATAAATAATTATAGGTAATATCGAGAACCATTGTTTATTGTGTTGTCCTTATAATACAATACAATTGTATCGCTATTAAGAGTCCAGAGTTGGCACTTTATGCCTGGGGCCCAATTCTCCTAAAATAAATTGTTGCCAAACGCAATCGAACCACAACCGTCAGTCAGTTTTTGTTTTCGAAAACTTTCAAAATGATTGATTTTGTTTTTTGTGTCAAACAATTCGACAGCTTTTGAAATTGAGAACTGTCTGAATGAACGGTTCGGCCTTGGTTCGGTTGTGATTTATCAAGATTTGTTTTAGGAGAATTAGCCCCTGATAAGTTTGAATTTACATAGAGTCAACAGCGGTTTGTCAAAACCGTGTCATTCTTCGGTACACGTTCTTAAAATATTTTTTGTTCATGAACACACATTATTTGCTCGCTACTAGATTAAACGCAAACATACTTAGATCTCTACTACAATCAACTGCTCGTTTGTCACGTATCAACATATCGATTACTTAAACATAATAAACGGGACCAATATTTGTTCCGATTCTATTTAAGTTTGTTCTCATTAAAGTGGCAACAAAATCTGAGTCAGAATTATACACGTGTATGTAATTATTATATATTATTACAACAATGTTGGGGCTACAGATGGGTCGCATAAGCAATGACCTAAGCCCCTCGCCGACGCTAGAGGGGACACGACGCGAGGGCGCGGGAATGGGCTTACGAGGTGAAGTTATAAAAGAAGACAGATTGACTAATCTCGAAAAAGAAATCTCGTGTGTATGTCTCACAGATGACCGCGACCTGACAAAACGTGTGACTGCTAACGAAATGGCTAGTGGCTAGCAAACTAGGCTACTTCAAAATTACCATGCCGCCTGCTCCTTGCGAGATTTCCTTTGTCGTCATCCCCCGCGTCCCTGTAACGTCGCGGGCTCGCGGGCGAAGACTTAAGTCATCCGGCCGGACTACCAATAAAAACGATTAATTACGAGTATTTTTGAACAGTTGTTTTCCTAATAATTTTGCTATTTTCTAGTAACCAGCGATAGCGTCATCAGGGGGCTAATAACGGCACGTTTGATAAATCGTATTTCTTTTCATATACCTAACCATAACTGCAAGTAGGCTGCACATCCAGACGCAGATGTCACGCAGTTACACTGACTGCAGATGCTACTGGATGTAAAATATGATTCACCAAATGTGACGTTATTAGCCCCCGTGATGCTGGCACAGCTGATGATAATGAAATCAATCCTTCCTCAAATAAATTTTGCCACACTGTCGTCATCATTATTATCAGTAGGTACCACCTTTAACATGCTAAAGACTACTGCCATAACGAACGATGCAAAATATAACAATATCATTTCTTTTTTTTCCTGTGACCTTTTGAGACAGTTATGTAAATATATGCTATTATGCGCTCACAACAGAAAGACACCTTCAAATAAATTATTATAATTTAATTAACGATATTCATGTTCAACCTACAAATACTTAAAATAAAAGAATTGAAAATGGCGGCGCTGCTATTGTTGTCGTTATTTGCCTCTCGCTCACGCACGTTATCTATGAGTGAAAGGCATCTTGTATCCGCAATTTCTAATCCCTTAACTTAAGTACACTACACGGGGGCTAATAACGCCACATTTGGTAGGTAATTCATATTTCGTTTCATACTCGTAATCGGAACTGCAAGTTGACTGCACGTCCAGTCGCAACTGCAAACTATGCAACTGCCAAATGGAGCTTGAAGGCAGTTAGGATGCAGGCAGGCAGACAACTGCCGACTGCATGTGCAGTCCACTTGCAGTTATGATTACAAATATGAAACGAAATATGATTCACCAAATGTGTCGTTATTAGCCCCCCTGATTGTAAAGGTAATGGAGTACTTACTAAAATCAGCTGGATTGTGATGCGTAGGGCAGGGCAGGCCAACGGACTGTAGGTAGGGAACCATGGCTGCAGTATCGCCCTGGTATATGCACATGCCGTCCGCAATCACGTACACCTGAAAAAGATATTTAACATCATTAATTATTGGCTCATGAAGCAATGATAGCCTAGTTGCTTTATATTTAAGAACAAAACACACTACAAACAAAAGTGAGAATCTGCCATTGTTTACTGAGTGTCTCGGGGAAATAAGTGCAATAATCGAAAGTAATGATTGTGATTCGGTGTTTATGCTCGGCGACTTTAACGCGCACCCTGGTGGTTTATTCGGGAACGAGATGGTGGACTTTTGTGTGGAACAGTCGTGGCAGTGTGTAGATATGGATCTGCTGCCGAGGGACTCATCATATACTTTCGTGAGTGATGTTTATGGTACTCATAGTTGGCTAGATCACTGTTTAGTAACCAGCGCCGCTAGACGGTCTGTGATAAATGTATCTATTCTATATAACACATACTGGTCAGATCACTTTCCTTTATTAATTGAGTGTAATTTAAATGTAGTCCTGTCTAAAAGAATTTTTCATAGTAGTATATGTAACAAGGTGAAGTGGGGGGAAAGAGGGGAAAGTCAGATTGAGGGATATTTTAATTACTGTAATGCCGAACTCAGACTATTAGATTTTCCAATAGAATTCCAAGATTGTGCGGACAGATTATGTAATAATGAGAATCATAAATTACTACTTAACAAATTGTATCTGGATATTGTTAATATATTGACGAGAGGTGCCGAACTGAGTTGTAACAAACCTAAACGTAAACATAAAAAGTATGTCGCGGGCTGGAATAAACACGTGAGTAGTGCTCACAGGAAGGCTCGACTTTGTTTCCAGACATGGCAGCTATGTGGTAAACCCAGGTCAGGATATATCTACAATGAAATGTGTGAGACCCGAAAAACGTTTAAATCAAAGTTAAAATGTTGTCAGAACAGGGAAACACAGGTAAAAATGGATAATATCGCAAAAAATCATACTGATAAGGATTTTAACAAGTTTTGGAAGTCAACAAACCGATTAAATCCAAAGTCGAGTCTTCCAGTGAGTGTGGGGGGCGCGCATGAGCCTGGAGATATTGCCAGTCTCTTTCAGCGCCATTTTAAGGTTGAGTCTCCCCTCGGCCAGTCTCAGGGGCCCGGTGCTGAATGTCAATTTGGAGATATTAGGGTTAGATTCACTGCACGAGATGTGCGTGCTGTGATAAGAAACATGGTGAGAGGGAAGTCTCCAGGTCATGATGGCCTTAGTATTGAACACTTAAAGTACGCTGGTAGTCACCTGCCAAGAGTCCTCGCCATGTTATTTAATCTGTGTATTGCCCATAATTATCTACCTGATGATCTCATGTATACAGTAGTGGTTCCAATAATTAAGAACAGAACTGGCGATGCGTCAGACGTTTCCAACTATAGACCTATCTCGCTCGCTACTGTCATAGCAAAGGTACTGGACAGACTGCTTGACCAACAGCTGGAAAAACACCTTCAAGTGCGCGACGCTCAATTTGGGTTCACGCCGGGACTGTCAACTGAGAGTGCCATCCTCTGTCTCAAGCAGACTGTGCAGTATTATACCACCAGAAACACACCAGTCTATGCTTGTTTTTTAGATCTTTCGAAAGCTTTCGATCTGGTGCATTATGACAAGCTCTGGTACAAGCTGCAAACTGAGACACAGCTGCCGAGTGAGTTAGTGTCGATATTCGGTTATTGGTATAGTCACCAAAAGAACAGTGTGAGATGGGCAGGAGCGCAGTCAGAAGTGTACGGGTTGGACTGCGGGGTGAGGCAAGGGGGGTTGACCTCGCCACGGCTGTTCAACCTGTATATGAACCAGCTGATTGACGGGCTTAGTAGTGCTAATGTAGGTTGCTCTGTGGATGGAGTGTCTGTAAATAATATCAGTTACGCAGACGACATGGTCCTGCTGAGTCCGTCGATTGGAGGGCTGCGGAAGCTTTTGAGCATATGCGAGTCGTATGCTGTGGCCCATGGACTCAGATACAATCCTAAAAAGAGTGAGTTCATGGTTTTTAAGGCTGGTACCAAATGCTACTCAACTGTACCTACCATTACTCTTTGTGGCACATCTTTGAAGAGGGTTAACCACTTTAAGTATCTGGGTCACTGGGTCACAGATAATCTGTGTGATAATGAGGATATTGAGCGGGAGCGCAGGGCGCTGTGTGTACGGGGTAACATGTTGGCGCGTAGGTTTGCTCGTTGCACTAGACCTGTAAAGGTGACCTTATTTAAAGCTTATTGTCAGTCATTTTATACGTGCAGCCTATGGGCCAATTTTACTCAGCGGGCATACAGCGCCTTGCGCGTCCAATACAATAATGTGTTTAGGATACTGTTAGGGTTGCCGCGGTTTTGCAGCGCTTCTACCATGTTCGCGCAGGCACACACAGATGACTTTTTTGCCATAATAAGGAAGCGGAGTGCCTCGCTCTTAAATCGCTTTAAGCGCAGCACTAACGGTATCCTGAAAGTATTGTCCGAGCGGTGGGACTCGCCTATTCTAAAGAGGTGGATGGTGCTACATGCCAGTTCGTCACCTTTTATTAAATAATTATTATTATAGTAGCTAAGTAGGTATTTAATGGGAATTGTATGTTATTATTGTAGTGTATTGTCTGTATTTATTTTTTAATTTAATTTGTTTGTGTTTTATTTTTAATTAATTTTTATTTGATACTTTTATTATTTCTGCTTGACATTATTATTATTATTGTGGACATTATGGATTTTAATCTGAAATAAATGAATTATTATTATTATTAAGAGGGTCTAGAATTCGAGACGGGCCCGCACGTCTGAATATTAGAATTTCTGTGCAGATCAGAAAGCGATCACTTGCCTGGAAGAGCATGGAGTAACGCGCAACAATATTTAAGTATTTCTGGCACTCCCTGATCAGTCAGCCCTACTACCGACCTTACTGACTGGTTAATCTTCCACGACCGCGTGAGCTATTGAAATGAAATGTTTGATATTTAAAAATCACTTTTACATGACAGTTTGTTTTTTAAAGCTAGATGTCGTCAGCGTTTCCTATCTGACTACCTCTGAGAAGAAAAGCCGAAACAAACTCAGGGGTCAAAGTTTCTTAAAGTCCAGACATATTTTCTATGGCAAAAATTTGTGTGAGGACAATGCAGGGCAATGCCTGGACTGGCCTTTTGAGGAAAGTTCCAGTGCAGTTTCAGAGGACCTGTCCCAACAGATGGCACGCATGCATCAGCCATCGTGAAGCTCAACCCTATCTTAGGGAGCTCAACGACTCGTCGCACAACATTACTACCAGCCGGGACCATGAAAGTAGGCCATGCAATGTTCTCATATGGCTCGTGCAGACACGAGAGAAGAAGACTTGTCTAAACAGTGAAGGACCACAGCGGTATCTTCAAGAAATCTGCACACCTGAGAGGGCTCCAAAAAGTTCTCGATGGTGTATATATATAGTCCGCCTACCGAGGCCAGCGAGGTGGACTAAAGCCTAACCCTTTGCATTCCGAGAAGATGCCCGTGCCCATCGCGTGATGGTAATGGGTTGATTATACAAGCTTAGTTTTAGTATATACTAAACCTGAAATCAG
The DNA here is from genome assembly GCA_905220435.1 of Amphipyra tragopoginis. Lineage (NCBI taxonomy): Eukaryota > Metazoa > Arthropoda > Insecta > Lepidoptera > Noctuidae > Amphipyra > Amphipyra tragopoginis. The sequence continues at coordinate 10,343,493 of HG992008.1, forward strand.
TTTGTTCAGAATCACTAGGAGAATCGATTGACACATTTTTTACACCATTTTTTTTTTTCATAAGTTTCAATTTTGTTTCAGTAGCTTTCTACCCATAACAGTTGACGGGAATAGACACCTTGAGGCTTGAGACGGTCCTCTCGGTCAATTTCCGTGTATTAGACAACCCCTGCATAGCACATCTCAGGCATTTCACACTTTTTTAGGGAACTTAACGCGACATAAACTAAGGTGTAACTTGGAGATTTACTAAAAAAAAAACACATATTCAGGCAATTCTGATGAAAATCTTGTTGGGGTGTCTCGGTTTTCGTATAAAGGAAAAATAAGGTTGTATACAAAATAATATTGGCCCGTAAATGTAAAATGTTGGATATAGACCGTCACAATGAAGTCTTGAGGGAATTTTGCCGTAATAATGACGCTTGAGATACTGTTTGGTGACTGGGCCGGATTCAAAGGGACGGAGGCACTGGGCCAACGAAGAAAGCCGTTGAAATGTAAAAAAAAAGTACTTCGTGAATGTGAACATTTTGCTCCTTGTTAGAACGGGTGTCATGTTTTTCGTATCTAAATAAATCTCAAACTCACACCCGCTTATTACAAAAGGTGGTCTCAGAAAAACCTAAGTTTTAAAATAGCCCCGTCCTTTTTTGTTATATGACATAAGAAAGTGATGGATATATTTTAAACCTGGGTTTACTTTAGTCTTGGTTTAAACCATCTTTTGTAATAAGGGGGATAATGTGGAGGCCCCTCTCTTGTGATGAACGCAGTCCCCCATATTACAAACGATGGTCTACGAAAAACCCTGGTTTTATAGCCCCGTCTCTTTTTGTTATATTATGTCAGAAAGTGATGGGTATATTTTAAACCTGGGTTTATCTTAGTCTCTCGGTTTAAACCACCTTTTGTAATAAGGGGGAGTATATTTTTATTAGCGCACTGAAGGATGGTTTCTTCCCATGTTCATGACTTCATCCCTATAATGGGTCTATTTATGTCTCCTTTTAGAACATGCACGTAGAAAGTGATCTTTTCATTTCCGAGAACGATAGATATGACATTAAAAATAGACTCACACGTGTAACATGCAACATTGTACTCATTTGTTTTTCGTTCACGGATAGTTGACGTCAATTAAACTCTGTGATTCGCCCTTCGAGATTACACCTAATTTTACTTGTAGTAGCACGCAGTTGTGCTGCCATGGTACACAATTTTAGAGCAAAACAATAAATGATTGGCATCTGTCTTGACAAGTATCTCATACACGTTTTGTGTCGCGGCCATTGTACCTACACTAGTGTTGTTGCAATAGCGATAGTTTCGCTATCGATAGTTGACCTTGAAAAACAGTCGATAGCGCGAATAGTCCTATCGAAAATATCGAAATTCTGCAATACTATCAATAGTATCGATAGTGAAAATTAGGCGATACTATTGAACTTTGTCGATACTATCGATTATATCGATACTATCGAGATACGATACTATCGATAGTATCGATACTATCGATAGTATCGTGTCAAAACAGTCGATACTATCGATACTATCTATGATCTATCGACGCCTTTAGATAGTATCGATAGTTTTGTTTTAGTAACTACCGACGAATTTTCGATACTATCGACTGGGAATAAAACGACACCTGATCGGTAACACAGCGACACAATATACGGTATGTTTAATATTTGCGACCGAACGAACAACACTATGGATGATTTGTGATAGATGAACTATGTATCACCAGCTATATTATACCTTATGAGCAAGCAATACTATCGTAAAATGTTTGACTATCGATAGGGCATTACTATCGATACTATCGGTAGTATCGATACTACCGATACTATCGAAACGCATTCTATCGATAGTATCGATACTCTCGATACCATCGATAGTATTTGTACTAATACTATCGATAGTATCGATACTATTGATCTTTAGCAATAGTATTACTTAATTTTATCAATCGATACTATCGGTAGTATCGATAGTATCGTCAAGGGTCGATAATTTCGATAGGACTATCGATAGTATGACTGATTTTCAAGGCCACGATAGTATCACGATACTATCGATAGGCTATCACTATCGCAACATCACTATTGTACACACTCATATTTGTTAAATCCATTTTGGGAAAAAGTAAAAATAAAGAAGATCATGTTAAACGAAAAATAAAACTAAACTTGGAAAGAGAATGGCCAAAATACACGAGTTTCACGACTCCGCGTTCCACATCGTCGGAATCTGTTGATCAACGTCCAGGGGGCTTAGACAAAGTAATAATTTAAAAACGATAACGAAGTTCGAAAAGACTAAAGTGTATGGGATTGACATAAGCTGCGTTAAGTCACGTGGTCAATCGACATCGTTATCGCAAGTTGGTAGACAATGTTATAATTCGTAACGAAACTATAAAGAAACGATTTGTTTATCGTGGTTATCCCGTACAAATGCGTAGACAAGCAGCGCTTTCAGTGTTCGCCTTCGCTTCGATCGTGATCGCCAAAAAAGATAACGAAACGAATGTTAAAACGTTGTAGTTATTGAAACTATTAACGATCGCGACAATAGAGACGATGACGAATTTAGATATCGTTTCGCTACGAAGCGATGTTACTTTGTCTAAGGACCCTGGTTTTCCGGTGGATCTCACTGTCTTCAACTAGGACTGTCCACCAATGGAAGGTAATAATATAGTAACGGCTGTAACGAGTATAACCTGAAAGGTTATATCTGCCTATAATATACTTCAGTTTAACCTGAAAGGTTATTCGCTGTATATACGTACATAGATCATGTACTTACGGTTATCACTTTGCTTGAAGTAACGGCTGAAACGAGTATAACCTGCAAGGTTATATCTGCCTATAATATACCTCAGTCTAACCTGAAAGGTTATTCTCTGTATATAGATCATTTACCTATCGGTTATCACTTTGTTTGAAGTAACGTTTGGACCGAGTATAACCTGCAAGGGTACATCTGCCTATAATATACTTCAGATTAATCTGTAAGGTCAATCGCTGTATATTGGTTAAGAACTTGGTTCTAGAGTACAGTCTGAAAGGCTGTACCATGAATCTTATGTCCTTTTCTATTTAAGCCAACGTAATTTCCTAACTAGAGTCTGGGATTGTAATTTTTGTTCGGTTGTTTCCAAAGCTCTCTCAGGAGAATGTTGTCTCGTAATCAGCTACAGAGCTAGGCCTGGTCATATTGAACATCTTGGGTGATGTACCAACCAAAGATGAGGCCTTTACTCCGAGTGTGCACTAGGACAGACAAGACTTGTAGATGGTCCAACGTCTTAGTTAACGGGCTAAAAGACGATACTATGAAGGAATATTAGAACTCTTACAATGTCCCAGATAACTTAATATCGACGCTAGGTCCTGACATCTATCCCGAGATTAAGGCAGCGGTCCCTGAATATATTATTAAAAAAGTTGAATTCCTAACTGAGAAGCAGAATTTCCTTGCCTCCGTTATAACAGGCGTTGCAAATACGATATCATCTATTTTAATAGCCGACCTCGAACGTGTCAGTGACTCTAATCTCATGTTGAAGCCAGTCAGCGATGCTGGTCGATTGCTGTGTCACCTTCATTATTCTGAGACATTGACAAGGAAGAACTTCTTGCTTGCATATCTTAATATGGATGTGAGAGACAATATAAGGGCCTCAAAGAGGATCCTTTGCTGTTCGGTGCAGATCTCTCGGACGAGCTCCGGTTGATTACGTGGGTCGATTTGAGTCAAAAACAAACCGGAAGCTAAGCAACCTGAGTCGTCCACGGGCAGTGCTTTAAACTGGAGGGGCCCGCCACCGCCGCAGCCGCAAGCTCCTCGTGGCACACACAAGAGGCAGATTTCGACGGCTGGTGGGCGCGAGCAGCCATCAACACGCGGGAGCAACGACAGACGCACCAACAAGAACATGTCATCCCTCCGCTACGCGATCCCCAGGCTGGTAGATTGTAATATATTTACTACAATTGGTTTTAGGTATATCACTAACTAGCTGTTGCCCGCAGCTTCGCTTGCGTGTAATTTTAAACCCTCTTTAAGCCCCTTTTTAAAATATGTTTAAAATCAAAAAAGTCCGTCTTTTGGTATTTATTTTGAACAGTGTTTGTGCAAATAAGTTTATGGGGTTACTCATGGAATAAGGGTCTTCATACAAACGTTAACAATCCATTTCACCACATAAGGGGTGGAATTTCCAAAAACTTTTCCTTAGTGAATGCCAACGTTATTAGAGGTACCTACTTTGAACATTTCAAGTTTCTGACCCCAGCGGATTAGGCTTTGCGTTGATAGTTCTGTCAGCCAGTCAGTCAGTTTCTCCCTTTGTTACTTCAAAAGTACCAGATTTTTTATAAAAACTTGCAACCCTTATTTCACCTCCTTAAAGGTTGAATTTTGTAAAAACGCTCAAACATTTATGTACATTTATTTCTAACCAGAAACCCAATTATTTGATATAATGCTTTTAACTACGAAAAAACTTTCATCCCTTATTTTATCCCTTAGGGGAAGAATGTCCAAAAACCCTCAAACGTGTATGTTTACTTCTAACCAGAAGCCTAAATATTTAATTACATGCTTCTTAATTCAAAAGTAGCACATTTCTCCAACAAACTTTCAACGCTTATTATTTCATCCTCATATAGGTAGAATTTCCAAAAAACATCAAACACGTGTATCATATTTATTTCCCAGCAGAAACCCTATTATTTTAATGCATGCTCTTTTTAACTTCAGTACATAAATCTTTCATCCCGTATTTCACCCTTTAGTAGGTACTTTGAAGGTACTATGTCAGAAACTTTCGCGTGAGTAACAACAACTATACAAAGTTTCAACTCAATTGGATGAACGATGTGAATTTTTATTTAAAACCATCCGATGCGACTCGCGCACCACCTCCTATATTACGGTGATGGTACATACTATGCCAGAAACTCTCGCGCAAGTGTCAACAATAAAAAAACTTTCATCCTCTATTTCACCCTCTAGGGATAGATTTTTCAAAAACCCTGAAACACGTGTATGTTTTATGCTTCTTACTTCAAGAGTACCAGACTTCTTATACAAACTTTCATCCGCTATTTTACCCCCTTAGGGGTTTAATTTACAAAAACGCTCACACACGGTCATTTATTATTAATCCGAAACCCTATTATTTAATTTCATGCTTTTAACTTCAAGAAAACTTTCACCTCCAATTTTACCCCCTAGAGGTAGAATTTACAAAAACGTTCCAAAAACGTGTATTTATACCTAGCCAGGAAGGTTTATTCCACTTTGTTCACCTGGGTGATATCACCTGGGTGAACAAAGTGGAATTTTTAGTGTCTTCAATTCACCTAGGATTTATTTCACCTGACAATATCACCCAGGTGAATTAGTGCGACATATTTGGTCTCCTTTGTTCACCTTGGAATTAAATCACCCAGGTGAACAGTTGCGACTTTTTTTATTAATGTTGTGGACTTTATTCACCCACATACAACATGCTAGAAAAAATCAAATCAAAGCAACTTAATATTTAAATCAGTTTAATGTAAAAATAAACAAAAAAAAAATACGAAAAATATTGTTAGTGTTGATTAAATTGTGTAAAAAATTTGTGAACTTGAAAAATGGTTGGAAAAATTAAAATATAAGAAGATACTTAATGTATGTCAATTATTAAACATATAAAATGTTGGGTCATCGTAACTTTTCGAGAAAATGGCCAATCGAAATGCCTACTAATGTCTACTAGTGCCATTTGGCACTCTTCTATGAAATTATTGCGAACTACTGCAGGGGTCAGATTGGATGAGACTTTTAATATTAAACAAAAGAGGGCTTCTCTTTTGTTTAATATTAAAAGTCTTACAAAAGACCCTCAATGACAAAGCCAAGGGCATTGTAGTAGTGCCCCTATGGCTTACGCAAGCATACCGTGGTTGCCGAAGTACTATCAGGACGGCGTTTATAAAATGTGGCAACCCCCCTGACGCCGTGAATCTGATGCTGTGTATCTGTACCTAGCGATTGACCATGCCCTGCGTCTTAACGAATACATTAAATAATTAGTTCTATATTTGTTCTATCGAAATATGCATAGGTAATACGCAATTTGGTCCGTTTCAGTTTTTATAAAAATGGCTTCTTCTATAACAGTTAGCCGGCGATGTACTTTTAAATTACGCACTTTAAAAAAACAAAATCTAGATAGACGATTAGTTCTACATTAACTCTAATTACTTATCTACTTTTTACTTATAAAAATTCATTACTTTAAGTTAAAAAAGACAACAAAGAAGTAAAGCTAGCGATGTATTTCTAAGTAAATGAATTTCTTTCGCTTATAATGTGACAGTTTTGTCCCCATTACAATTCAAATTAGATTTTATTAATATTTTTTATTTAATATTTGTAATGTAGATATATCGTACCATTATCTATAAAAACGGCAAAAAAATCACGTTTGTTGTATGGGAGCCCCCTTAAATATTGATTTTATCCTATTTTTTAGTATTTTTCAGAAATACATCATAAGTGAAAATTTCAACTGTCTAACTATCACGGTTCATGAGATACAGCCTGATGACAGACGGACAGACAGACGAACAAACGGCCAGACGGACAGACGGACAGCGGAGTCTTAGTAATAGGGTCCCGTTTTACCCTTTGGGTACGGAACCCTAATAAGATGTTTAAGCCCTGTTTAGTCTAAGCAACTGATAAACACGGTTTTGTGGTAAGACAAACAATATTTTATATAAACTTTGAAATGAGAATACCTAACCACCACCATATATGATATCTTTGACCTTTTTGTAAAATATTTAAATTATCTGCATTTTTTGAGATGAAACCAAATAACGACTTAGAAAAATCTGCGTTAGGTGTACATAATTTTATCGAAACAAAAAGGAAAATGTCTGAGCAAATCACAGATTGTTGTATAATAATGGTAGGTAATTATATTCATTATGTAAATAATAAATAATAACGAAGATATGAATTAATGAAACAATGGAAATCGCGCACGCGGCACGCCATCTATCACGATCGTCACGAACTTATTAAAATTTAACCTCCTGCGGTTACTAACCCAACGGCTACAAGGAATAAATAAAATCATATCTTTTAAAAATTGATTATTTTTCCTACTTCTTTACGCATGACTATCAATCAGACCTCAAAATTATCAGTTGAAAGTGTATCCAAGATAAAGTAGGTACAACTGGCGAGGCGTAAGCTGAGCTTTGCATTTGTGTGAGTGTACATAGAATCGATTGCCAAAAAACCGTATAACTTCAGTGTAGAGTTACACCGACTTCTGAAACTGTTAATTTTATATTATGGTAATTATTTTACTCCTTTTAGTATTTCTTTGAAGTCGGTTTTTACTTTTTTTAAAAGTTTATTTTTTATTACATACGTTTTAGTGTCATAATTTTAACCCCCTCCTTCAGAACCCTTCTTTTTGGCTTTGACGTAGTCGGGCATAAAAAATCCTTTCAAATGATACCTTACACGATATAATGAAAACATTCCAAAGGGGAGGAGGGGGGGACACGTACCTCCTCCTCTTTTCCAGTAGTCAGTTCCCAACAACAAATATAAACAAAGCAATGTTAGTAATTTGAGAATTTTGCTTTGATCCGATGAGGAGTTCCGTTCCATATCTCTGAAGTTCATGGTCTAATCATAACAAAATTTATATGGGACCAATCGGGAAGTATACCCTTTCGAACAAAAAAAGAATTTTTCAAATCGGTTCATAAATGACGGAGATATGAGGTAACAAACATAAAAAATAAATAAAAAAATACAACCGAATTGAGAATCTCCTCCTTTTTGAAGTCGGTTAAAAAACAGTATAAACCGGTTTAAGCCGAGCGATGGACGCGTCTGCATTCATTCTCACACAAATGCAAAGCTCAGCTTAGGCCTCGCCGACGGTACAAAGTAAAATAAGAAATAAGTGAAAAAGTGGTTTTCTCCCTAAATTTCGATTGAATTTATTATTAATATTTCAATTGACAAATATTCGGGTTTGCAGATATACTATGTTAACAATATTTCAAGATATCCATCTATACTGATATTATAAAGAGGTAGAATTTGTTTGTTTGTTTGTTTGTATGTAGGAGGTAATCTCCGAAACTACTCATCCGATTTCAAAAATTCTTTCACCAATAGGAAGCTACGTTATCCTTGAGTGCTATAGGCTATATTTTAGGATCAAAAAATTCTAAATTAACGCGAGCGAAGCCGCAGGCAAAAGCTAGTTAAAAATATTTTTCTTAACTCGCTTTATATTTTTGTATAATAACTTTCGTGAGACACATTCATGTTTATGATTAGTTAGGGCGAAAACGCATAGGCGGGTGCCTTCTCGGCGCCTAGTATCTAGCAAAACGCATAAAGAAAAGAAACGCATATGTAATAGGCATGTTGACAGCATCAATAAATTGCAAATCTAATTAGTCCGCCAGTTAAAGTTTTGAAAAATAATGGACACGTATTTTTTCTTTTCTTAAATCTATGAATATTTGGAAAGATAAAACGCATCAAAACTCGAGAGTGGGGGCTTGTGACGTCAGAAAAAAGTAAAAATTATACTTGCTTTTGACGTTTTGTCAATTTTAAAAGTGTCGTATCTTCGTCAATTTTGGTTTACGTAACAAAAGAAAAAATACTGGTCAAATATTTTTTGATAATCTAACTGACGGACTAATTAGATTTTTCAGTCAAATATCTACCCTATTATACGGGACCGGCCGCACTGCGCGCTTGGTGCCCTCGCTACCAAACTGCTGTAAGTGGAAGTCGGTAGACACTAGGCGCTAAGCTAGGCGCCTGCAGTGCGTTTTTTCTCACGTGCATTTTGCGGGATTGCCCGACTAGTTTCGGACTTCATCTCGCGACTTAGTCGCGTGTTCAGGTCATGATTAAGGGCTTCGTTTGGTTCCGAAACTAGTCGGGCAATCCCGAAAAATGCACGTGAGTAAACCGTAACTAATCATAAATACACCTTATATTTCGCTACGTGTACCTATACCATGTTGGTACTCATGACTACTCATGAGTCATGACGCTACCTAGAATTAAAATGTGAGTCCGTTAAAACTTTAATTTGCTGTTTGAATAGATTACCTAGGTACACATTTCCAATGTTAAATTAGTTTTAATAAATAATTGGGTGGCTTTAAACATGCAAATCACGTAATGTAAGTTTAAAGTTTATTCGATTTTTGCATTCACGTACCTACATAATTCTCCCAAGCATGGTGGCCATGGCCCGGGCCGTATTTAAAAGCATAGGCTAAATTAGGCTGCAGGGGCCCGTACCACAAAAGGGCAGGCAAAACAAAGTAGCTCGCATCACAAAAATAATGTTTAAATGAAAAATATAGCTGAGTTGGACTGGATGCAGAAGGCGGAAGGCCGAGTAATGTGGCACAACTTGGAAGGCCTTTGTCCAGTGGACTGCGATAGCCTTTTCGCAGGATATTAGGGCATTTGACTGAAAAAATCTAATTAGTCCGTCAGTTAGACTATCAAATTTGTTACGTAAACCAAAATTGACGAAGACACGACACTTTTAAAATTGGCAAAACGTCACAAGCAAGTACAATTTTTACTTGCTTCTGACGTCACAAGCCCCCACTCTCGAGTTTTGATGCGTTTTATCTTTCCAAATATGCAGAGATTTAACAAAAGAAAAAATACGTGTCCATTATTTTTCAAAACTCTAACTGGCAGACCAATTAGATTTGCAATTTATTGATGCTGTCAACATGCCTATTTAACCCTCCCCCCGTACGTAGGGCCCACATCACGATTTAGCCTAGATGTCTACAGATGCTAAACGCGGCCCTGCATGGTAGGTATGGAATTCACTAGAAGTAGTTATCCACGAGTGACGACACTAAAGTACGTCTGTTGTACCCTGGGCAGTCAGCTTCACTACCAACCTTGCTGACTGGCTAATCTTTTCACTAGCACATGACCTATTCTCGTACCTAAAGCTCGTGCCATCACGAGAAAAGAATATTAGAAGTACTTTACAGCGCATATGAGCAGAGATCGGAATAGGTAAAGTATATTTACCTAAACTCCGAGGAAGGAAGTAACATAGAGTGGATAATAATACCTCCTCTAAAATCCCGGAATAATTATAATGACGTTTTAATCCCGGGATTTAAAAATCACAAATTATTTATTGGACTTTATTTATAGGACAAATTATTGATTTAAAAAATAATTTAACATTTTTTAGGGTGTTTTAGGGCATTAACGAGGTTTTCACTCCCGGGCGACGTTATAAATATACAGCATGTAAGTGTAAACACCGTTATCACTCAAACCATGGGTAGTTGACTTAAACATAAAAATATAGGACAGAGTAAAAAAAAATATATATATACGCGCGAAAAATGAGCGGCGCGGCGGCGCTACGAAACGGCGTACACACACGCTAACGAGACAGCTGACTGACTGGGGTAGCAAACTGTGCGGGGCCGTGCATCGGGCCACGCGGCGAGTTCCCCGCGCCCCCTCCCGTAGCTTGTTGCCCCCGCGCATAGAGTGAAATGCTTTTGAGGAAAAATTAAAATTTGATAAAAAAAAAAGTTATTTTTCATTGATTTTACGTTCTATAAATGAAACCAAACCTCTAGTTTCAAAGATAACGGTGTTTACCCTTACAGCCTGTATACTATATTGAATCCTATGAATATAATTCCTAGTAATTGAATCCTTTGAATATAATTCCTTGTAACAATAACGTAATTAGAATCCTATTGCAATAAGTCACGATTAGAGGTGTGGACGAGTTAATAACTAATAATAATTCTGACTAATGATATGATGATAACATATTGTGTTACTTTATAATAAAGCACAACAAGTATGTTTTACAAGAATATTAAAATTACAAAGTATTTTAATGGTGTTTTGATTTTTCAGTATAATAGAAACAAGTATGTACCAGGTGTAGGTAGGTACCTACCTAAACTTCCGTCTGCAGGCGGAGCAAAACCGCTGTAGACAAGGGTTATGTCGAAGGAGAATAGACAAAATGACTGTATACAATGGCAATATTTCATTTTGTCTACAGTGCCGTCGACAAAACCCCTGTCTACCGTTGGTCATGCTACGCCTGCTGCTACAGCTAGTTTTTTTATCATATTTAACAAGGCGAACGTTCGTAAGGCTTCGTTGGAAAAGTGTGTACGCTGGATTATGGTGCACGTACCTACACAACAAACCAACGAACGGGGCTGGATATGAATGAAACCGAATTCGTTCTATACAAACTTTGGTCAAATTCAACGTAGACGCTCCATTAAAAGCTCGCTCAAAAGCAAGATCAGTAACCGATCCGCCGCTGAACGGTGAACGATCAGTAAGTACATCTATTTATTTGTACAAATAGAATCTGAGAACGCCCTAGAAGAACATACTTGTACATTGATGTTATTGGTGATGTTCTTCAAAAAGGACAGGTGCATAGTACTTTCAATCGGCGTGCGTGTATGACAAGATGTATGACCGTGGACGAAGCTAAAGCAGTATGTAAGGATCGTAGCATGTGGCGTTCTACAGTTTCTGCCTACCCCCATGGGAAAAAGGCGTAAGTTTATGTATGTAAATAGAATCTAAGTACGCTAAATAAGAGTGAAAAAAACACAATTGGAAAATCCTGAAAAAATATACCTACTAATCGGTTACAGTAATCGTAATTACCCTACCTTATCATAAAATCTACAGAGGATTTGCCGGAGTAGCTGCTCTATCAAAAAAAGTTCAAACTGACAGAATCCTAACTAATATTATAAATGCGAAATTATGTTTGTTTGTTACCTTTTCACGCCTAAACCACTGAACTGATCATCCTGAAATTTTTCATATACGTTGTCAGGTGTATAGAAACGGGCATAGGGTACCTTTCATCCCGAAAAAAGTACTGTTGCCGAGGAAAACAACAATAACGATATTAGATGGCGCCACGTGTCTTTCGAACATGATTGAATTATATTATTATAGAAACTTTCGTAGTGTGTTAAAAGTATTTTTAACGCGAGCGAAGCCGCAGGCAATAGCTAGTAAACAATATTATCCACATAATTCATCATGACTCTTCAAATTCTTAAGAAATAATTTACATCTGTTTTGCAAAAATTTGGCAAAAAAAAAATACGCAGTTGCTATGTATATGACGTAGATCAGGATGTCAAGTATGCTATAGGTACTTGACTTAAATAAAAAACAAGAAGCCTAACTAGTTTAGCTGCAGTAGAACTGACCTACCCAGTCATTTCAGGTTGTCTTACGTCAGTATCAGAGCTGAGAAGCGCTTTGGAACCTACAAATAACTGGACCGGTTCTGTGTAGATTTTTCCTACATTTTTTTAACTGTTGCTGCCCTACATAGTGATAAAATGTTAGTGCTTTTAAATATAGATTTTTGTAAAAGAAAATTTAAAGCACAGAATAATAATAATAACGGACTGGTCAGCTCGTAACTGCTATGACAATCGTTTTAAAAGGCTAATTTACTCATTACTTTTTATGTTGTTAACCGCGTGTACATCTGCATTGTTCTTACATTACTCCAATGAAAATTGTCAAACCATTTTTTAAAAGAGTGTCCGTGGTGTTGTCTTCTCCATAAGATATACTACTTGGAACCAAGCACCTACTGTTCCTTCCTAAGTATAATACACTTAGAAATAAGGTTCTCCGAGGCTTGTTTTGGACCACTTTAAAATAATTATTAACCTTCGTCCTAGCTGAGCAGTTCAGTGCGTTGCATTGCGTCGAGCATCGTTCGCGAAAATAACAAGCGATATACCTTCTTTACTAGTGACCTACATGAAAGCATCTACCAGAGCGGCGCGTAGGTATAGTTTGTTTATAGCGATTTGACTGCGGCAGAAATTTGAACTCTCATCAAATACTATAAAGACTGCATTACAACGCAGCTGTTAGAACACATCAACATCGTTGTTTCGTGCTGCTTCAACAAGCGCCGCACTGCCCGACGCAACGCAATGCAACACGCTGCCCAGCTAGGACGAAGCCTTATAGTTGATTTAAAAAATAAACCGAATACATAGAATTGTTTAGTTTTGTTTTATTAAAAATCACGTCCGGTTATTTTGATTTATGAAATAAAATAAATAAAGTGAACGGGGAATGAACTTAGTCGGTGAGTCAATGGTCAAAATGCAAATAATCTTGTGCCGACTACATTGATAATTTTAATATGTACACTGACATTTGTGCATTGATTACTAACTGTCTAGTTAATTACTACGTTTGATAACGCAAGGCTATCTATGCAGTTTTGCATAGAACTCCGAATAATCAGTACGACGGGACCCAAAAGCGTCCAATTTTGTAACATTCCGTAATTACGTTTCAAAATCAAAATATTCAAATTAGACTAAATGTTTTTTGAACATCGAACAATAAAAGACAACCCCCAAAAAGGTCTGCCCTTCACCGGTTGAAGAAGAAGCGGGGCGCCACAATCTTCCAAGCAACCATAGAGCAACGCGGTTGATGTCTCAGCGTTGACCGCGTTACTGCGTTGCTCTAAAGCCGGGCGCTCATTGTGATTTTTTGTCACGGTGACTTTTTGTTACCCAAGTCGAATGCTATGAAGATATAATGGGAGTGCGTTCACTATGGTGACGTGACATTACGGTGACAAATATGTATATTCATAGAATTCGACTTGGTAACAAAAAATCACCGTGACAAAAAATCACAATCAGCGGGAGGCCTAAGCAAGCGACACATCTCTGTCTGTCACTTAATAATGGTATTAAAGTTGTATTATTTGGAAAGAAAGAAAAACGCAAAAAAGTGCAATGTACCCTTAGTATTTAGCCCGGTCAAACATTATAAGAAATTTCTGACGCATGCGCGAAGACCCTCAGCGTGTTTTGTACTAGAGCCAGCAGGCTACCGGATCTGACAAATTCTGACAGTGTGCGGGGGTCTAGTACAAAATGTATGAGCAGAGTCGCGCGTCAGAAATTTCTGATGAAGTGCGTCGTGTCCGGGCATAAACATAAACTTGCATTCAATTGGCAATTGCATGTCGTGGGTGTGACAACAAGGTTTCTACTCAGCATGGTGCTGGGTATGACGTAAGTCACAACACAGCATTTCTACGGATGAACGGGCTAGAATATAAAACTTCTTCAACACACGCTGGGAATAGACACGTGTTGTAAGATTCAACAAAACCCAGCACCCTTGATGGTAGGATCTATTCCGACTGGCTAGCTACCACCCTCACACGAAAGTCCGTCCAAGCAGTTCACTGTGTAACGTCGTGTGCATGTGAGAACCAGACATGTATACAGGGTGTTAACGAATTCGTGTAATTCCTTAAAACCACATGATCTACTACTGATGTAGACAGGCCCCGCACGGGATTTAACTTGATTAAAAATAAAAAAATTAAATTATTATTTTTTCATGCGGCTTTGTTACCGATCGTATCCAAACCACCTAATAAGGTTTCAGTAAAAAAATAAGAAAAAAATATTTTGCAAAAAAAATATTTTATTTTTGTGAACATTTCGATGCCACGCATAAATTAATGAAAGTATGGTGACACGGCTGGCAGGAACGACTAACGCGATATCGCTCTTTGCAGTCAGATTACTCAAGGCTCTAAAAAGTCTCAGAAATTGAAAACCAAAAGTTTTTTTTTAATAATTTTTTGGTTGTTTTTCGAAAATTCCTATTTAGGGTTCATCTGTGTCACCTATAGATCACGCGGTTTGAAGGAATTACACGATTTCGTTAATGTAGATTAATCCCTCTATATGTCTGTTATTTGGATTCATGTGCTTTATCTTAGACCCTGATTACCATCAGGGGGTTACCATGATCTGTTAAGCAGGAATGTTTTAATATTATTCCGAGAGTGGGAAAGTGACAGCGCTAGATAGCTCTCTAGCGCCATCTCTTACCCACTCTCGTAATAATATTAAAACATTCTTACTCTAAGAGATCATGGTAACCGGTGGTGCGACTAGAGTCAAACACTGATCTAGTCAAACAATAGAAAAAATGGGCGACTGAAATGGGCTGATTATAAAATGTTATATTTTTAATCTGATCTTACCTGATCGAACAGCTCCAACAAAGAGGCCGCGGGCTGATGTATGGTGCACACGACTGTCCTGCCTTGCCTCGCCAATTGCCTCAGCACTTTAACGCACTGCGTCGTCGTGACCGTGTCTAGCCCACTTGTGGGCTCGTCCAGGAAGAAGATTGGAGGGTTGTTCACCAGTTCCAGTGCTATTGATAACCTGGGAAAGATAAAGAAGATAAACTTAGATAATTGGAAAAAAAAAAGTATTGTGTTTCAAATTAGATATGAATTTCTAAAGCCTGATTTCTTTCATTCATTATATTATCAGCTCCAAAGCATATATTCTACATGGGCCTCCCAAACACCGCTACAACAAACTTTATTATTATTTCTTTTATTTATCATAAAACTTATCAATTACATTTCTAATATTTTTCTAAAAAACAAATAAAAAAAATAGTAGCCCACCGGCATCAGGAACAAGGTTTAAGCTACCGGTGGTCAGGGCCTCAGAGAGAGGAACTTCCTAACAATACGCGCCTTGTCGAGAAGTACCGCTTTCTGTACCTGGCCCTTGATCCAGCTGTCCATCGAGAATCTCTTTAGATGTTGGTCGAGGCTCTTAGCTATTAAACCATTGGCCGCAACCATTATTATTATTATTGACTACTGCACACATATGCACGTTTGCTGCAGTTGCGGAGCGATTAGATTCTGCGCTCAGAAAAAAAAATGTATGGTCTACAGATAGTTCTTCCGGGTCTGAGCGTTTGAGCATGTAAAGATTTGTGCCTGTAAACGCACCCACGGCACAGAACAAATCATCGGGTTGAGCAAGGTTTGTTTAAAAAACGGTCATAGAAGAAATAGCAATAATCACCACGCCAGGATTGGTCGTTGCAGTGGGTTTTTATTTAATTTCAAAAAAACCTTACGGACTTAGGTCATGGCACAATATACCGGCACCGCAACTGCACAGCTGCAGCACGGCACCCCTCGAATTTAGGCTACGGCTAGCCGCCAGCGCGCTAACTACGCTTCATCCGCGAGGTGCAAGGTCGCAAACTGCGCGCCGGCCGCGAGGTGCAAGCTTGCTGTCGCCGCAAACACAATTGTTATATGGCATTTGTGACTGAACACGCCTAGAACTTGCGGTGGCTCCTTACTTTTCGGTCGGGACGCTGTAAGCACGCGGTCCGCTCGCTTGCAGCGCGCGAGCTTTGAGTCGAGTTGTATTTGTTGTTGACTGCCCGCCGTTGGCTTTTTCATATTTACTTTATGAAATCTATTATATGACACACGATTTAATGCTCTAATTTGAATGACGAGTTAATTGCTGGGTTGGAGCTTGGAGCGGTTCCGTTGCGGTGCCGGTATAGTGTGCAATGACCTTAATAACGTACATTGAACAGCAAGAATAGGTAGGGACAACTAATTACAATCTTCCACGTGTACACAACTAACTACAATTATTTGAGTTGACTTGTTATAATTTTTACACAACAACGTGAGATAAGATAAATCATTACAAAAAAAATTATAGTACAGAGATTAAGCAGCCACGATGATGCTGCTGCCCATCCTCTTGAGGTCATCCCTTCGTCACCTTTGACGACACCTATGGTTGAGAAAGGGATGGCCTATTCTTTTTCGTTACCGGGAACCGCAAGGAACAAAGGAGAAGGACTTAATTCATATCTATCTGCCTAGTTTACCAACTATGTTGGTATGTTGGGGTTAGCTTTTAGTCTAACCAGATGCGGCTGAATACCAGGATTTTCCACAGAGCGACTGCCATCAAACCTCCGCAACTCAGTTAGGTACTGAGCAATGCTGATATCCTGAGCTTAAACCGGTCATCAGACTTTCGGGCTTCTTGACTACCCGTAACGACTGACAGAGGTATTCGTATGACACCGGGGACCGACGGTTTAACGTGTTCTCCGAGGCACGGAGAGGCACTCGATGTGTAACGAACGGTGACCCATCCAGAATAACCGCGGGAAGCGCAGCTTAACCTTGCAAATCGTATGATCCGCGCAGTTGTTAGTAAGCCAAGAGCTCGTATGAGGAGGACTTATTCATATCATATGATAATCAGCCCATTACTGTCCCACTGTACAGGGGCACGGGCCTCTTCTTAGAATGAAAAGGTTTTAGGCATTATTTAGTCCACCACCCTGGACTAGTGTGGGTTGGTGGATTACACATTGATAACTTTCGGAGCCCTCACAAGTGAGCAGGTTTCCTCACTATGGTTTTCTTCATCGTTAACCGTGATAATAATCATAATTATCGACAAACGGGCCAAGAGGCTCATCGGCAACGATGCACTGGTCAACTCAAAGCTCCAGAGCCTTGAACATCGTTTCCGAGTTGCTAGCCTGTCGGTTTTTTATCGGTTACACTTCGGGGAGTGTGCGATGGAACTGCACAATTTGATTCCGCCTGGCTCTTTCCATCATCGGACTACAAGATGTACGGCAATGCGCCATCGGTACATGGTGGACATCCCACACATACGTACAAAGCGTTTTGCGAACACATTCATTGTTCGCACAACACTAAGGAGTGGAATTCCCTGTCGGAGTCTGTGTTTCCTGATAGCTACAACCTTGGGGTCTTTAAGTTGAGAGTGAATAGGTTACTTCTAGGCAAGCGTGCTTCCCGTCGACCACATAATCGCTTACCATCAGGCGAGATAGTGGTCAAACGCGAGCCAAAAGCTAAATAAAAAAAACTGATCCGCTTATGAATTCAAAAAGTTAGAGATGCGGACCGATGTTGAACTCAGAGCCAGAAGGTAAACGTTTAACCGCTAGGTTCACTGCTTTATTTTCATTTTAATTGATATAATTACTGAAAATTCCATTGAATTATTTATGTATTACAAATACAAAGTACATATGACTACATTTCAAACTATACATCCCAGTATGAGCTGAACTCGCATTGTGTGTACAAAGTGGTACAAAGCAAGTTTCAATCATAGAGGTGAAGTAACCTCAAAGATTAATAGATAATGGAATATAATTTTAATGCTAAAATATTACTTTGCAATGTATCTATAATTATGGGGCAAGATGCCTGGTGGTGTTATTATTACACTCGAAGCTTGCACAATTAAATGTTCTGTCTATTGCGAACAGTTGAACATAAAATTTTATCATCATAATTTATGTCCGCCAACCTGACCAGCGAGGTGGAATAAGGCCTTAAATAGCATTCTGAGAAAAGGCGTGTGTTAATTCATCTTTACCTAGGAGGAAACACAAGCAATCTTTAAGAAGAAATCCACTACAATTTGCTATCGTTTCAAGAAAGGAAAAGCAATCAAGTACTCTAGAATTAGAGCCTGATTAACTTTAAGAGGCTACATAGCCATGGGGGCGCGACGAGAAGTGTCGGACGGCCGCAGCCGCGTCGGACGAAAACATTTTAACCCTTAATCGGTTAAAAGGTTTTAAGAAAAAGTTAATAACAAATAATTTGGCATTTTTTTATGAAATAAAAAGAAAAAAAAAACATTTTTATTTTCTATTAAAGAAAATAGTAAAAAACATGATATCGTCAGGTTTAAAAATAAAAATATAACAAGGTTTTCGCGACATCTTCCAAAAAAGTTGGTGGGAACAATATTCCCTTTAACTGTAAAAAGTTTAAAAGGACACATTTCAAATAGCAACAGAAAGAAAGGCAGTTTCAGCAAAAACGAAACCAGGCCCAGCCATACCATAGGGTTCAGGTTAAAAATATAATTTTGAAAGACAAATAGCAAGCAACTTCGCTCTGTTCATCATCATAATCGATCGTTACCTCAACTCATTAATTAGCATATTTTTCTTTTGTATGTATTTCTTAATAGTTTGAATTCTTTAAATTTAAATTATCATCTACATACTGTCTGAAGTCCGTTCGCATGGTTTACACCTATTATGTTAAATAGGGAAACCTATTATTAGCCTTACAAAACTGTTTTATATCACTGTAATGTTTTATAAGTATCGCTGTTGGTTTTCTAAATAAAGAAAATAAAAAATAGGGCAAACGAGCGACCGATCTAGACGCCGGACCCTTAAAAAACACTTAAAGAGACGTCGATTTCGCAAAAAAAATGCGCTCCCATTGCATTGTTTGCCGATTTGTTTGATTACCATTTTGTTGACGTCAATTCTAAGCAACTAGCCTGTAAACATCAATTCTGAGCGATGGCCGGTTTGCTCAGATGTGACGCATATTTTCCCAATTTTAATGTAGTTATTTTGATGCTTTTCTTTTTATTTTTTAATTTGTTAATGCTTAATTATTTGCGTCACATCAAGACGCAATTTTTTTTCTTTCTTTTTATTTAATTACCCTATATTTATTAATTAATTATTAAAAACCCTAAATCAGGGCCTGTCTAAAATAAATTGCAGTTTCTCTGAGTGTCTGTATTTTCCTTAAAGTTTAAATTATGAACCTATGGGTATTCCATATCGTACAAGAATGAGCAGGAAGGAATACTTCGATTAAAATCAACAAGTGAATTTCTTAAGGTTAAGGTTCCTTTAACCTTTTACAGAAATTTTACATACAAAGAGTGAGTTTGCATCGCGTTTTCCTCCTTTCTTATATCAGAAATGTCTGCTTGACGTATAATTTAACGATTTAAAAACAATATGGGCATTGACCTTTAAACTCGAAATAACAAAGAAAGCCCTAGAAGCTATAGCATAATGTTATCTTAAAACTACGCTGTTTTCGGTAAAAAATATCGAAGAAAAAGTCTAAAAGTAAAAAAAAAGGTCTAGATTTTTATAGCAGTTGGAACCTACAAAAACATATTCCCTAAATCAGAACTGTCCCCCGACTGCAATAAAAATTCCAATCTTGTATTGACTTTTAATTACACTTTTTGTGACACAGTTTCTTATAATTACTTTTTTATCTCATTCTTTTTAGTGACAACACTTGTTGTAATCTTCGTTTTTTAAATTCTTGACAATGATCAGTCACAAACATAATCTGCTAAGATACTTTTTTTTCATTCAATTACGGTTTTTATTTATACCATAGCCACCACGCTAATTTTGTTATTTTAACACATTCAGCTAACCTGATTTGTCCAGGGAAACGTAAGGATTTTACATACACACAATTTGGTTTTGGCGTTTAGAAGTTATGGTAGAGTAAAGCAACTCACACATACATACATGAATCCTAAACATTTTACATTACACTCTTTTTTTCGACAATTAAGTAAAAAGAGAAAGATCATTTGTTGCAGAGTGGCATTCACTAACAGAATTCATCCAGCATGTACGCAAAAACAAAATTGAAAACATTTTATCAATATATGAAAAAAAAAAACTTTATTTATTTTTAATTGCGTCACGAAACGAGCACGAACGTCACGAGGAGCTCGTGGCTAAATAATTACAGCCGCATAGACCGATCTTCCGGGTTAAGCCACGCTTGCCGAGGTTGGTCTGTGGATGGGTGACCATTTACCATAGCGAGTTTCCTCCGTGCCTCGGAAAGCACGTAAAGCCGTTGGTCCCGGCTGTCATTTGTAGATCTTTGACAGTCGTTACTGTTGGACAGAAGCCAGAAAGTCTGACAACCAGTCTTACCAAGAGTATCGTATTACCCAGTTACTGGGTTGTGGAGGTCTGATAGGCAGTCGCTCCATGTAAAATACTGATGTTCAGCTGCATCCGGTTCGACTGGAAGCCGACCCCAACATAGTTGGGAAAAGGCTAGGCAGATGATGAATTGCGTCACGAAATTAATTTTATAACCAAGGAAAAACAAAATTAATCATCATACGGAAACTTTTTCTAAACATTTGTAACAATACGACACCACGTTGGTAGTACTTGTGATTGCTTACTATGCATGCCCACACACACGTTACGCAATGCACAATGTTTCACGTTTTTGTTTACAATTCTACACCGTAAAACTGCTGTGGGAAACTTTGTGACACCGCAATTAGGAAATAGTTAACTTTCCGGCAACAGTTTCGAAACTGTCTTGGGTGTTGTCGCGTCGACTCTAACAAATCGATTTTCTTTTAATTGAAATTAGATCAATGAAAAACAATTACAACTTAAGTCATTCTACACTTAGTTGAATTGGGATTGCGATACTCCTAATTAAACAATGTTGCTATAAAATCAAGAATTTAAAAGATCCAGAACAAAACCAAAATCAAGAAGAATCAAGTTATCATTAAGATTACTAGTGCGATCGAATGAAATAATAAACTGGGGAACTAAAGTACACCAGCAAAATAATAAAGTATTAATTCACTGGAGTAAATTGACAGGTGCTGATGTCAATCAGCAGTGCACTACTGTCAAACAACAATGCGCTACTGTTAAACAACAATTGTAGGAACTGTCAATTTACTCATCATCGTCATCATTCAGCCGAAAGACGTCCACTGCTGGACATAGGCCTCCCCCAAAAGGGGGAGGGGGGTTGCCATAATCGCCACGCTTGGCAGACGGGTTGGCGATCGCAGTATGGTTGGTTAAAGTACTCAGAGAACGCTGCTGCCCATCCTCTAGAGAATCCCTTAGTCGCCTTTTACGACACCCACGGGGTAGTGCTATTCTTCAGTTCCGGCACTACACGAGACAATTTGCTACAATTAATTAATAATCCTACTATATTGGCGCCAACATTTTTATTACTAATGCTAATATTAATTTAACTCGATCTTATTGATTGCGGTGCGGTGAGTAACAATGAAGGTGCTAACATCTGCTTTTTCTGCCAATGACATGAACAAAATAAACAACACCTCAACTCACCTCTTTTTCTGACCTCCCGACAACATATCTGTCCTCGTGTGTTGATGTTCTAAAAGGCCCATTTCTTGTAAGATTTCTTCTGAAGGCGCCTTCGATCCTTTAGGAACCTTCAATCTGGCTGCGACGTCCATAGCTTCACGCACAGTCAGCAGTGGCTGGAGTAGGTCCTCCTGGGTGATGTAGCAGGACGATCTCTGGAAAAGCTGCTCGTCTCTTGGCTGCCCGTTTACCAGAAGTTCGCCTGTTACGCCTGCGGACCTGGATTTAGGAATGAAATTAGAAATACAGTGTGATTATTGTATTATATATGAAATTGGGTGAGACTAAACAATTTTATCGACGGGAAAAATAATAATAAAAAATATTTCTTGTTTTACAATTGTCGAAAAATACATTGTAAAAACGGTATTTCCGTAAATTCTTCCTTATTTTTAAGTGACGGTAATTTTATGGGGTATTTCATTGAGGATTCCGGCGACTGGGACCGCAATAAACTGGGACCGCGGTCCCAGTTGACGGATCCATTTAATTTTAATATTTTTCTTCCGGCGACTGGGACCACCAATAAATCAATACCAAAACAGTACAGTCATACGAAAAAATGTTCAAAGTAAAAACACTATGATTCAAAAATATCACTTCTACATATAAATCATTTACTTATCCTAGACATGAACTTATTCCTGCGCTAGTAATAGATTAAGGCGTTTTAGTAATAAATAGATCGTTTTAGTAATAGATTAAGGCGAAATATTTTTAACTCCGTTTTTTTATTTATTTCCAATAATTTATCCTTACAATTTTTATTACATAACATTTCTTATATGTTTTATAATTATTTAAAACAATGACATTTTATATTTCTATGTTAAATAAAAACTTTGTAGAACATAAACTTCAAAAAATTTACTTCAGTGTATCAATGACTTCAGTACATTTTCTCTTTATAATTTCTCTTATATCTTTGGAACTAGTGAACCGATTTACATAATTCAAACGGAATATTTAGTTTAGACATAACCCTACGCTTTGAGATCAGAATTATTAAAATTTCTCCATAAACAAAAAAACACATTTTCAACTTACGTAATACAGTACGTTGATTATTTTTATTATGATTTACGTGTATATTTAAATTGTATTTTAACATTATTAAGGCTGATTTTGTGATAGATAATTACTTACTTGTTGTTAATTGTTGATTATTGCTAACACGATTTATGTTTATGTTTTATTACGTACATTTTAAATAACAGGAACGATAGTCAAAGGGTGTTTTTTCATATCATATTCTATGAATAAATGTTATTTTTGTATCAAAGAGTTTTTTCTTTAATTATTAATTTGAAAACTTTTTCGTTTGACTGTACAGTTTTGACTTGAACAATAGATTTTAGTACTGATTTATTGGTGGTCCCAGTCGCCGGAAGAAAAATATTAAAATAAAATGGATCCGTCAACTGGGACCGCGGTCCCAGTTAATTGCGGTCCCAGTCGCCGGAATCCTCATTTCATTATCGTTGCCTGTTATTTACAATCATTACTCTTTTTGTTTTAACATGATAGACCACTTGGTTCAAAAATTACAAAATAAAGTTAACGTCTATAAAACCAAGACTTATTTTATATTTTTTATTACTTTCCCCATCGATACACACTGTATAAACGCATCTAACAAAATTGTCTGCTGAAAGTGTTTTTGCAGTACCATTTCAACGTGATGATGTCACTATTTCTTAAAGTGATTAAGAAACAGTAACATCATCACGCTTAACAGGCAGAAGAGGATCACAGCATGGGACTCAGTACTCAGAATACACTTCAAAAATGCTGATACATGTCATATTGACGCGTAATTCTTTTTTGTCAAAATGTATTTTTGTCCACAGCAGAAGAAGGCCAAATGATCACAGTGTAGGCCTCAAAATTCAGAATACACTGCGCAAATGCTGATCCATAATAATTGACGCGTAATTCTTTTGTGTCAAAACGTATTTTTGTCCACAGCAGAAGAAGACCAATGATCACAGCGTGGGACTCAACATTTAGAATAAACTGCGTAAATGCTGATCCATAATAATTGACGCGTAATTCTTTTTTGTCAAAATGTATTTTTGTCCACAGCAGAAGAAGACTAATGATCACAGTATGATACTCAACATTCAGAATACACTGCGTAAATGCTGATCCATAATAATTGACGCGTAATTCATTTGTGTCAAAATGTAATTTTGTCCACAGCAGAAGAAGACCAATGATCACAGTGTGGGCCTCAAAATTCAGAATATACTGCGTAAATGCTGATCCATAATAATTGACGCGTAATTCTTTTGTGTCAAAATGTTTTTTTGTCCACAGCAGAAGAAGACTAATGATCACATTATGGGACTCAGCTTTCAGAATATACTCCGTAAATGCTGATTCATAATAATTGACGCGTAATTCTTTTGTGTCAAAATGTTTTTTTTTGTCCACAGCAGAAGACTAATGATCACAGTGTGGGACTCAACATTCAGAATACACTGCTTAAATGCTGATCCATAATAATTGACGCGTAATTCTTTTGTGTCAAAATGTATTTTTGTCCACAGCAGAAGAAGACCAATGATCACAGTTTGGGACTCAACATTCAGAATACACTGCTTAAATGCTGATCCATAATAATTGACGCGTAATTCTTTTGTGTCAAAATGCATTTTTGTCCACAGCAGAAGAAGACCAATGATCACAGTGTGGGACTCAACATTCAGAATACACTGCTTAAATGCTGATCCATAATAATTGACGCGTAATTCTTTTGTGTCAAAATGTATTTTTATCCACAGCAGAAGAAGACTAATGATCACAGTATGGGACTCGGCATTTGGAATACACTGCGTAAATGCTGATCCATAATAATTGACGCGTAATTCGTTTGTGTCAAAATGTATTTTTGACCACAGCAGAATAAGACCAAATGATCACAGTGTGGGCCTCAAAATTCAGAATACACTTGACTCATAATTGACGTGTAATTTTTTTATGTCAAAAAGTATTTTTATCCACAGCAGAAGAAGACCAATGATCCAGTAAGCATTCAGATACACTGCATAAATGTTGACTCATAATTGACGCGCAATTCCTTTATGTCAAAAATTATTTTTATCCACATTATATTTGCAAACATACCCAGACTATAAAATCCGAACAGATTGTCTATAAACATTAAACAAACCAATTTCCTGCATATTCATTAAAATACTGGTTACTTAAAATTATAATTTCATAAAAACAACCATTCTAGAACTACTTTTATTTATACAGGGTGTTAACGAATTCGTGTAATTCCTTCAAACCACATGATCTATCAATGGTATAGATTAACCCCGCACGGGATTTAGATTGATTAAAAATAAAAATAATTTTTTTTCTTCTCATATTTTTTTTTTATGTGATAGAAAATTTCGATGCCTTGCAAAAATTAATGAAGGCACGGCGACACAGCTGACGGGCACGACCAGCGCGATATCGCCCCACGCAGTCAATTAACTTAGAACGCTAAAATTAGTCAGATCCAGAATACCATGGTTCATTTTTTGAAAACTTTTTTTTGTTGTTAGTTAAAAAAACCTTACAGGGTCAATCAGTGTCACCAGTCGATCACGCGGTTTGAAGGAATTACACGAATTCGTTAACACCCTGTATAACTGAATATTTTATACCTTTATTGTCTTACATTGAATTGATCAACTTGTTTTTTTTAATGTTCTAGATAAACTACTAAAATTAAATGTTGAAAAATTGGCCGGGTATGGAGATTTATACTTCTTTATCAAACGGAGATTTGACGTATTTTTTTTTTGTTATACTTCTTATCGTCTTGATCTAATGCGCAGTTCAGAATACGCCATAATATATAGCATATAGCAAATGTTGTATAACACAACGATATCGCTCAGAATACATTTTATTTGGACCCGTTCACACAACGCTATGCTATAAAGTATTGGCTTGCTGTACGCGATAAACTTGAGCGATCCTCAGAGCTATATCGTACGATTCTCCGGTCCCCGCCCCGCATCACTTCTACCCCGTTCGTCGCCCGACGGATCGCCGTGAAATAACTTGCTATACATAGTAGACCGACTTGCGATATAGCGTATAGTGGAAACATCATGCTATACAAGGTTAGTCGGAAAGGGGGTACTAATCCGCAGGCCACTTAAAGTATCACTGATGACGGTTTTTTGAATTTTTGAAAAAAAAAATTGTTTTAGTTTTTTCAAAACTTATTCATGTCTGTTTTAGTTACGAATTCAGAAAATGGAGTTTCTAATTAGTGACCCAAATATGACCTAAGATTACACAGCTGATCATAGCTGAGGATAGATAGATTTTAGCATATTTTTTATGTAATTTTAGAACAGCTATTTCTCTTTAACTATTGACTTTTGGGGAAAGTGGTAGAAAAAAGTTAGTCATAATTATGTGTACTATAACACCCTTTCGGATTAGTACTCCCTTTCTGATTAACCTTGTACAGTTATAGCTTATGAGCTGATGTTTTGCTATGTAGCGAAATAGTATAGCGTAGTCTAAACTGCGCTAAGGCAAAGATGTATTCTGCTTCGTTTCCCGGGTCATTGCCTTGAGATGGCCTTTTTAATTACTCGTAGGTAGAACATTAGAATATTGTTGCCAAACCAGTTATTAATAGAATACAAATAAATATAAATTAAGTCAATAATAGTCGCCTTTAGGTATAACACATTTTCAAAAGTTAGTTCTATATAAATCTTCTAAAATTTTATCTTAGGGTTATCTTTAGGGTTAGGCCCCTTTTTTTTCGTCGGGAAATCCTCATGGATACCCTTTGCCCGGGGGAGGCGAAGGGTTATGCCGGACTCTTACCGGATAAAAACCGACGGTGTTCCTTCTCCTGACCTATTGCCGAAGTCGCGGGATTCGCAGCTGCATGCACCGCAACCCCGGCAGGCCTCGGTCTGCCAGCCCCTGGCGGACCTCTCCTTCTGTGCGGCCTCGCCCCACGTCCTCCTGAGAGGTGCGCGTGGAACAAGGTGCGCCGCCTTCTCTGGCCTGGAGGCCTACTCCCTAACTCCGTCAACGAAGTTAGTTGCCCGTCCGAAAAAAGCCCGAAACGTAGGAGTGAACAAAACAAGTGTCAAGTTCAACTTTTCGGACTGAAAAAATACATCGGTAGTAGGGACAACTGTCAAATCGTGTTGTCATTCATTATTAGTTCGGACCCCGAAATAATCGTATGTCCGTTGGTGATAGGGAGTAGGAAACGCTCGTAACTAAGGCCGAAACCACGGCCTTCGTGCTTAGGGAGTAGACCCCCTGTTACTGGTCGGGCGACGGGTCCCCTAACCCGCTGCCCGCAGGCCACACACTAGGGTAGCCGGAGATCGTCGCCCGCCCTCCGACGTCGCCCGGTGCGTCTGGAGGAGTAGCAGCACGCTCCAAAACGTTCTCAGGACTTTTATAGTATCAAATTTTGTTACTTGGGGCCCTACTGCAACTTATGCAACTGCCAAATGCAGCTTGAAGGCAATTTGGATGCAGTAAGTGCAACTGCGTTAAAACTGCGGACTGCTACACTTGCTATTATGATTACAAATATGAAACGAAATATGTATCACCAAATGTGACATTAATATCCGAAATTATTTATTTTAACAAAACACATTTTCTCTTACCTGTATCCCGATAAAGCGTTGAGTAGCGAGCTCTTGCCGGCGCCGGAGGGTCCCATGATGGCTACCAGCTGACCCGACGTGAACTTTCCATCAACGCTCTTCACCACAGCCTTTCGTGGTCCTTGAACAAGAGAAATAAAATCATTAGTTTTTTTAGGGAGTATTTTCCCTATGTGGTCCCATTTAAATTTGGTGAAGTTTTGATGGAGACTGTCGGAGATTGACAATGCCTTCAATTTGATTCTGCGAAGATTAGAATCGGCTTCTGAAACTGTTAATGTTATAATATTGTAGGTATTTATTTTTCTATTTTCAGTTTTCTTGGAGACGGTTTTTTTTTTAAAGTAATATCATATAGCATGAGATCGCAGAACTTGAGCTGTGTGCAAGAAATGAAAGACAAATGGCCGCTTATTTTCATGACTGAGCATTATTGTTTATTACTGACTAACGACCCGCCGCGGCTTCGCACGTGTACGTTTTATAGCTTAAAACGTTTCTCTTGAATCACTCTATCTATTAAAAAAAACCGCATCAAAATCCGTTGCGTAGTTTTAAAGATCTAAGCATACATAGGGACAGGCAGCAGGAAGCGACATTGTTTTATTATATGTAGTGACGAAATTGAGACTCTTGTAATTTTACAAATCATAAAGCATAGACCCTATAGCTTTGCACAGTAGACGTTACACGTTAGTGGCTATCACAGGTAAAGCTTACGAGTATATTTTATATTTTAATTAATATAATTTAATTTTGCAATAAAAATGCCGCTTTAAGTAAGCAGAACGATTCATCTTTGGCAATGTTACCGGACATCATCATTCAGCCGAAAGACGTCAACTGCTGGACATAGGCCTCCCCCAAGCAGCGCCACATCGACCGGTCTTGTGCTTCTCGCATCCAGCGGATTCCCGCGACCTTCACCAGATCATCGGTCCACCTTGTGGAAGACCTACCCACACTGCGTCTTCCGGTACGCGGCCGCCACTCCAGAACTTTCGGCCCCATCGGTCATCCGTTCTGCGAGCAGTGTGCCCTGTCCACTGCCACTTAAGTTTGGCAATTCTTCGAGCTATGTCGGTTACCTTGGTTCTCCTGCGGATCTCATAATTTCTGATATGATCACGCAGGGTAACTCCGACTATTGTTACCGGGCATTGGTTCATAAATAACGCGAACATATTTTGATTAACGAATATTTATGCCACACTGCAGATTCATGTATATTTTTGTTTTTCTGATTTCCGTGTGTTCTTAATCTGATTCTAATGCGATGATAAACGCGGACGCACGTCGATTACATATTAATACATGCGCAGGAGCAATTATGACAATTATAGGCCATCCAATTTTATCAACCGATAACAAAATTAATTTAAATTTTCTATGACTCACGCTACTTATCTTTTATAAATTAATTTAGAATATACTTATGCATTAATAAGCTTTAATTATAATAATTAATTGAATGTTATTGCTCACAGTGAGCTTGTTTCCATTGTTCACAGCTCGGTTAAAATTTTTCACAATTTTGAAAACAGAAAAAGGAATAAGCCGTAGCAGTACCCAGTAGTTGACCTTACTTGTACGGAACCCTAAAAAATGTTATATGATTTTTCAAATCAATAATTTGTAACTATATATAAAGTCCAATAAATAAATTCGTGATTTTTAAATCCCGGGATTAAAACGTCATTATAATTATTCCCGGATATTAAGGCCTCTACATACCAAACAAGCCTGGTGGACCTCACTAATTGTTTTGCGTCATGTTCGCTCGCTTAGTTTGCCGCAATAAACCGCTGGCGATAATACCCGCCATGGCGTGAAGCCTTTAGGCTTTGGTGTGTCGGCCTTTAGAGGAGGTATTATCCACTCTATGTTACTTCCTTCCTCGAAGTTTAGATCTCTGATAATAATAACCTACGACAAAGGTCGTCTACGTCAGAGTCTACACAACACCCAGAATGACCAAACTCTCCTAATTCTCGACTTTTAACGACTACAATTATTCGTCTTAAATCACTTTTACGACAGCGTCAAAGTTTTTACAATGATTCCAGCAATGGTTGCGTAGGTATCATAAAGTTGATCCGTTTAAAGGTGAATGCACACTTATTCGAGCCGAACGCGTCGAACGAATCTAAGACAAGGAGGCCTCGCACACATATCCGCACCGAAAGAATTGACCGCGCCGAAGAAATCGTTTCTATTTCCTTTACGCCTGTCGCACTGTTATTACTCTATTGTCAGTGCTATAATAATGGAAGATGAATGAGCGAGCGCATCGATGGAGTCGACTGCATAATTATGCCGCGCTGAATCTGACGACGTCATTCGAATTCGTCAAGGATTTCTGGGGTTCTTCCAGATTCGGACGATTCGACGCGGGTGCGAGGTTCCATAAGATTTCATACACGGAATTATAAAATTCTTTTCGTCGATGCGTTCGACTCGGATAAGTGTGCACTCACCTTAAAAACGACAAAGAAAATTTCCGTTCTGCTCTGATTCTTGCTTATCTTTTAATGTAACCTTAACCCCGTGTTTGTAGCTCAAGTTATTTTTAAACATTTTTTTACTATGTTAATAAGTTTTAATGTTAATCATCTATGCAAAAACGTGTAGATTGAATTTTGAATAAATGTAGCTAATTAAAATCAAGTTCCACATTCTACTCGAACAGGAATCATAATGATTGACGCCTAAAATAAAATAGCTGGTATGCCAAAGTAATTTTATCTCCTATTCGTTGTTTTTTCACGGCCAATAAAAAACGTTTCTATTAATATAATGCAAAGTAGGTTATTAAAATGCTTTTATATAATTGCATAACATAACCATAATTCTATCTCCCAATAACGCATATTTATCTTAACAAATTGTTACAGAAGAAGTTTTTTTTTATATTACATAATTTATTTTTTATGATTCTTTTCACTTAGGATTTAACCTTTTGACCGCTTGATTTTTTAACAGTTGCCGTGCCTCTAGCGCCCAGCTCATACATAAATCAGCAAAATAATAACGACTATGAAAAGAGTATTACAAACATGTTATGTCAATAAATAAATACATTTTAAACACAGGTTTTTTGTCGTATTTATCAGACATGGGCGAAATGGACACATTTTTTTTTGTCGGATATATCCGGCGGGCGATTAATGGGTTAAGCCTGGCCGCACTTTATAAGAAATTTCTGTTAGAATATTTCTGACGTATGCGCGACGCCCCTCTGAACGTAGATTTTTTACTAGAGTCAGCAGGCTACCGCGGCTGTCCCATTTCAAAACCTAGTAAGGGACACTTTTTACAAAAATCGTTTTATTGCATAATTTTCCTAACCTAGAAAGTCTCTACCAAATACAAAAACACCAGCGTTGTAAACTCACATAATAAGCAGATATATTTAAGCATCGATACCTAGTAAGTGCCATTCACTGCCTCTGATCATTTTAAAATCTAGTAAGTCACTGTAACCACATGGTTTTACCTAACATAAATACTTTTCAAAGGCTGACCGATTTAACGTAAGCGCTCTCCTGTAAAATTTCGTTTTAAGCCCTTACTAGGTTTTGAAATAGGATCGGCTGTCCCGGATCTGACAAATTCTGACAGAAATTTTCTGACAGAAATCTCTCGTGCGGCCGGGCTAAATAATAATAAATCAAAATAAATAATTACTTAAGTGTAACTTAGAGATATTTATACGGGGTGGATATGATAATACGACAATAAATGATTCCACGTGTTCTATGATGTGTTCTAGTACCGTACACAAAAAATCAGTTACTTCCAAGCACATTTTTTTTCGCATGATTTTTCAGTTTCACTCATTCATGTCGATGAAGGGACGTTGAAGTAGAAACTTATGTTAACTATATCTATCTTACACGTGTAAATAAAGATAATTTTCGTTTAAACGGGTCATAGATTTACATAACTTCGCGTAGAGATATTCGTAAAATAATTAAATCGTCCGAAAATTTCTGTGACTAAACTATTGAATTTACATGATTGATTATTATTTGTGTCCGGTCTTAAAACCTATCATAGAATACGTGATATCATTTATTGTCGTATTGATATCCACCCCGTATATTAATAATTCAAAAAACAGTGATAACCTAGCGGTTATCGCTTTCCTTTCATGCAAGAGGGTCCAAGTTCGGCTCGGGCCAGCACCTATGACTTTTCGAATTCATATGCGGATCAGAATTTGCTTATCACTTGCATTAACAGTCAAAAAAAACATCGTGAGGAAACCTGCACTTCTCGATGGCGCGTGTATAGTCCGCTAACCTGCACCAGACCAGCGTGGTGAATTAGGGCCTACACCCTTAGGCCGGGAGCAGACGTCTGGTTGTCACCACTGCGTCGACTGCCCCGAGGACACGGCGCTGCATACGCTGCAGGCGTGCCCTGCGTGGGTGACGCAGCGCTACGATCGTAGCGCTGCGTCACCCACGCAGGGCACGCCTCGGGGACGGGGAGCGAGA
Source organism: Amphipyra tragopoginis (assembly GCA_905220435.1). Classification (NCBI taxonomy): domain Eukaryota; kingdom Metazoa; phylum Arthropoda; class Insecta; order Lepidoptera; family Noctuidae; genus Amphipyra; species Amphipyra tragopoginis. The sequence continues at coordinate 10,375,639 of HG992008.1, forward strand.
GGTCACCACGACTGCCGCGACTAGTTAGTCGCGGCAGTCGGTGGTGACCTCTCGCTCCCAGCCGTGGTTCTGTCCATGGTCGGGGGCGAGGGTGCGTGGGAAGCCGTCACCTCCTTCTGCGAGGAAGTAATGGCGACCAAGGAGGGAGCGGAGAGGGAGAGAGACGCAGCTACCACTCTCCCTTCCCGCGCAAGACGCACCGGGCGTCGGAGGGCGCGCGATGATCTCCTGCCACCGTAGTGTGTGGCCTGCGGGCGGCGGGTTAGGGGACCCGTCGCCCGACCAGTAACAGGCCCGAGAAGACGGCGCGCTGTGTTCCGTGCGCGCCTCTCAGTAGGACGTGGGACAAGGCCCCACAGAGGAAGAGGTCTGCCAGGGGCTGGCGGACCGAGGCCTGCCGGGGTCGCGGTGCATGCAGCTGCGAATCCCGCGACCTCGGCCAAGGGTCAGGAGAAGGAACACCGTGGGTTTTTAGCCGGGAAGAGTCCGGCATACCCTTTTGCCTTCCCCGGGCAAAGGGCATCCATGAGGAAAATCCCAAGAAAAAAAAAGGGCCTGCACCCTTCTCATACTGAGAAGAGGCTCATGCCCAGTAGACAGTAATGGGTCGATTATTCTTATGGTAACTCAGAAATCGTAATTAGATATAATATCATATAATTTGGTGTGATTTAATCAATTTGCATTCATATTTTGCTTACATAATTAAATTAGCATACATTATACATTAGCTTTATTGTTGCTAGGTTACTACTGTCATTACCGCATTAATGTTTAATGGGTAAAAAAATTGTTACTAATGAGGTATATTTCCTCTGAAGTTGAAAAATTTCAGTCTTCATCATTAAACATTTTTAATACGACTTTTAAACGTAGGTATCTAATTTTGTACGGAGATTATTTCATTAACGTTATTGATGGTTGAATTCTTTTTTTTCTGCATCCTGGCTCCTGGTTCCTGGCATTAATAATATGCCAATTGTTTCCAGGGTCTTCCATTGAATTATTTTGTAATATTATTGTAGGCCGACGTTGGTATTTATTTATTCCATCAATTACAACGGTTTTAAACCAATGACAGTAATTAATTTAAAATACCTTAATTTACATAAAACAACACAAAATCAGTTCTAGGTTATACATGGTATCTTTCACAAAAACTTGAACTTGCTGACAGGATTAGGTTAAGTCTGTATCGGTATATCCAAAAATCAACTCTAAGAATTTTGTGGGGTTACTCAGTAACGAAAATTGAACAACTTTCTTTCTACAAGTTTTCGAAATTCGCCAATTTTTTTATGCCTTTCCATACAAATCAATTAATTTTTTTTTTTGATTTGTGTGGAAGGTTATAAAAAATACGCGAATTTCGAAAAGTTGTTCAATTTCCGATACCGAGTAACCTCATAAAATTCTTAGAGTTGATTTTTAACACCTTGTATTACGGGGCCGTTAGTCAAACCTGAATGAATATTCAAAATTAATAACCTATCCCAACAGATGATGTTTATCTAAATTTATAAATAGAATACTTTAATACACGGGGATGTTTCACCAACCTATCATTAACATAGTAATGTCAAAAAACGCATTTAAATTTTATACCTGTGTAATTAACTGTGTTCAATGTTTCATATTTATGTCTACCTATTCTACTCTCGCTATAATACTGTGTATGATAATTTTGATTTAGCAGTATGTTTTCTAGAGAAATAAAATAAAATAACTGTTCATTAAGCTAATTCGGTTTCTAAACTTTTCAATAGCTAACATTTGCATTCCACCACATATCAAAAGTGATAATAACAAGATTATTGAACACATAAATGTCATATCTATATGTCACATTTACCCCTTAGGGGGTATTTCACCAACCTATAATTTAGTCCGTAACTATTCACCAGTTAAGATAAATGTGACCTAGAAATATGATACTTATGTGTTCAATAATCTTGTCATTATCATTATGTGGTAAAATGCAAATAGCTTTTGAAAAGTTTAGAGACCAAATTAGCTTAATGTGTTCATTAAGCTAATTTGTTTTCTAAACTTTGTTTGTTTACTATCATTAATTGTTCATCAAGCTAATTCGGTTTCTATATATCTAATCTTTGAACTTTGATTTCAGCAATTATGGTTTGTGAAATATCTTCTAAAAGTTAGTATCGTCTATAGTTTGGACCAGAAGTTCTCAAACTTTTTTCTTCTACTTTGAGAATCAATTATTTTCTACCGCCCCCTAAAGTTTTTAACTTTACCACATCTTAGAAATCACAATCGTAATCATAACTTTTAAAGCTCTTTACCGCCCCCTCTGTAGGCCTCTAGCGCCCACAAGGGGCAGTATCAGCCAGTTTGAGAAAGACTGGTTTAGACACATGCGTGAATATTAATAAATACATTTGAATTAATCGCTTACGTGTAGCAGTTCGCTTCGCTGCCAATACAATACTCTTTATTGTACATAAAGCAAACAAGAAACATTAATATAAAATAGATTTTTTTTTTTTTTTTTCTATTGGACTGCTGTAGGTCGTCCTAGGGGACGGTTTCTACGTAACCGGGCAGTTATTGGCGTGACCTGAAGGGTCTCCAGCCAATGGGGGGGAAGTAAAATAGAGATGTACAATGGGCCGTCTTATAGCACGAAGCGATTTCTTCCAGACAACCTTTGGATGGACATGATTTGCTAAGTGTAGCTTCAACCTTATACAAGGTTAGTCAGAAAGGGGGTACTAATCCGAAAGGGTGTTAAAGTACACATAATAATGAATAACTTTTGTTCTACAACTTTTCCCAAAACTCAATAGTTTAAGAGAAACAGTTGTTCAAAAGTCTCAAAAAAAATTCTCTAAAATCTATCTATCCCCAGTTATGATCAGCTGTGTTTACATTTTAGGTCATATTTGGGGTCATGAATTAGAAGCACCATTTTCTGAATTTGTAACTAAAGCAGGGATGAAGAATTTTTGAAAAAACTAAAAAAAAACATTTTATTAAAAATCATTTTATAAAAAAAAAATGTCGAATTTTGAAATTTTAACACTTGCTTTCAAACAGTCATCAGCGATACTATAAGTGGGCTTTGGATTAGTACCCCCTTTCCGACTAACCTTGTATACAGATAAGATTATTCTATTCTAAACAAGATAAAGACTATTTGTTATTAAAATGCGTACATTAATTTATTATGAAGTAAACTGTAGGAAGTATTTATCAAGAATCATTATGAAGGAAGGTATCGAATTACATTCTAATTTACAATGCAAACAAACAAATACCTATGTAATTAGACAGTAATGATAATATATTGCGAAATAAAGTACTTACTAGATGATTGAAAGGGGGACGTTTCAGTGCGTTTGATACGTATCTGCATTGTGGTAATAAAATCGTTGACCCTGCAGGAAACTGGTATCTATACATTTATTTGTTTATATGCTAGCAGGTTTTTAGGTTCTGCTAGCGATTGTCGCATAAAAACCTTGTTTTAGCTTTATTTTCTAATAGATACTGTTTTTTTTCTAATAAGTACAGTGGGGTTAATAACGCCGGGTTAAGTGAAAGATATTTCGTGACATATACGAAATCATAACTGCAAGTAGACTGCACATCCAGTCACAACTGTAAACTATGCAACTGTCAAATGCAGCTCGAAGGCAATTAAAATGTAGTCAGGGCAACTGCGTGACACCTGCCGCGCCGTCTGGATGTGCAGCCCACTTGTAGTTATGATTACGAATATGAAACGAAATATGGTTCACCAAACGTAATATGTTTCACCAAACGAAATATGTTTCACCAAACGTAATATGTTTCACTGTACGCAACGAAATATGTTTCATCAAACGTAATATGTTTCACTAAACGCAACGAAATCTGTTTGACCAAACGTAATATATTTCACCAAACGTAATATGTTTCACCAAACGTAATATGTTTCACCAAACGTAATATGTTTCACCAAACGTAATATGTTTCACCAAACGTAATATGTTTCACCAAACGTAATATGTTTCACCAAACGTAATATGTTTCACCAAACGCGGCATTATTAGCTCTCCTGATTCTTCTCAAATTGGATGCTATGTATTATCTAAGGTGGAAACGATTTTAATAAATCTCCAGTTCAATAGCCCTAGGTCAATTTCAGGGATAACTTACACCCCATAAAACACGTCATTTTTTGTTTACGGGAATTAATATTTTAATATTCGTGATCTCTTTGCACTCTGATTAACATTTCTTTTCGGTTTAATAATATCTAGTCTTTTCTATAAGCCGTAACTTAAATATTTGTACATTGACTTATTATCATACAATACGACCTGCTACCAATGCACCTACAGTCGGTGCCAAATGAACTCCAACTAAGTATTAGAATATTTTCCTGTAAATATAAATTATTCACATGCTTCCATGGAAGTCGTGTTGAGGAATCGAGCTAATAAATATCAATTGCCTTTCATCTGGCACCGCGCCACCAGAGTTTATGTTATTGAATTATTCCTACTCCATTAAAATGCCATGTTTAACACTATATTAATAATAATTTACATCTAGTTCCTTATACAGAATTAATATAACATAAAACGATACGCAAGCTTTGTGTAATTGGTGCAGTACTATAACCGTTAATAACATTTTAAATCTTTTTCCTGTAAGTTCAAGATTAATAGCTACACGACGACAATTTACTTAATTATCGATATTCAAGTGCACCAGAAGCCCACGCCCTTTTAGCATTACGTACTACGCAACATAAAAGAATATTATTATTAAAAAATCGCTCCCTTCGTAAAAGTACTTCATCATTATCTGTCACCCTATAGCAGTTCACTGCTCTCCAAATTGCACACCAATGAGCTCGATCCAAGAGTACAGCCTACATGACAATTGCAAATACTAATTTAAACAAATCACCAGGCGCTCCTAATAAAAAAAACGAACAAAAAAAGATACAATTAATGGAAACCCTATTTTCAAAACAGAACGGAAGATTTCTATTAGTAAATGAATGGAACGTGGAAAGGCCCCGCGGCCTTTGACGGGCTTCGGCCGAGAAACAGTTATATGACCCGCCGAGTGCATTCGCACCTTGCACTTGAGTGTTGACTACGATATAATCGCTGTGAAGCCAGCGAGAATCGATAAAACGAAGATCGATAATTTGTGACTATCGATACTTTGCTGTATTGTTGTTTATCGATGTTCTTATTTTAAAAGTGTTGATGTTATATCAGACACAGTAGCAAAAAATTTGTGCGGCGTCAGCCTATGGTATTCTCTGCTGGATATAGAGGTTACCCATAAATCCACGAATGGGAAAGCCTTAGAACAACTCCTAATCTCTATATAGTATAAAATTAAGTCGCTTCCTGCCGTCTATACGCTTAGATCTTTTAAACTACGCATCGGATTTGATGCGATTTTCATCAATAGACAGAATGATTCAAGAGGAAGGTTTACATGTATAATACATAGAAAAGAAAGACAGAAAAGAAAAAATATTTATTTTGGACTTACACAGGCAGTTACAAAAACAATAAAAACTACCTGCACGAGACTAAAAAAGGCTCCTATCTCAGCATAATGCTGCGACATTTATATTGATAGTAAAATATAGGTACCTATAGACAGCATCGTACTGGTACAGGTGGTAGGGAAATTTAGGAAAGGTCTTCGTCCAGCTGTGGAGTGCGTAACTGACACACAGTATAACATAAAATATCTAGGATATGATCACATTAAAATCATGAATGCATGACAGCAACAATGACGTATTGTATCTAAAGAGTACAATGATGCACAAATTGTTGGTAACTAGCCAATAGCAACATACCTGTCGCGTCGACAGTTTATTGACTCTTGCTAGACGAGAAAGTGAACCTACAGGGCTACGGCACTAAAAGTTTATTCCAAGAATAATGACGATCGTAAGATTATAAATATCTTATTCGTTCAATAAGTCTTGCTGATTTGCGACCGATTCCATTTACGGATGTTTTGTTTAATGGAAAACAGATCAACTAAAACCATGTCTTGCACTTTACTATTCTACCTTTATTCAAAACTATTCCAATTTTAAATCAAAATTCGAATTACGTAACATTTTTTTTTTGTCCATAAATTATTTTTTCCGGCCGGCATTATTTGATGTTTTACTTTTCACAAAATATTATTTAGATAACATTACCGTGGTTATATCAAAGAAAAATAAAACAAGCTAATAATTTTATCATCAGTGTTTCTTCGACCTGTTGATCTTATTTCTACACTTTAATGATCCAATGTGTTTTAGTCATGTCAATAATGTCACATTTACATTCCGTGATAGGTATGGCCAAACTAGACTTCCTAGTATTTTTTTATACATATTTAAAACATTATGTTATAAGTTCAACCTTGAAGAATAATAGATAGTTATATCAGATCGCAATAATGTTACAATCGAAGTTTGATCCCGTGTTCAACAGATTTAAAACACGTGCCATGCATTCGTTATACTTTGTATTGAGAAACTTTCTTTTTCATTTTAATGATGAAGTTTGCCAAGTTTTTCATTGAAAGAGTAATAATTTATTCATTATTTTAACTATCTATGTATGAACACACAGACAATTAGAGAGAAAAAATGAGAAGGAAAGTGAGATACTAAGGCAGGCACTGCTTATTCTAAAGAATTTTTTTCAGCAAAAGTTTAAGAGTACATAAATTTAAGATTGTTCATCATCATCATTCAGCTGAAAGACGTCCACTGCTGGACATAGGCCTCCCCCAAAAGAGGGGGGGGGGTTGTCGTTATAACTACGCTGCTTGGCAGGCGGGTGGCGATCGCAGTATGGTTGTTAAAGTACTCAGAGAACGCTGCTGCCCATCCTCTAGAGAATCCCTTAGTCGCCTTTTACGACACCCACGGGAAGAGTTGGGGTAGTGCTATTCTTTAAATCCGGCACTACATGAGACAAATTTAGACTTTTAACACTATTAAATTACTTGTATCTTGGGTACTTAAATAAATAGACTTTAGAAAAGTACATACTTATACGTTATATTTTAAAACATTGGGATCTAATAGGAAACAGTTACAATAAACAAGAAATTCACTAAAATCTACAATTTTCACAAGTATTTACAGAGTATAGACATGATAGATATCTGAATAATTATACAACAATATTATTCCAAACTAGCTTTCGCCCCGCAGCTTTGCTTGCGTGAAATTTTGAACCCGTTAAATGACGATTTTCCATACAAACTTTCATCTCCTATTTAACTCCCTTAGGGGTTGAATTTCGAAAAATCCCTTCTTAGTGGATGCCTACGTTACAAAAGGAACCTACTGTCAAAATTTCAACTTTCTAACCCCAGCGGTTTAGGCTGTGCGTTGATAGATCAGTCAGTCAGTCAGTCAGCTTCTCCTTTTATATGTATAGATGTCAAAATAATTGTCAATCTAGTCTTCAAATCCACTTTTGAATACAGAAATATAAATCCGGGTACAATGTATCTAGTTATTTATTTCACACAAATTATGTGATCTGTACATCTGTACGTTGAACCAGGAATACGTCTTTTTTGGATCGGACAGGGTTTTTCTTACAAATTGTATTTACATTCCTACTAGGGTAATAAAAAATGCTACCATTGGTAAGCAAAACGATCCGTTTTTTTCTATCCGGCATTAGTCTATGATAACAAAGACCGGAATAATTATAATATTAATGCAATCATCCCTACAGGAAATTAATTAGCATTAAAACTACATAATAACATCATTGAATCCAATCAGCCTTTAACAGCTAGATACTATACAACTATGTAACAAACGTTTAATTAGAAAGCTATTTGTTAACCTAGTGTGAACTCTAGTAAATAGATGTAAATTGCAATTTTCTATTGTTTAAGCGACAAAGTATGATTATAATGGAAATCAATGGAATATTCCCTCTAAACATTTCACTGTGATCGATTTCTTGAAGAAGCTTGATGAACAATGAAGAAGATATTCCTTCTGTAATTTCTAAAACCGATTGTGCATGAAAAGAGTCTCCACGAGTAACAATACTTAAGTACGTCCAGCGCACCCTGGGTTCTCAGCCTTGCTACCGACCTCGCTGACTGTCTAATCCAGTCTTTCTCAAAGTGGGCGATAACGCCCCCTTGTGGGCGCTAGAGAACTACAGGGGGCCGGTAAAAGTAAAATTAGTAACATTTTTAAGATTTGGTAAACTTAAACATTTTAGGGGGCGCTAGAAAATAATTGGTTCTCAAAGTGGGTGGTAGACGAATTAAGTTAGAAAACCTCTGGTCTAATCTTTTCACCACAGCATTAACTATTCTCATACAGGGTATAAACAAATTCGTATAATTCCTTAAAACAACATGATATATTACTGGTATAGATTAACCCCGCACGGTAATTAGCCTGATTAATTTTTTTCTTGCGCTAACGCTGTCGTTTGTCGTATCTTTAGCAAATTATAAGATACATAAAAAACGCAAAAAAGTATTTCATTTGATAAAATATTTCGATGCTACGCATAAATAAATGATAGCACGTAGACCGACTGTCGGGTCAAACTAGTGCGATATCTCTACGCGCAATCAGTTAACTTAGGGCGAAATAACGCGAAAATCAAATTGATTCTTTAAAAAACCCATGAGATATTTATTTATTTAGTATAGGTTTACCCACAGCTTGTGCATACAATATATCATAAGTATAACATAAATAGTCCCGCACTTATACAGTCGCCAATTACGGGTTAACCAAAATTTTAAAAAATATCATGATAACACTAATGATAACATGATAACACAGTTATCGCACAAAATTTCTTAAGCATAAAACAAAAATAATACAAAGAACAAAACTATAGGTAAAAGTAATAATTACTTAAACAAGCAATCACACTGTTTTAATTTTTTTTTCTATTGTTTTGCTGTGGATGTTCCTTGGGGACCCCTTCTACGTAACCGGGCAGTTATTGGCGAGACCTGAAGGGTCTCCAGCCAATGGGGGGGAAGTAAAATACTTAACCTAAGTTAACTACTTGTACTACACTAACATCATGACTACCTGCAACAACAGCACTAAGGGCGACCCCTAGTGGGACTCGGACCTTGGCTTAGGGCGTTGCTGGCGGCAACTTAGAGGGGGGGAGACAGCTTGATGAGGGCTGAATTATCGGTGTGACTGTATTAAGTAACTACTAAAATAAATGAAAACTAAAATATAACTTATAAATACAAGGTTAGTCGGAAAGGGGGTACTAATCCGAAGCCCACTTATAGTATCGCTGATGACTGTTTGAAAGCAAGTGTTAAAATTTCAAAATTCGATAAAAAATAAATCCAAATAAAATGATTTTTATTTTAGTTTTTTCAAAAAATCTTCATCCCTGCTTTAGTTACAAATTCAGAAAATAGTGCTTCTAATTCATGACCCCAAATATGACCTAAAATGTAAACACAGCTGATCATAAGTGGGGATAGATAGATTTTAGAGTTTTTTTTTTGAGATTTTTGAACAACTGTTTCTCTTAAACTATTGACTTTTGGGAAAAGTTGTAGAACAAAAGTTACTCATTATTATGTGTACTTTAACACCCTTTCGGATTAGTACCCCCTTTCTGACTAACCTTGTATAAAAATAAGCGAATGAGTAAAAAAAAATTAGCTAGTAAATAACAAAAACCTTTCAAGATACACTATCAGGTTGCGTTTTTCAGGACTCTAGTATTTTAGTCTTAATATCAATCAGTATCACCAGTAGATCACGCGGTTTGAAGGAATTACACGAATTCGGAGACACTCTGTATAGCACGTGCTGACACGAGAGAAGAAGAAGAATAGCCGATTAAATGAATTTTCACTCTCTCCAGTGAGGATCGCTTCTAATCACGTCACTTGTCACTTCATAAATAATGCCTCGTATGTGTAAAAATAACGTATTGTTCAACTTATCTTCATTCAATCTAGATTCATTTATCAATGAACCGACATTCAAAATAAAAAATTGGTTATCCTCTGGACCAGCCGCATATCAAAACAGATTGACTTGATTGATCATTTTTGCAAAGGGTTTTAAACCAGCTTGAAAGCTATTCCCGATGTTCTTTGAAATTAACGAGATCGATGGTGGGTACTAACCTAAATTGAATGATAAATAAATGATAAATGATATTTATTTCTGTAAATAAATCAGTTTTTTTTAAGACTAGATGGCGCCGCCATTTCCCATCTGACTCGCTCTGAGAAGAAAAGCAGAAACAAACTTAGAGGTCAACGTCTCTTTTAAAGTCCAGACATTGTGGTATAAAACTATGCGAGTGTAACAATGTAGGGCGACGTTTGGAATGGCCTTTTGAGGAAAGAGCCATAGCAGGTTTGAGTTGACCTGTCCCAACTGACGGCACGCATGCATCAGCCATCGTGTAGCTCAACCTTATTTTAGGGAGCTCAACGACACATTCTTCATCTGACTCAGGTATACTTAGCATAACATAACATCACGCTTGTATACCCCGAAGGGTTAGGCAGATATGTATAGTATAGTACACCCTCACTTCGCCGTTATGTTTAAGTCCCATGTAATAGCGGGCGAGCCTATTGTCATCAACCGGGCACAAAACTTAAGTGGCCTGGGCGCGGCACATTGCTCGCAGAACGGATGGCTAATGGGGCCGAAAGGTTCTGGAGTGGCGACCGCGTACCGGAAGACGCAGCGTGGGTAGGCCTCTCACAAGGTGGACCGATGATCTAATGAAGGTCGCGGGAATCCGCTGGATGCGAGAAGCACAGGACCGGTCGATGTGGCGATGCTTGGGGGAGGCCTATGTCCAGCAGTGGACGTCTTTCGGCTGAATGATGAGGCCACAAATACGCTCTGGGCGCTACTGAGGAATTCCACAGGGAAAATCCCAGTCCCACTTTATTATAATTTCACATTTTCTCTTCGCGAGAAATTGCTCTTATGCAAGACAGGTTTATCAGCGTTAACGACATTTTAATTTTACCTTGATGATGTGAAAATTAAGACGGCCATAAGTGCGATTACGCACTGCATCCGATCCGAATCCGTGAAAATACGGATATAAAGAACTCGGACCGAATTCGGATATTGCTTTACGCACTGCATTCGATCCGAATCCGTGAAAATACCGATCTAGAGTAAAAATCTCGGACCGAATTCGGATGTTGCTTACCCACTATTCCGATCTCTGATTCAAATTCAAACAATTCAGGGGCCATCTTTGGCATATCCGTTTGGCGTCTGATTTGAATCCGAGGTAAAGCGAAAGCGTTCATACAAACAGTACTACGGCTACTTCGGTTCGTCAATTTTTCTTCCGAATTAGAAACTCACGGATGACGGATAGAAATCGGATGACGGATGCCGGATGTAGTGCGTAAACTACCATACAAATAGTTCTATGGCTACTTCGGAACGTATTTTCACGGATTCGGATCGGATGCAGTGCGTAACCGGTGTAAGTAATACAACCTTTTTAAAAAAGTATCCATCTAGACTCCATAGGACCTACTTTCAGGAACCGTGCAACTAAATTGTTTAGACGTTTCCTAAGTGCAAAAACTGTAACTATTTAAAACAAAAAAAAAAGAATCTTGAATCGCTGTGAAATTCTTTCGAAATTTAAATATAATCGTTGAAGAGGTTGATAAAAATAATTGATAAGTTCTTTAATTATAAATATCTCAAACCTTGTTGAAAATAATCAGTGCATACATCCAATAAAAATAAATTAATGCTAACCTACTTTTATTGTAAGAGCATTAATAATTCCACCTCCAACCTTAATGACTTGAACTGTTTACTGCTTCCTCGCATTAATCAAATTAAAAAAAGTCTACATTTACGATAATTCGTGATTTATTGTACCGACAATTCATTTATCACAGATGCAATGAAGTCTTTAGTCTCGGTTCAACGATTTTATTCGTTTATTCGCTCTATTTATCGATCGTAAATTTAAGTCAATTTCTAAACTACAGCATGATTGGTTAGTCACTTTATATCTGAAAACAATGAACTCATCACTCTGTCACACTACTCATCATCACTACATAGTATAAAACAAAGTCGCTTCCTGCTGTCTGTTCCTATGTATGCTTAGATCTTTAAAACTACGCAACGGATTTTGATGCGATTTTTTTTAATAGATAGAGTTATTCAAGAGGAAGGTTTTAAGCTATAAAACGTACACGTGCAAAGCCGGGGCGCGTCGCTAGTTCTGTATAATTTTTACTATGGGACAAACAATCAAACTCTCAAAAAAAAACAGCTGTTCCATACATTTTGTAACAACATTGACTATTTGTCAGTGAAGTGCTAACAGTGCGTAAGTCGTTTTGTGACAAAAACAGACAACACTGCGAAAGTAACAATATTACTTGAAACGAAAAAGATTATTAGGATTTTCAAAGGTTTATTGATATACGATTACATTTTATTAATTCAATTTCATACAAGGGTATTATTTACATTTTTAACCTAAATTAATACAAACTAAACTAAATCTAAAGTAAAAACAAAGAAAAATTATATCCTACACTAAACTAAGAATATAAACTAAAGGAGTGCATCAAAATATTCCTCCGCATCGCCGTCCACTGGAAACGTGCCCATAAGGCTGGCAGCGTTGCCACGTTGTATGGCAACGCTAATTCTCTGGCCGAAAAACAAGCCAGCCCTCTGGTCACGTGAAGTGTCGACCAGTCTTTTTCCTATTTCCTTAAAAAGGAGACGCGCACTCGGACCCCATGACCCGAGCGTCTCCACCCCAAACGGCTCAAAGTCATAGTTTCCTACGATGTTGCTATATTTGCGCCGTTTGAGGGTCTCCGCAGCCGCAGCGGCAGCGGCAGCACAGCCCGCCGAGCTAGGAAGATGGGATGGAGCAAGGGTGTCGACACAAGTCGCGTCCCACACCAGAGGCCTACCCATCTTCCATGGCAACAACGTCATGCCGTCAGGTCTCTTGCCATCGTCGCGTACCAAGCCATTAGGCTCCAATACAGCTGGCACGTGGCGGTGACAAGAGCGCGACGCAAGGTTTATTAAATTATCAAAGACTTTATTTGTAACTAGCTGTACCCGCATGCGTTGCAATGCACTTTTTCCTACTTACTACCTACCTACTACCTACCTACTACCTACCTACTACCTACCTACTACCTACCTACTACCTACCTACTACCTACCTACTACCTACCTACTACCTACCTACTACCTACCTACTACCTACCTACTACCTACCTACTACCTACCTACTACCTACCTACTACCTACCTACTACCTACCTACTACCTACCTACTACCTACCTACTACCTACCTACTACCTACCTACTAGGGTTTTCGCCCCGGGTACCCGGAACCGGGAATTCCCGGGAATTTGTGGATTTTAGGACCCGGGAATTATTTGGCGGGAATCCCGGGTACCCGGGAATTATTTGAAATGAAGAAATGATGATGAAAAATGAAAGGTCTGCACGCTTCCGAAGATTTTAGAGCATTTTCTGTCTCTCTCGCGGGAAACGGATATTGTACTGCGTGGTGTGAACTTAGAATGGGGTAAATGTATCGTGATGTCAGCGCACAGTACTGTTGTCTCTGTCTAGTAAAAAAATTCTAAACGCTTGTTTTTTTTTTTGTAAAAGTTTCGTTTGTAGAAACTATTCACAATGCTTATTTTTTTCGTAATAGTTTCGAGATTCATAATGAAATTATACAGGATGTAAACGAATTCGTACACGAATTCCTTCAAACAGCGTGATCTAATGGTTACAGATTAGCCCTAAATGGTTTTTGTTTGACTTAGAAAATAGATTATTTTCAAAAAAAAAGTTCTGTTTTCGAGCCCTTGTTGCGCCTCGAGTTAACCGACTGCGAAGAGCTATTTCGTGCGAGTCGTGCTAGCCAGCTGTGTCACCGTGCTTTCATTCATTGATGAGTGGCGTCGAAATGTTCCAACGCATAAAATTTTAATTTAGCATTTTTTTTATTTATTCCATAATAGCCGGTTAAGTTTCGATCACTTATCGCAGCCGCAAAAAAAAAACTATTATTTTTTTATTTTTAATCAAGTTACATCGCTCGGTCATTCTAGACCAGTAGTAGATCGTGTGGTTTTAAGGTATTGAACGAATTTGGTTACACCCTTTATAGTCATACACCCTATTTGTTATTCCGTGATATTTTGCCATATTTAATGAAGAGAAGACTTTTTTCATCAAAAAAACTCGCGAATTCGCGCAATAAATGACTGTAATTGTTCCTAGTTATTTTTTTTTAAATAAGTGTAAGATTTTTTATGAATTTCGAGAAAAAATTCCCGATTCCCGGGAACTCAAAAAGGCCGGGAACGCGAAAACCCTACTACCTACTACCTACCTACTACCTACCTACTACCTACCTACTACCTACCTACTACCTACCTACTACCTACCTACTACCTACCTACTACCTACCTACTACCTACCTACTACCTACCTACTACCTACCTACTACCTACCTACTACCTACCTACTACCTACTTACTACCTACCTACTACCTACCTACTACCTACCTACTACCTACCTACTACCTACCTACTACCTACCTACTACCTACCTACTACCTACCTACTACCTACCTACTACCTACCTACTACCTACCTACTACCTACCTACTACCTACCTACTACCTACCTACTACCTACCTACTACCTACCTACTACCTACCTACTACCTACCTACTACCTACCTACTACCTACCTACTACCTACCTACTACCTACCTACTACCTACCTACTACCTACCTACTACCTACCTACTACCTACCTACTACCTACCTACTACCTACCTACTACCTACCTACTACCTACCTACTACCTACCTACTACCTACCTACTACCTACCTACTACCTACCTACTACCTACCTACTACCTACCTACTACCTACCTACGTTAGGAACACACCTACATTGCTTAGACAGCAGTGAGTGCTTGTAATTTAATATGAACTTTATACCATAGCAATAAAGCTCAAATTGACTACGTTTTAGTTAGAAATCATTTGTATGGGAAAAAGAAAAGGGCTATTTTTAGGGTTTTTCCAGCAATAATTCTAATTTTTCTCGCCGTAAAAACCATCCTTGAACTTCAACGAACATTTAAAAAAAAGATTTGGCCAAATTGGTCCAGGCGTTGTTGAGTTATGCGCTTACCAACACATTTTGCGATTCATTTTTATATTATAGATGATAATTAAAAACAATATTGCGTTCAGCGTTTTTTTTTTTTTTTTTTTTTTTTTTTTTCTATTGGACTGCAGTAGGTCGTCCTAGGGGACGGTTTCTACGTAACCGGGCAGTTATTGGCGAGACCTGAAGGGTCTCCAGCCAATGGGGGGAAGTAAAATACTTAACCTAAGCTAACTACTTGTACTACACTAACATCATGACTACCTGCAACAACAGCACTAAGGGCGACCCCTAGTGGGACTCGGACCTCGGCTTAGGGCATTGCTGGCGTGGACATAGGGGGGGGGAGACAGCTTGATGAGGGCTGAATTATCGGGGTGACTGCGGAGTCTGAAGAGACGACCGGCTCTACGACGGGAGAGCTCGGTGGATCGTGACCGGCGGCGGTGGGGCGTCGCGACGGGCCTCGTCGGCGAGGACGGTATGCCGGGCGGCGGCGTTTATTGTGTAGTGTGCTGGTCGATTTACTCGCCTCCTGGAGGAGGGTAATTTCGTCATCGGGTTCTAAAAGTGTGTGCCTGGGACGGCGAACTTTACTTATGAGAGAGGGACTGTAGTCAGCCGCTGCGGCGACTAGGGGGTTCGGATGGCGGGGGGCAGAGTCGAAGTAACGCTTGGAAATGCGTTTGAGGTATTGCCTGATGGTTGGCATTTTTAGATCGAGATGGAGTTGGACGTTACGCATGAACCACGGGGCAGCCGCGGCTCTGCGCAACACTCGATTCTGGAGGGTTTGGAAGGATTTAAAGCGACAAGGCTTAACGTGTGCGAACACGACGCTAGCGTAAGTCAAGATGGGGCGGATGCACGTCACGTAGATTCTCAGCTTATTTCTAAGTGACAATTTACTGCGCGTTCTAAGGATGGGGTGGAGGCGACCGACAGCGAAAGCGGCGCGAGCGCGCACCGCTTTGATGTGGTCTCGGAAACTCAGATGGTGGTCGAGGATAACCCCCAGGTATTTGGCTTTCATCTCCCAAGGGATCTGTTTGCCGAACATGAGGACGGGACGGATGTGGGTGTGGGAATCACCGTGTCTCTCGAAAAGAACGGCTGCGCTCTTTTCGGGATTCACCTCTATTCTCCATTTCCGGAACCAAACCCCGAGGGCGTCGGCTGCGGTTTGAAGGGTTCGAGAGATGCTATCGAGACTCCTACCGGAAGAGTAGATAGCCGTGTCGTCGGCGAAGAGAGCCAACTTGGCCAAGCCACGTTTGGGAATGTCGCTGGTGTACAGCGTGAACAGAAGGGGCGATAGCACGGAGCCCTGAGGGACTCCTGCGCGAATGGGGTGAGGGGACGAGAGGGTGCCTTCTAGGCGATAGCGGAAGGAGCGATCCGACAGAAAGTCTCGAATGATGAGCACGAGACGGTCCGGCACGTTGAATTGGTACAGTTTGTATAATAAACCGTTGTGCCAGACCTTGTCGAAGGCTTTCGCTACGTCGAAGAAGAGCATGCCCGTTTTGTACGAGCGCATAAAACGGGAGCTAATGTGTTCGACAATGCGGTGCAATTGTCGAATGCAACAGTGCTGGGTTCGAAAACCGAACTGTTCATCGGGGATGAGTTTACGGGAGTCAGCGAAATCCTTTAAACGGATATAAATGAGACGCTCATAGATTTTCCCAATTACATTGAGAAGACTAATGGGGCGATAACTAGTGGGCTCACTCTTGGGTTTGCCGGGTTTGGGGATACCGATAACGGTGGCTTGTTTCCAAGCTTGCGGAAAGATGTTATTTCTCAGAGCGCCATTGAAGATGGCGGCCATGAGAACTATGAGCGGGGCGGAAAAGTGTTTGATCACCTTATTGGTGATACCGTCTGAGCCGGGGGCTTTCCTAGGTTTGAGATTCCTCACTATCGTGTGGACCTCGTCTACGGTGATGGGGGGTAAGGGATCGTCGGGGTCTTCATCGGGAGGGAGGGAGGCCCTACGTTCGACCTCGCGATCCACCTTGGAAAGATGGACCGAGTCTGCGGGTTGGGTGCTGGGAGTACATTGGGCTTCTAGACTGTCGGCTAGACATTCGGACTTTTCGTCATCTTGAAAGGCCGGCCTTTGGTTCGGACGATTGAGAGGGGGAGTTGAAGCTACACAATCGGATTTCAGATTACGTTGCAATTGCCAGAAGGCCAGATGGGATGGCTCTAAGTCGCTCAACATCTTGTCCCAGCGGGCATCCCGAACCTCCCGTACACGTTTCTTTACAGCACGCTGTAGAGAACGCATATGGGCGCGGTTAGCTTCGCAGGGAAAAGTGTCATAGGCACGGATGGATGCGTTCTTCTCCGTCAGCAGTTCACGCACATCGTCCGGCAGCTTCCAGCGGTGTTCGTCCACCGCTGGAACTTGCCGTGAACACTCGTTCACCACGGACTGTACGTGACTGGTAAGGGAGTCGATCGCGCCCAGCGTGTCGGCAATCGTAACGATATCGTCGGGGATGGAATCTAAGTGAACGGATGAGGAAGACTTGAGGCGCTCCTCTAGTTTTCCCCAGTCCGTGACAGTTTTGGTCGGGGCGGGTTGACCAGGATCCGGGGGACCACCCCGGGGACCTAGGTGAAGGACTACGGGGCGGTGATCGGAGTCTAGCTCTTCATGCGTCTCTATAGAGCGTAGACCGAGGTTTACGTTCTTTAGGAGCGCTATGTCAAGGACATCGGGCTGATGGTCAGGGTTATGGGGGTAGTGAGTGGGACACATCGGGGCGATAACGTCGAATTCGAGCTCCGGGCTCAACTCTTCGAGGTTACGACCCGCGTGGTTGTTGGAGTTGCAGCTCCACGAGAGATGTTTGGCATTGAGGTCGCCCGCTATGATAACGGAACCTCCGCCGAGGTCAAAGAGGGCTTTAAGATCGCTCCGGAGTTGGATCTTATTACTGGAGGGAGGATTATACACCGAGACGATTGTGATCGGCTGGTGTCCTGTCATGCCTAGTCTGCATATGGAAGTTTCCAGGAATTGGAGACCAGGAGGAGGGTCTAAGGGAGTGCAGTACAGGGAACGTTTGTAGTAGATGAGAGTACCACCGCCCCTACTACGGGTCCTGTCGTTGCGAACTAATTTATAGTTAGCAATTCCAGGGTTCCTGTTGTGGGGCTTGAGAAACGTTTCCTGCACTAAGAAGATGTCAATTTGATGATCACGCAAAAAGATTGCGATCTCATCTCGTTGACCGTTAACGCTGTTAGCGTTGAAGAAGCCTAATTTAAGGGATCGGGGCTTAATTCTACAGCTTTCTGTATCCATTGGAATTTATTGGATGAGGAAAATGACTATGTCATCTAGTTCGCAGAGGACATTGATGCGAGCGATTGGATCGCCTTGAGAGGCGTTCCAAGCGGAGACTATGTTGATCGCCCACTGCGTATTGCAGGAGGAGAGGGTTTGGATAAGGCTGGGGATCGTGTCCCTAAGGAGCACTTTAGTGGACGAGAGGGAAGTGGAGGGAGCAACCGCTGTCGGCGCTGGCCTGGGAGCGAGTGCGGGGGCGGATGCGGGGGTGGGTGCGGGGGGAGCCTGTGATGTTGTGGGACTACGTGCAGGCTGTGAAGCAGCTAGCACTATAGTGGGAGCGGGGATGGTGGAGCTCATCAGGGCGGGGATAGCCGGGATTGGGGGTCTTGTGGTTGGTTGCTGTTGCTGGGGCAACTGGGTAGTGGGCCTTAAGGCGGGGAACGCCTGCTGATGGTTCAGCGCATTCCATGGGGACGGCCTTTGAGGACTGAGTCGGGCGGGGGGTTGGGATGAGAGAGGGGGGGGAGCCGTGGAGGGACTCTCTCTTTCGTGACGGGCGGCTGAACGTTTAGCCAGCTTGGGGTTGCGCTGTTTTGGCGCTTTGGCACACCCGCGATAATTCGCCGGGTGACCAGACTCGCCGCATAGAACGCAACTAGGGGGCTCAAGGCATAGGGACCTATCTTTCGGGCGTTCGCAATCGCTAGTGCCGTGGTCGCCCAGGCACTTGACGCACCTGGGTTTCGCATAGCAGTTACGCTGCGAGTGGCCATAAAGCTGGCAACGGTGACATTGACCAGGGGGACCGGACTTATTGGGGCGCTCGACGCTAATGCCAGACAGGTGGCATAAGGTCTTAATATTATAGACGGCCTTAGACTCGTCTGAAGGTTCGCATACTGCGAGGACCATGTCGTAGGGGGTGCCACCGCGGCCGCGGTGCATGCGGTGGACTTCCAAGGCGGGGATGTTTTGCGACTTAAGGTCGCTGAGGATGGCGTCGGAGTCAATCTCCTTGGGGATGCCGCGGATAACGACTCTGATAAGTCGCTCATCGGGAAGGGCAAAGGTGTGGAATGACACACTTTTTTCCCTTAGCATGCGCGTGAGATCGCGGAAGTCTTTTGAGGTGGGGACTAAGACTTTGATGCCCTGTTGGGTGGTGCGGGCGCTAAGGTAGTTGATCTTGCGATCAACACACAACTTGGACACATCGGTCCACCTCGCCTTGTCCTGAATGTACAGAGGCGGAGGAGCGGGCTCTTTCCTCGGAGCCGAGGTTTTCGAGCCGGTGACGGGGCGGGGGGAGGAAGGACGACTGGCCTGCGGGGAGGTAGTCGGGACGGGACTATGGCAGGCAACCGATGCGGGGGTCGCAACGGTTGTCTTGGGGGTTTTGGCCGGGACTTGGCTGGAGGAAGCCGCCTTGTTTTTGCGGGCACGCTTCTTTCCCTTTCCGACTACGGTAGTATAGCCTTCAGAGGATGAAGAAGCTGACGAATATGATTCGGACTCAATGTCGGAATCGGGGACTAGGGGCTCTGACGTGTCCATTGATGACGTCATCTCTGGAGCATGTCGGAGGGACGGGGAAGGGGTGTGAAAATTCGCGGAAGGCGCAGCTGCGGAGTGCAGGTGCGAAATTTCCATTGTTTCCGTAGACAATGGACCGGGAGAGAAAGGCGGTAGCGACATAAGGCTCGGAATGCCATTGTTCTCGTCGAACAATGGCTCTCCTTCGCCGAAATGATCGGTTTCGTTATCACAGGTGGGTGACAGGGGATTAGTAGTGTGCCTTATGGGCCCACTACTAGGAATTCGAGCGCCGTATTGGGCAATAAAATCGGGGTCTTTTAGAAGTTCCCGGAAGAACGCTAATATCGCAGCGTCAGACATCTCGGAAAAGATGCCTGAGCCGTGTGTAAAAAGGAGGATAAGCTTAATAAAAACGCGGCGCGCACATGTACGCGACTATTTTTAGTATCGGCCTATACGTCCTAACAATTTAATTTTAAAAACGCGATTCCCCGGGTGGATGGGCCCGGGGGTGTGTGAAAACCCTCCCTGTCGGGTATAGACAGGGAGGTTGAGTGCCTATTGGTGAGCCCTAAGCTAGTAATCCCTTCGCCAGTCTTATTGTGCGAACGGGTTCCTAAGTCTCTAGTGAGGTGCAATACTAGAGAGTGCTAGATGGGAGAGAACGGGGTTAGAGCTAGCGTCGACTAGGAGACCCCCCAAGGCCGGTGGTACTAGCTCCTTCCAATTTTCGCCTTGCCCTGAAGGGGCGCAGCTGGTGTATTGGGTCAACACCCTCTCGGTTTCGTTAACACTGCAAAGTATCAGCCGAGGACCACGAAACTGTGGATTTTCCCTGAAGGGGCACACGCGTTTGTCAAAGAAATAGACGTTCAGCCACCGCCTTGAAAAAGGCAGCTTTTGAACTTATAGTCGTGAAGTGGAGAACACTACGGCGGGGCGTAGCGATATTCGTGAGCGAGCACGTCGAGAAAGTACGCAGCGCGAGTTGCGGCACGTCCGTCCTCAGCGAGCGTCGGAGCGCGAATGCGTTCAGCGTTTTTTTTTTTTTTTTTTTTTTCTATTGGACTGCTGTAGGTCGTCCTAGGGGACGGTTTCTACGTAACCGGGCAGTTATTGGCGAGACCTGAAGGGTCTCCAGCCAATGGGGGGGAAGTAAAATACTTAACCTAAGCTAACTACTTGTACTACACTAACATCATGACTACCTGCAACAACAGCACTAAGGGCGACCCCTAGTGGGACTCGGACCTCGGCTTAGGGCGTTGCTGGCGTGGACATAGGGGGGGGAGACAGCTTGATGAGGGCTGAATTATCGGTGTGACTGCGGAGTCTGAAGAGACGACCGGCTCTACGACGGGAGAGCTCGGTGGATCGTGACCGGCGGCGGTGGGACGTCGCGACGGGCCTCGTCGGCGAGGACGGTATGCCGGACGGCGGCGGACGTTGTGTAGTGTGCTGGTCGATTTACTCGCCTCCTGGAGGAGGGTTATTTCGTCGTCGGGTTCTAAAAGTGTGTGCCTGGGACGGCGAACTTTACTTATGAGAGAGGGACTGTAGTCGGCCGCTGCGGCGACTAGGGGGTTCGGATGGCGGGGGGCATTGTCGAAGTAACGCTTGGAAATGCGTTTGAGGTATTGCCTGATGGTTGGCATTTTTAGATCGAGATGGAGTTGGACGTTACGCATGAACCACGGGGCAGCCGCGGCTCTGCGCAACACTCGATTCTGGAGGGTTTGGAAGGAATTGAAGCGACAAGGCTTAACGTGTGCGAACACGACGCTAGCGTAAGTCAAGATGGGGCGGATGCACGTCACGTAGATTCTCAGCTTATTTCTAAGTGACAATTTACTGCGCGCTCTAAGGATGGGGTGGAGGCGACCGACAGCGAAAGCGGCGCGAGCGCGCACCGCTTTGATATGGTCTCGGAAACTCAGATGGTGGTCGAGAATAACCCCCAGGTATTTGGCTTTCATCTCCCAAGGGATCTGTTTGCCGAACATGAGGACAGGACGGATGTGGGTGTGGGAATCACCGTGTCTCTCGAAAAGAACGGCTGCGCTCTTTTCGGGATTCACCTCTATTCTCCATTTCCGGAACCAGACCCCGAGGGTGTTGGCTGCGGTTTGAAGGGTTCGAGAGATGCTATCGAGACTCCTACCGGAATAGTAGATAGCCGTGTCGTCGGCGAAGAGAGCCAACTTGGCCAAGCCACGTTTGGGAATGTCGCTGGTGTACAGCGTGAACAGAAGGGGCGATAGCACGGAGCCCTGAGGGACGCCGGCGCGAATGGGGTGAGGGGACGAGAGGGTGCCTTCTAGGCGATAGCGGAAGGAGCGATCCGACAGAAAGTCTCGAATGATGAGCACGAGACGGTCCGGCACGTTGAATTGGTACAGTTTGTATAATAAACCGTTGTGCCAGACCTTGTCGAAGGCTTTCGCTACGTCGAAGAAGAGCATGCCCGTTTTGTACGAGCGCATAAAACGGGAGCTAATGTGTTCGACTATGCGGTGCAATTGTCGAATGCAACAGTGCTGGGTTCGAAAACCGAACTGTTCGTCGGGGATGAGTTTACGGGAGTCAGCGAAATCTTTTAAACGGATATAAATGAGACGCTCATAGATTTTCCCAAATACATTGAGAAGGCTGATGGGGCGGTAACTAGTGGGCTCACTCTTGGGTTTGCCGGGTTTGGGGATACCGATAACGGTGGCTTGTTTCCAAGCTTGCGGAAAGATGTTATTACTCAGAGCGCCATTGAAGATGGCGGTCATGAGGACTATGAGCGGGGCGGAAAAGTGTTTGATCACCTTATTGGTGATACCGTCTGAGCCGGGGGCTTTCCTAGGTTTGAGATTCCTCACTATCGTGTGGACCTCGTCTACGGTGATGGGGGGTAAGGGATCGTCGGGGTCTTCATCGGGAGGGAGGGAGGCCCTACGTTCGACCTCGCGATCCACCTTGGAAAGATGGACCGGGTCTGCGGGTTGGGTGCTGGGAGTACATTGGGCTTCTAGACTGTCGGCTAGACATTCGGACTTTTCGTCATCTTCAAAGGCCGGCCTTTGGTTCGGACGATTGAGAGGGGGAGTTGAAGCTACACAATCGGATTTTAGATTTCGTTGTAATTGCCAGAAGGCCAGATGGGATGGCTCTAAGTCGCTCAACATCTTGTCCCAGCGGGCTTCCCGAACCTCCCGTACACGTTTCTTTACAGCACGCTGTAGAGAACGCATATGGGCGCGGTTAGCTTCGCAGGGAAAAGTGTCATAGGCACGGATGGATGCGTTCTTCTCCGTCAGCAGTTCACGCACATCGTCCGGCAGCTTCCAGCGGTGTTCGTCCACCGCTGGAACTTGCCGTGAACACTCGTTCACCACGGACTGTACGTGACTGGTAAGGGAGTCGATCGCGCCCAGCGTGTCGGCAATCGTAACGATATCGTCGGGGATGGAATCTAAGTGAACGGATGAGGAAGACTTGAGGCGCTCCTCTAGTTTTCCCCAGTCCGTGACAGTTTTGGTCGGGGCGGGTTGACCAGGATCCGGGGGACCACCCCGGGGACCTAGGTGAAGGACTACGGGGCGGTGATCGGAGTCTAGCTCTTCATGCGTCTCTATAGAGCGTAGACCGAGGTTTACGTTCTTTAGGAGCGCTATGTCAAGGACATCGGGCTGATGGTCAGGGTTATGGGGGTAGTGAGTGGGACACATCGGGGCGATAACGTCGAATTCGAGCTCCGGGCTCAACTCTTCGAGGTTACGACCCGCGTGGTTGTTGGAGTTGCAGCTCCACGAGAGATGTTTGGCATTGAGGTCGCCCGCTATGATAACGGAACCTCCGCCGAGGTCAAAGAGGGCTTTAAGATCGCTCCGGAGTTGGATCTTATTACTGGAGGGAGGATTATACACCGAGACGATTGTGATCGGCTGGTGTCCTGTCATGCCTAGTCTGCATATGGAAGTTTCCAGGAATTGGAGACCAGGAGGAGGGTCTAAGGGAGTGCAGTACAGGGAACGTTTGTAGTAGATGAGAGTACCACCGCCCCTACTACGGGTCCTGTCGTTGCGAACTAATTTATAGTTAGCAATTCCAGGGTTCCTGTTGTGGGGCTTGAGAAACGTTTCCTGCACTAAGAAGATGTCAATTTGATGATCACGCAAAAAGATTGCGATCTCATCTCGTTGACCGTTAACGCTGTTAGCGTTGAAGAAGCCTAATTTAAGGGATCGGGGCTTAATTCTACAGCTTTCTGTATCCATTGGAATTTATTGGATGAGGAAAATGACTATGTCATCTAGTTCGCAGAGGACATTGATGCGAGCGATTGGATCGCCTTGAGAGGCGTTCCAAGCGGAGACTATGTTGATCGCCCACTGCGTATTGCAGGAGGAGAGGGTTTGGATAAGGCTGGGGATCGTGTCCCTAAGGAGCACTTTAGTGGACGAGAGGGAAGTGGAGGGAGCAACCGCTGTCGGCGCTGGCCTGGGAGCGAGTGCGGGGGCGAATGCGGGGGTGGGTGCGGGGGGAGCCTGTGATGTTGTGGGACTACGTGCAGGCTGTGAAGCAGCTAGCACTATAGTGGGAGCGGGGATGGTGGAGCTCATCAGGGCGGGGATAGCCGGGATTGGGGGTCTTGTGGTTGGTTGCTGTTGCTGGGGCAACTGGGTAGTGGGCCTTAAGGCGGGGAACGCCTGCTGATGGTTCAGCGCATTCCATGGGGACGGCCTTTGAGGACTGAGTCGGGCGGGGGGTTGGGATGAGAGAGGGGGGGGAGCCGTGGAGGGACTCTCTCTTTCGTGACGGGCGGCTGAACGTTTAGCCAGCTTGGGGTTGCGCTGTTTTGGCGCTTTGGCACACCCGCGATAATTCGCCGGGTGACCAGACTCGCCGCATAGAACGCAACTAGGGGGCTCAAGGCATAGGGACCTATCTTTCGGGCGTTCGCAATCGCTAGTGCCGTGGTCGCCCAGGCACTTGACGCACCTGGGTTTCGCATAGCAGTTACGCTGCGAGTGGCCATAAAGCTGGCAACGGTGACATTGACCAGGGGGACCGGACTTATTGGGGCGCTCGACGCTAATGCCAGACAGGTGGCATAAGGTCTTAATATTATAGACGGCCTTAGACTCGTCTGAAGGTTCGCATACTGCGAGGACCATGTCGTAGGGGGTGCCACCGCGGCCGCGGTGCATGCGGTGGACTTCCAAGGCGGGGATGTTTTGCGACTTAAGGTCGCTGAGGATGGCGTCGGAGTCAATCTCCTTGGGGATGCCGCGGATAACGACTCTGATAAGTCGCTCATCGGGAAGGGCAAAGGTGTGGAATGACACACTTTTTTCCCTTAGCATGCGCGTGAGATCGCGGAAGTCTTTTGAGGTGGGGACTAAGACTTTGATGCCCTGTTGGGTGGTGCGGGCGCTAAGGTAGTTGATCTTGCGATCAACACACAACTTGGACACATCGGTCCACCTCGCCTTGTCCTGAATGTACAGAGGCGGAGGAGCGGGCTCTTTCCTCGGAGCCGAGGTTTTCGAGCCGGTGACGGGGCGGGGGGAGGAAGGACGACTGGCCTGCGGGGAGGTAGTCGGGACGGGACTATGGCAGGCAACCGATGCGGGGGTCGCAACGGTTGTCTTGGGGGTTTTGGCCGGGACTTGGCTGGAGGAAGCCGCCTTGTTTTTGCGGGCACGCTTCTTTCCCTTTCCGACTACGGTAGTATAGCCTTCAGAGGATGAAGAAGCTGACGAATATGATTCGGACTCAATGTCGGAATCGGGGACTAGGGGCTCTGACGTGTCCATTGATGACGTCATCTCTGGAGCATGTCGGAGGGACGGGGAAGGGGTGTGAAAATTCGCGGAAGGCGCAGCTGCGGAGTGCAGGTGCGAAATTTCCATTGTTTCCGTAGACAATGGACCGGGAGAGAAAGGCGGTAGCGACATAAGGCTCGGAATGCCATTGTTCTCGTCGAACAATGGCTCTCCTTCGCCGAAATGATCGGTTTCGTTATCACAGGTGGGTGACAGGGGATTAGTAGTGTGCCTTATGGGCCCACTACTAGGAATTCGAGCGCCGTATTGGGCAATAAAATCGGGGTCTTTTAGAAGTTCCCGGAAGAACGCTAATATCGCAGCGTCAGACATCTCGGAAAAGATGCCTGAGCCGTGTGTAAAAAGGAGGATAAGCTTAATAAAAACGCGGCGCGCACATGTACGCGACTATTTTTAGTATCGGCCTATACGTCCTAACAATTTAATTTTAAAAACGCGATTCCCCGGGTGGATGGGCCCGGGGGTGTGTGAAAACCCTCCCTGTCGGGTATAGACAGGGAGGTTGAGTGCCTATTGGTGAGCCCTAAGCTAGTAATCCCTTCGCCAGTCTTATTGTGCGAACGGGTTCCTAAGTCTCTAGTGAGGTGCAATACTAGAGAGTGCTAGATGGGAGAGAACGGGGTTAGAGCTAGCGTCGACTAGGAGACCCCCCAAGGCCGGTGGTACTAGCTCCTTCCAATTTTCGCCTTGCCCTGAAGGGGCGCAGCTGGTGTATTGGGTCAACACCCTCTCGGTTTCGTTAACACTGCAAAGTATCAGCCGAGGACCACGAAACTGTGGATTTTCCCTGAAGGGGCACACGCGTTTGTCAAAGAAATAGACGTTCAGCCACCGCCTTGAAAAAGGCAGCTTTTGAACTTATAGTCGTGAAGTGGAGAACACTACGGCGGGGCGTAGCGATATTCGTGAGCGAGCACGTCGAGAAAGTACGCAGCGCGAGTTGCGGCACGTCCGTCCTCAGCGAGCGTCGGAGCGCGAATGCGTTCAGCGTAGGTTACGCTCGCTTTAAATAGTTTTTTCAGTCTCTTGTAAAGTGGCCATTTTTGAATTCCGCACTGTTAGAACTTCACTGACGTATTGTGTATGGAACAGCTGTTTTTTTTGTCACGAATTCATAGTTTTTTCCATCTTAAAAGTTCTACAGGATTACATTTATATTATTTATTTTACAGAAAAACTATGAACTCTACTCGTCAGAGTTCATGGTTTTTCTGTGTAAAGTGATTAATCAGTGATGCTGTACAAAGTTTAACTTAAGAGGCCCTTTCATAATTATGAAGCGTTTACTAATAAAAATGTTTTTAACGCCTTTTTGGTGCAAATTCTACTAACAAAATTGTTCCCACACCGGGAACGTTCCACAACCATCAGTCAGTTTTCTTTCCAAAATGTTTCCAACTGTTTGATTTTATTTTTGTAATCAAACAATCAGGCAGTTTATGTACTGCCGGGGTTACGGTGCATACAGCTGCGAATCCCGTGACCCCGGCCAAGGGTCAGGAGAAGGAACACCGTGGGTTTTTAGCCGGTAAGAGTCCGGCATAACCCTTCGCCTTCCCTAGGCGAAGGGTATCCATGAGGATTTTCCCAAGATAAAAAAAGGCAGTTTATGTAAACGAAAACTGTATGAATGAAAGCTTCGGCTTCGGGTCGGTTAAGATTATTCAACGTCTCAATTCTGTTAGCAGAATTGGTTCACAGTTAGGCAATACAAAAGCTACGATTGGTAAGCAAAACTCTCCTTTGGCTGGAGACCATTCAGATCTCGCCAATAACTGCCCGGTTCCGTAGAAATGGACCGCAAGGACAATCTACTACGTAGCACAAAAAAAAGAAAAACGCTCCATATTTGGACATAGACACCGGACATTATTACAACATAGTTTTTCTGAATACAAAGTAATTTGTTCACCTGCTTCCGTCCGAACTTTATACAAGGTTAGTCAGAAAGGGGGTACTAATCCGAAAGGGTGTTAAAGTACACATAATAATGAATAACTTTTGTTCTACAACTTTTCCCAAAACTCAATAGTTTAAGAGAAACAGTAGTTCAAAAATCTAAAAAAAAAACTCTAAAATCTATCTATCCCCAGTTATGATCAGCTGTGTTTACATTTTAGGTCATATTTGGGATCATGAATTAGAAGCACCATTTTCTGAATTTGTAACTAAAGCAGGGATGAAGAATTTTTGAAAAAACTAAAATAAAAATCATTTTATTTGGAAAAAAATAATATCGAATTTTGAAATTTGAACACTTGCTTTCAAACGGTCATCAGTGATACTATAAGTGGGCTTCGGATTAGTACCCCCTTTCCGACTAACCTTGTATAGATAAATACGTCAACTCGACACGTGTATCATTGCCTAAAATTATGAACGTCTCGTGTGCCAAACGTGTATAGTATGCCGAAAATAGAACAATCTCGATTTCACTATACAATGTAATAAATAGCAAGCGGAGCCAAAATTCTCTGAACTTGGTGAAAGTAGGAATAACTGAGTATTGGTGCCGATTCTGTTATGGAAAAACTCAACTTAATTTAGGCTATTGCCATCTTTTTCACTCTAATAAAATAAGAAAGAGACTTACGTAAATAAGAGCTGTCAAATGTCTAAAAGTTCCATACTTTAGACGACATTTAAAACGTGTCGACTAAAAACACGGTGAAGTTCAAGGCGTAAACTAATTTGACATCTCTAACTTAGTTGTTGTCTATCACCGTCCTTTTCTCGCGCTATCTGTTAGTAAAAGAAAGCGATTCTCTAATTTTAGTTTACTTGGTGAACAAGAGAATCGGCACCAATATCAATGAATTTCAGAAACGAATTAGTGTAGCTTATATTTTATCTATACATTACTATAAAATCGTAACAAAGCAAAAACAATACGTTGAATATTTTAGAAAAAAAAATCATTGATTCTTACACTAGAAACGATACTGATGCCGAAACAGACGTTTTTAGAATCTCTGAGTCTGTTTGTATGTTTAAGCTTCACGCCAATACTATTGAACCACAGAACTTATAATATTATAAGTTCTGTGTATTGAACAGATTTAGTTGTTTGGCAAAAATGTCCGTTATAGAGCGGGTCAAGTTATAAGATACAAATTATCACGATATAGAGTGCAGTAACCTTATTGGAAATGAGTGTGATTAGATTTAAAAAATGGAGTACCTACATATACATTGTTTACTTGTTGCGACACAATGTTATTTTCCGACTTCCACGCGGACGAAGTCGCTGGCACAGAAAGAAAGAAAAAAAAAGTATTGATTTTTTCGCCCAAGCGGACGCACAAACATAATTTTAAAAAAAAAACTTAA
The DNA here is from genome assembly GCA_905220435.1 of Amphipyra tragopoginis. Lineage (NCBI taxonomy): Eukaryota > Metazoa > Arthropoda > Insecta > Lepidoptera > Noctuidae > Amphipyra > Amphipyra tragopoginis. The sequence goes on from HG992008.1 coordinate 10,404,860, forward strand.
AAAACACAGCTAGTTCATAGTAAAATAGAAGCTATAGGTACAATAATTTCATAAGAAAAAAAAAACAATGTCTTCGTCTAGTTACGACAAAATATTTAAAAATAAAACATAAGATAGGTTTATTGAGTGCAATTGAGGCTGAGTTTTATGATTTATCTCGAAACTGTGACGAATCTATCATTATTGCAATAAATTCCAATTCCAGTTACTCGAGATATAGATCACAGAACGGTAAATTAGCTGCAACTATCAGCGCCTCGTCTGCGCAATACTGGTGTTTTGGCGCGAAAACGTGGCTTACCGCCTACCGCATCGGCGCGTGCGCATGATTCATGCGGTCACGGTCCCTTTGCGAGGTAGCGGACACGGTGTAGACATTATAGCGATTATCTTTACAACTCATCATCTGCCTAGCCTTTTCCCAACTATGTTGGGGTCGGCTTCCAGTCGAACCGGATGCAGCTGAATATCAGTATTTTACATGGAGCGACTGCCTATCAGACCTCCACAACCCAGTAACCGGGTAATACGATACTCTTGGTAAGACTGGTTGTCAGACTTTCTGGCTTCTGACCAACAGTAACGACTGTCAAAGATCTACAAATGACAGCCGGGACCAACGGCTTTACGTGCTTTCCGAGGCACGGAGGAAACTCGCTATGGTAAATGGTCACCCATCCACAGACCAACCTCGGCAAGCGTGGCTTAACCCGGAAGATCGGTCTATGCGGCTGTAATTATTTAACCACGAGCTCCTCTTTAGATTATCTTTACAACTATAATTATAAATAAAAGGGTAATTAAAACAGTGTAATTGGAAAAGAAAATCTCACCTAATTAAATTTTCCTTTCTTTCAACTGCATAAAACCAGAATTAATTGTAACAAGTTTGCGTCATAGGACAAATAATTTAATGAGAATAATTATTTATTAATTGTATAGGTAAATTATGCAATATGTAATTGCACAGTTTTCTCGAAATCTGCAGCGCGTTGTACACAAACACATCTGTCAAACAGGCTACAGAACAAAGCTAGAAAAAAAACAGCAAGCCTCACGCGAATCCATCGTTAAATCCAATACAAAATTGATGGTATTTTTTTTTTTTTAAACTTTGCCCTGCTCTATAATTTCTCTTGTATCGTGGGTGCGTTTATAGACACAAGTCTTCATATGCACAAACACCCAAAGCCGGAACAACTATCTGTAGGCCATACAAACATTTAATATTGGCTCCTTATTATACATCTAGTTTTTTGAAAAATGGAATATTACATTCTTTTCAAAGTTGATAATGGCGCCGATTCTCTTGTTCACCAACTAAACTAAAATTAGAGAATTGCTATCTTTTACTAACAGATAGCGCGAGAAAAGGACGGTGATAGATAACAACTAAGTTAGAGATGTCAAATTAGTTTACGCCTTGAATTTCACCGTGTTTTTAGTCAACACGTTTTAAATGTCGTCTAAATTTGTACGGAACTTTTAGTTCAACTAAATGTGACAGCTCTTATTTACGTATGTCTCTTTCTTATTTTATTAGAGTGAAAAAGATGGCGATAGCTATATTAAGTTTAGTATGTCCATAACAGAATCGGGACCACTATTGTTTATTACAATAAAAAAACTACAAAAAAAACGGTAATCAACGTTTTACTGAGAAGTCTATGGTAATGAGATGAAAACCATTAAAATGATTAGGTATATTGCAGATTATTAAAAACCAACTTTTGATACTGAAAATTACCTAGGTATATGAAATTACCATAATTATTTTACACATAATTATGCAAAGTACGTTAAATTAAAAAAATATATAATCTTATTATGAAAACTTTTTGTGTGAGAAAAACAAAGATTTTTAATTTTTATTTCATTATTATTTATTGTTATACGGTAATGACTCGGACGAATGTGAAATGCACCGGTTCCGTATTCATTATTCACCCTTCTCAATCTTTCGCAATTCTGCCCACCAATTCAGAACCTTATGATAAGTCAGTAATAAATCGATTCAGTTTGTTACCTCTTTTTTCTCGTAATCGCAATTGTTAAAAATCGCAATCGAACCGCAGTTGAACCACGGCGACTCAACTGTAAGCGGCCGTGGTTCAGTTGCTGTTTGTAAACAATTTTGATAGTAGAATTGACCCTGAATCGGGGGCAGCTTCGAGAAAGGCATTCAACACAACTTCTAATCTTATAATGGCTATCAATAATAAATTCAGAGCACAAAGATCGCACATGTCATGACGTAACAATAGATTAGGATTTGTATGACATCCGCTGACGGGAGTACAATCGGCATATTGTTTACTGTTTCGATTCTATCACGCATTAGCATGAATAGATACGTATGTGATCCAATATAATTTAGGAACTTTTTCTCGATTACTATTATTTCTAAGCTGTGATAGCCTAGTGCAAAGGTTCCCAATTTAATTTGGCCATGGAACCCTAATTGATCATACTTTTTTTAGCGAAACCCTAGCTGGCTATTTTGACAGCTAAAATGTTTACCTTGTAGTTTGAATATATTCATGTTAGACTCCAAGAAAGAACAAATTATAAATGAAAAATACATTATAAGTATTGCAAAACATTTATTCTAACAAAGAAATACAAAGTAGGTAATTACTTAATGTGAAGAATAATATTTTATCACATATTTTCTTATAGTAGCACTAAAATTAGGCTTCATGTCTGACAATTTGAACTCGAAGATCTGGAGCTTATGAATGGAGTGGGAGTGAGAGTGTGAGGAAGTTATGAGTCTTTTCCACGAACGTATTATTTAACTCTCGGACAGACCGCGGAACCCCTGTGACCATTTGACGGAACCCCAGGGTTCCGCGGGCAACCTTTTAGGAATCGCTGGCCTAGTGGTTGAACGCCTTCCATTTAGGCGAGGTGAGGATCTGAGATGGGTCGGCCGCACCTCTGACTTTTCAAATTCGGATTCGGATCAGAATTTGAATGACATTTCCATTAGGAAAGCGTGAAGTAAAACATGGTGAGGAAACCAGCACACCAGAGGGCTCTAAAAAGTTCTCGATGTTATGTGTAATCAACCCGCATTAGCGTGAAGCCACACTGCTCCGTTGCGTTGCGACGTCGCAGCGCTAGGTTTGGACCAATGAGACGTCGCAGCGCAACATTTGGAATCTATAGATTGGTCCAAATTTAGCGCTGCGACGTCGCAACGCAACGGAGCAGTGTGGCTTCACTGTTAGGCTCATGTGGTGTTGTAAGGGCTTAAACTTGCTCAATCTGAGAGGCTCGTGACCACCGATTATACTACTATCTCTAGCTTGTATTGTGCCACTGCTGGGTCAAGGACTTCTTCTTCTTTCCCACTGCTTCTAACTTTTTCTTAAGCGCGAAATCCTCTAGCAAGTTTTGTTGCGCATGTTGACTTGTGCAACTGACTTTCAAGCTGTGTAACCTGCCGCAACTAGTTGACTGTTGCAAGTTTTACAAACTGAACGAGCAAGCTTCTAAGTGGGTTCGGCATTTTTGAATTCAAATTAGTTTTATTGGTTTCGGTAAAGCGAAGACGCTATTCACTTTCGCCCAGAATAAGAATTTTAATTTAAAAATTATCTACTTAATAAAACAAATAGTGCACACAACCACAGTCTAATGCAGTGTTAAAAGTGAAACTTATTACCATATTTTATTCTAATTTGCATACGGTTTTGTAAGCTGCATGTTAAGTTCCCATAACCGGTTTTCGTAATTCCGCGGGCGCTATTAAGTTTCCGGTTGTCCGGTCAATGTATTTATGTATTGAATTATGAGGCAGTTGTCCTGGTTGCACAATATTTCGCACATTAGGTAATATTATAATTAAGTTTTCTTTAGAATCTTCATAATAACATAAGTTGAACACATATTGATAAATTGCAATGTTGAATAAATGGTTAGTAATAATTTTACATGATTATTAATCACAGAACAAAAAATTGATAACGAAGTTGAATGAACTAGCATAATTAAATACATGTTTCTTTTTTTGCTGAGTGAATTAAATTTACACAGTCTTGTGACGTTTTTATTTAAATAGACCGAAAATATAACCATACTTTGTTATTGATTCCATTTGTTCTCCTTTGATGGATTTGTTGAATTGGTAAACAACAGAGCGATAGCACAGTTTATTAAACTGTGGCGATAGTCTATTATATTTTTTCTTATTTTCATTTTTGCGAAGCAACATACATTGATACATTTCCGGTATTCCGGTAATGTGTGGTACCGAACTGTCGAGAAAGAAATGCGACACTTTATTGCGAGAAATTTCGTTTTCGCAGCGAAGGACAGAATTTGGTTAGGTATCTTGTATAATGGTAATAGTAGGTGTAATTATAACTGATCGAATCTCTTTCAACGTATATTTAATAAGGATTTAAATAACACTTTCATGTCTCGATGAGTAATAATCGTAAAAACCATATTGTGACTTGCATTCATTGATATCTATCATGATGTACCGACCTTCACCATTGTGCCGTGCACAGCATTTAAAACAGACTGTTATTTATTGTTTGTGCGATTTTCGATGAGATATTTTATAATTCAATAATAATATATATATTCAATAATAAGGAACGTCCAATTTCTTCTGGTACATACGTTGATTGTTCTCAAAATTTAAGTTGTCACAGAGAGTGACCTCGAGAGTGAAAGAATGATGAACGCAATTGGACCCACAGCTGTGTTCAGTTCTGTTAAAATGATATTTTATGTTAACTCAGAGAATAGAATATACTTTATTGTACACCAAAAATTGTAACAAAGCTCTTATACAATATCATAGGTAAGGTAGGATAGGTAAAATTATCATGAATTTCGGCGTAATTTTCTGTCAAAACAACAGATAGATGTAGTGGTTGAAACTAATTAAGACTTACTCCCAACTATGTGCAATATTTTATCGGTTGTTGAAATATTATAACTTGAAAATATTATCGACTTTTCGCTAAGTAGATATTTACACGAACAAAGTTTCAAATGATAACGAATTGAGATTACCCAATTTCTAGCCAATTATTGTGCCCAATTTATTCTATCTATAAAAATATTGCAATAAAAATTTAAGATGATTCGCTAATTACCAAAAAAGTAGATATAATATCTACTGGTGTTATAATTAGATGCCCTATCGGCCATACGTTGACATAACCCATACAAACTATGCTAGATAGTAACTAAACTTATTTTTGTATTGACACATTTTCGTGATAATTGTTCCGTGAGGTCAATAATTCACGGCCGTTTGGAACTTTCATAAGTACCTAATACTATCACAAAATATAAAATTATTTAAAATCTAACAGTATAAACTGTGTAAACTGTCAAACGTTAGTACAGTACCTACCATACAACTAAAAAGCATCGGCAAACTTCGTAAAACTGATCAGTTCCGAGCTGAGTGCGACTTCAAGACGATTTTTTACTAGTTCTGCAGTCAAAAATGGTCTTTACGCTGACGCAATAAGTGTGTGGCGCGAAAATGAGCGAGTGCCATTGCCAATCTTAGTTGTGTCGTACTGTGCGTTAGTTTAATTGTGAATTCGCCCATTTCCAAGCTTGTAATACTTCTGGCAACATTTTTATAATGCAGTCATAGATGGTCCCAGGATTACCCGAGTCTGACACCAGTCCCGTTACATTTTAGATTTAGGCCTTTACTTGGGCCTTCTAAAATACCAGTGCAGCAGTGGGGCTAATCATGTGGTTGGTGAACCATATTTCGTTCATAGATACCGAATCATAACTGCAAGTGGAGTGCATATCCAATCGGCAGTGGTCATGCACTGACTGCATCTTAACTGCTTCCAAACTGTATTTGGCAGTTTCAGTTGCGGTCGGGATGCAACATTTCTGACATGAATGAAATATGATTCACCAAATGTGCTGCTATTAGCAGGAAGGAACCGGAAACCTTTATTCCATAGATATTCTCCGGTACCGGTATTAGGTACTACCGGTATTATGGTTACACTTTATTTATTGAAATTCCGGTGTATGTTTTCGATCCTTGATTTTATTAGCCTCTAGATTCCTCTTTGCAAGGGAGTTTCACTTATGCAGAGCAAATAACTCATGATTGCAACAGAATCAAACTTCAGCCGTAAAGGTGCTCCCACACCGATGTTCACAAACGTTTGTCAACATTTAGATATCTGGATATCTGGGTCTGGGAGCAGTTGAAAGAAACTTATTGAAACGTTTCTAAATCTTTCAATACTCATCATCTGCCTAGCCTTTTCCCAACTATGTTGGGGTTGGCTTCCAGTCGAACCGGATGCAGCTGAATATCAGTATTTTACATGGAGCGACTGCCTATCAGACCTCCACAACCCAGTAACTGGGTAATACGATACTCTTGGTAAGACTGGTTGTCAGACTTTCTGGCTTCTGACCAACAGTAACGACTGTCAAAGATCTACAAATGACAGCCGGGACCAACGGCTTTACGTGCTTTCCGAGGCACGGAGGAAACTCGCTATGGTAAATGGTCACCCATCCACAGACCAACCTCGGCAAGCGTGGCTTAACCCGGAAGATCGGTCTATGCGGCTGTAATTATTTAGCCACGAGCTCCTCTAAATCTTTCAATACATCTAAAAATATTTCAGATACAATCCCTAGCATTTTCCTAGCAGTTTCAAACAGTAGTAGGTAAATAGTTTATAACTGTTAACGAATGATTGCGAACATTTCTCAATAAAACATTAATAATAACGTTTTGCTATAGAACAAAACAAAACTGTTTCCAACTTCTGTGAACACTGGTGTGACCACCTTAAAGTTTACTTCACTACTCAACAGAACATCTTGTCTCTGTTTGTAGTTCTTATTATGTCATTCCAAAAAGGCAAATATATCATTAAGATTCAGAGCGAAGTCTGGCGCATGCGTACAACGTAACATTCACACTACACCGACAGTTCGAGGGCAGTTCACGGCCAATGACAATGCATTCACAGAATCTTATTAGTGTTGCGTTTAATTTAATTTAATTTTCCTTATGATACTTTCCTTGTCTCACATTCTTATTATAAAATCACACCTGTATTCCTCGAAGGGTAGGGCAGAGGTGTATAGTACAGGCTCATTTCGCCTAATAGGTGGCAAGCCTATTGAGAGCATCAGAGCACGAATTCAAACTCCAGGCTGCTACCGAGAAATTCCACACGGAAAAACGCACTTTGCCCGACCTGGGGATCGAACCCTCACGCTCAGCAGTCGCACTTGCAACTACTAGACCAATGAGGTGGTCTTTATTCTGGAGGTTTTAAACACGTTAGCAACATTTCTAGGTAAATAATCGTAGGTAGGTAATCTCAACATACAGAGGTTTTCGCAAGTTAAATAAATTGATTTGTCTCAATCAGATCTATTTAAAGAAATCTCTAACATAATATTAAGTAGGTAAATGAATTATTCTAATGGATTATAACTTTCGTGCGACACATTCATATTTACGATTAATTACGGTATACTCACGTGCATTTTTCGGGAACAGTTCGACTCGCGACGTCGCCGCGTGATCAGCTCATGATTAAGGGCTCCGTTTGGGTCCGAAACTAGTCGGGCAATCCCGAAAAATGCACGTGAGTAAAGCGCGCTACACATTTTCAGTTAAAACTGTGCGATTTAACTGTACAGTCGGACTGTACAGATAAATCGTTAGGTATGTAGAAGGTGAGTAGAAACTTTTTGTTCTACACATCTAACAATTAATCTGTACAGTCAGACTGTACAGTTAAATCGCACAGTTTAAACTGAATGGTGTGTAGCAGGCTTAATCATAAATATTCTAATGGAAAAGTTAGAAATACATTTAATACTCTCTTTCTTATACGACCACTTAATATTTCCCTTTGCAGCATCAAGTTAGCTAACTCCGGTTCTTGTGCCTGTTGGCTATCATTACAACAAATTATAATAAGTGACACCTGTCTATCTTATCTCGTCATCTTTACATGCAGCCTCACTGTAGGCCGTCTCCGTCAGTTTCTCGGTCGACCAGATCATCAATCATGGGAATTTTCCTCCATCCGTCATAATATTCCCGAGGCGATCTTCAGGATGCTAATTTGTAACTCTAATCAGTTTGGAGAACATCGGACGTGGGTTCATATAAATGCACAGTTTTAATTTAAGATTTTTAATAAGTGGGAAAAAAATCTGTATTACTGATGTACATAACTTAGGTAATCGAAATCTGTTTGGTCACAATTTAAGGTAGGTAAAATAATAAAATGAAAATATAAACGCCGAAATAGGTGATATAAAATTAAAATCTTACACTTTAAAACATGTCAAACATTTATGGGATTCCAAAACACGTGTAGTGTGATCAAACTTTCCCCCATTTTTTTTTTAATTTCTTAGTATACCGATAAAAGTTTAATTAATTAAATCATTCCAATTCTTCTTCCGCGTTAAACAATGGAAAGTCGTAAAACACGGACAATCAATTTCTCACACTTATCTAACAAACAAAAGTTACACGTGGTTGGAAGCAAATTTTCCCACTTAATTTGTATCATTTATCAGTAAATCAATAAAAGTTTAACGTATTAAGGTACAAGTCCGAGACGGGCTGCAAACTGCAGACTGCAACTGCAGACCGCAAGTCGCCATCGGAATAGCGCCTTTAAGGTGTGCACTTTAAAGGTGCTATTCTGACAGCGACTGCAAAACTGCAACCGCAGACCGTAGCCGCAGATCGCACAGCAAGCAATACTACAGCCCTGTATGCTACTTTAAAGTCTGCAGCCTGCATCCGCCGACGGCAACTCACCGTCCGAATAACACCTTTAAGATGCACACCTTAAAGGTAGTATTCCAACGGCGACCGCAAACTGCAAGCGCAGATGACAGCAGCAGACAAGCGACACTACTGGTTCATACAAAATGTGACTTGCGGTCTGCGGTTGCAGTCTGCAGTTTGCAGCCCGTCTCGGACTTGTTGTACCTTTAATTAATAACGACAATGCATTTAACATTAATCAATAAACTAATGTCATATGCATAGTAAATGCATAGTCGTAATCAATCAATGCTAAATAGGGCTAAGGATACCCCCAATGTCAGCCGATAACCTATATTAATTTGTTATGTCACACTATTAAAGAAACCGTTTTGTAAATAATTATTCATTGCAACGATTACATAAATCACATATACTAAAGCGATATTTATCAAGACAGGTAGGTAAACAACATGACTGCTAATAAATGGTAGATTATGGAACAAGATTAATGGAATTGTTGAGATAGTTTGATTTGTTACTTAAAGGATATAATAACCTTTAGAGGATATGCAATGTTTATTAAGTATGGTATATTTTAATATCGATAAGTGTGAATATTAATTTGTATGTACAACTCTTACAATGTTGGTATCAATCAAGGTTTATGAATTGCTGCCATACTTGATTGATGATTGATTAATCAAGTACCTACCTCACACATTTAACCGGCATCGTCCCGCGCGACGATCCGCATCGTCAGTGCCATTGTTTATCTATTGTGTCTATAATTACAGTACTACACACTGTTAAATGCTAATTTTCTAAATATTCATTATTTACGGAAATTCACAAATCGAAAAATAACTATGGTAACAAGTTCTTGAACGCGGCGTTGCGGCTGAAAATTTGAAATAAACCCATCGCATTCTTTTACATTTATTTATTCAATAATGTATGTACACGCAATCACTACTTAGTATAAAACAAAGTTGCTTCCCGATGTCTGTTTGTCCCTATGTATGCTTAGATCTTTAAAACTACGCAACGGATTTTGATGCGTTTTTTTTTAATAGATAGAGTGATTCAAGAGGAAGGTTTTAAGCTATAAAACGTACACGTACAAAGCCGGGGCGAGTCGCTAGTACTTAATTAAAAAAATAAGTTAATCAGGAAAAGGTACTATTGCTTTTTTCTTAAAGAAATCTGTCAGCAGGCAGACCTGCGAGAGGACAATTTAGAACAGGAAATGTAGACAATAGTCATCTTTTTACCTACCTAAATTAAAGTAAAATAAAACATGTTGTCTTGTTCTAAATCTTTATATTCGTAGTTATGTAACAGATTATAGCTACTAATTATTAACCAATTTAAATACTAATTCGATATATTTTATTCAAGCAAACAAAACATAATCTTACATAAAATATAAAATGGATATCCTATTAAAACAAAATATAGAAACGAGTATTTCCGCAGTTTTGAGCGTCGTTATCGCAGTTACTCTAATTCCAGTTATTAGTGTTAATTTACTTACAAGTTATGGTTGAACTAAGTGATTTTAACTTCAACTTAATTCCGTAGCTTAACATTTATTAGCTCTTACTCTTTTCACCGTAAGATAAGTTCTTACGTTTCTCTCCAAAACGTTTAAAAAACAAAACATGGCTATTAGGCGATTACACACGTCACCGCGCACCGCCGCGGTAGGCGGTGAAGCGAATCTCAAGTCGCATTGGTCTCTAAGAAATCCGTTGATGCCTAAGGCGATTAACACACGGCTACGCGCACCGCCGCGGTAGGCGGTGAAGCGGATCTCAAGTCGCATTGGTCTCTACGAGATCCGTTGATGCCCAAGGCGATTAACACATGGCACCGCGCACCGCCGCGGTAGGCGGTGAAGCGGATCTCAAGTCACATAGGTCTCTACGAAATCCGTTGGTGCCTAAGGCGATTAACACACGGCACCGCGCACCGCCGCGGTAAACGGTGAAGCGGATCTCAAGTCGCATTGGTCTCTACGAAATCCGTTGATTCCTAAGGCGATTAACACATGGCACCGCGCACCGCCGCGGTAGGCGGTGAAGCGGATCTCAAGTCGCATTGGTCTCTACGAAATCCATTGATGCCTAAGTCGATTAACACACGGCACCGCGCACCGCCGCGGTAGGCGGTGAGTGTTAATCGCCTTACAGTTTTTTCACGGTTTACATTTTTTCGATAGCAATTTCCTTACGGCTACAATTTACGAAATGTCCCTTATGTTAGGACTCATCTTTGGTTGAACAGAGTATTGACAAGCTTTATATTTATCGTTTCCTTACTCTTATCTTATCATAGAAAAGTTGTTGGTCACGTTTTAACTTAATTGGTCCATTTTGCATAATAAAGTATTTAAACTACATATGATAATTAACAGCCTGAGAATTTTATGGATCTTTAACAGTCGGTTAAAATGACTATTAAGTAGATATTTTCAAGTTAGAATCTCATAAATAAGTTAGCGATAACGAACTTCCAATAAATATTGACTGATAGACATAAAGGAAACGTATCCGTTATTATTTTTATCTATGAATCACTTTCATTTCTAGATTGAATGATTTCAATATAAATTAATTATTACAATTTTTACATATTAAAAATTTACACTCGGGAGCAATGAATCCGGGTCACCAACATAAACCTTAACATCTCGGAAACTAAGAATGATAGCTTATTCAAATAAAATGTATAATATCCCTTTTACATTTAGAAGGAATATTTTTCTCACCAACTTTTTTGGAAGATGTCGCAAAAATCTCCTTGTCATACCTATTTTTATTTTTAAACCTGACAATATCATTTTTTTTAAATATTTTCATTAAGAGAAAATAAAAGAAAAAAAAAACTTTTTTTATTATTTATACAAAATTGACCAATTATTTGTTATTTACTTTTTCTTAACACCGTATAACCGATTAGGGGTTATACACTATTTAATATTACTTAAATAAAATTAATCAGGCGATGCTTGTGGAAGGCCTATGTCCAGCAGTAGGCGTCTTTCGACTGAATGATGATGATGATGATTAATGGATTCTTAAAACAATGTTTTTTCATGATCTACGGTTTATTAAACATTTATACAAAAAAAAAAATGGCCGGACGGATTACTTCAATACCGTTCTGCTCCATAAAACTAGTTGACAATCTTTAATCACTAAGGTTTTTAAGCTGTTCTCAAAGCAGTCTTGCTAAGAAAGAAAAAAGTTTTTGAGAAATATTTTTGCGTTTCTTCGAAGTGTTTAATAGTCTAAAAGCTATCGTCACCACACTTCAAATTAGCAAAATAGTGTGAATTATCTTAGTTTCTAAAATTACCAAATAGGTATGAGAATAATCTAGGTGACCTTAAATTGATGTTAGTCAGACAGGTCAGTGACCTATTGTACTTCAGAAAATCATTACACCTACAACAGGTTTTTATAACAATGTAGTGCAGCTATAAACTTTTTAAAACCCTTTATATCCACGTATAATTATTAATCTTAAAGTCAGATAAGAGTTCCTTATAACAACTTAATATCAGGCAATTTATATCTTTTTCATCTTGTTAAACTTCCTCATACTAAATGCACTTCAGATGAATCATACGACGTATCTCATGAATTTTTCCTTAGTGCTAGACGTGAATATAATTGAATTAATGGATTAAGTGTTGGGATATGGCTCGTTAAGATAAAGTGCATCATTAGTATAATATCTATAGTTTAATGGACTATGATAATGTCTCTTAACTAATCATGATTATATTTCTGTTTATCTATTAGAGTGAACTCTGAATTTGTCCACTTTAGAAACTTAATAACACAAGCATCCCTTAAACAGTAGAGAGCAATAAATCTTGCAACACAAACCTTAATATCTTAGAAACTAAGAATGCTAGTTTATTTAAATAAAAAGTATTTTATAGACTATTTAATATTACTCAAATAAAGGAGGATGGGCACAAATGTATGGAGTCTGGTACTGGCACCAATCGGAATGAATGATACACCGTTGGAAAGGTATTTTTGTGTAGATTATGAATAACCATGGCGCTAGTCCCGATTCACTGCCCGATCGAAGTAATCCTACTTAAAAGTTATTTATTTTTGTTACATCCTATTAAGCACACATACTTTTATTGTCATTTTTCTCAATTTTGGCTTGGTATTATGATAATTATTATTGATATTTTTCATTAACTAAGTAAATAAAACAAGATCGAAGTAAGTTTTATCATTTATTGTTGTAAGTATACAGGATGTAAAAAGATCCATAACATAGCCGAAATCTACGCACTCTGTACGTCAAACTAAATTACATTGACCAAAAATAATTGCTGGGAAACGATTTTTATTTTTAGGCATAAAAAACGCGTCCGATTTGTTTAGTAGACAGATCACCCGTAACTGAAAAAATACTAAACCGATTTTGTCGTGATTTTCATCCGTTAACTGAATTGTATTGAGCTCAAAATCTAGACTAGCTCAACTCTAGCAAATATCATCAAAATCGGTCAAGCTAAACCGGCGATATGATTTTTTTTAATTCTATTTCGAACTAAATATTCAGTATCTTCTGAAGACTATATTTCAAAACAGATAATTGATACGGGTTTGTTGCCATAATAATTATTGTACTCTTGAAAAGAGCTATCCATCGATGGTAAATTCATTTTGATTGGACATGGGTAAACGCCCATCATCCTTTAATAGTTAGGTTTATTTAATCTATAAAACACTAATATTTGAATAAGCTATCATTCTTAGTTTCCGAAATATTAAAGTTTATGTAGGTGACCCGGATTCATTGCTCCCGAGTGTACATTTGCATAAAATATAACTATGTTAGAAATATTCATTTATGGGTTATTAAATGGACTAAATAGTAACACAGACACCAACCTTTTTCTTCAAGTCGGTTAAAAACATCCTTATTATTCATCAGCGCAACAAATAGAGTAGATGCTTATGGCAATACCTACAATTCTAATTGTGAGTCATGTGAATCAGAAATGATATGCATTCCTCACAACTCTGTTTCCACCGTATCTGCATTCATTAGATGCTATGAGTATTTCGTTTGATTCATCGCTGGCATATCCTAACTAATATTATAAATGCGAAAGTAAGTTTGTTTGTTTGTTACCTTTTCACGCCTAAACCACTGAACCGGTCATCCTGAAATTTTGCATATTACGTTGTCAGGTGTACAGAAACGGACATAGGGTACCTTTCATCCCGAAAAATGTACTGTTCCCGAGGAAAATAACAATAACGTTCATAGATGGCGCTACGTGTCTTTCGAATCACGATTGATTTACATTATTATAGAAACTTTAGTAGTGTGTTAAGAGTTTTTTGAGCTTAATTAACGCGAGCGAAGCCGCGGGCAAAAGCTAGTCACGAATATTTGTTAATGAATAAATGTGAGTTTTTCTGTATGCCAGTTTGCTAGGTTTTCACGGACAAAGATACCAAACATCGACACAACTAAGATATCGCATCGGCAAACTTCGTAAAACCGATCACTTCCGAACTGAGTGCGACTCCGGTGCGGACCCGGCTTAACATTGTTCGCTAACCGAATAAGGGCGTGGCCTAACAGTTTTGTTAGCAAAAACACAATAACATGTTAGACAATTGGCGCTGCGGACCCGGCTTTAGTGACGCACAAATTAGCGACGGCTATTGATTTCTCGATCATGGAGTCAATTCGATTAACAAAATTGTTGCCAAACGCAAATGAGCCACAACCAACCAAACAATTTGACAGCTTTTGAAATTGAAAACTGTCTGAATGAACGTTTAGGCTTTGGCTCGGTTGCGATTTATCAAGGTTTCTAATAGAAACTTTCTATTAGGAGAATTGACAACATTTCAAAACTGACACGACCTTAAAACAAAAATACTGTTTCTGTATTTTTGTATCCTGAATTCAAATATATATTTTTTTATTTCTTCATTTCTGAGAAAAAAAATGAAAATGAAAAAACATGTGATGACGTCACATAAATTGTGGAATGAAGAATCACCTTTGCCTATGCATTCCATGTTTTAGATGAAAACATTAATGTCAAACAAGACATGTCAATATCACTTTTCTTATGTGACATTGATTGTTAGAGAAGACAAGAGTGTTATATGAAAGTGACATCTAACAGTTTTTTTTACGGCTCACAGTAAAGCAAAATATCGCAATTCCACCGTATGTATGACGTCATTTGGCGCTTACGTCTTTTTAGAATAAGCCGAATTTCAACATCAAAATTATGAGTGAAAAGTACATAATTTCGAAAAACGGAAAATTCGGGTGCCCTGGATTTGGATTTACTTTTATATAACGTAATAATACATGCAGGTTAAAAATATGAAAATGTTGTCAATTGGGCCCCAGGTACATCGATGTAACTTATTAGTTGTATTGTAGGTACTCTTAACTAGGTACCCAATACTTAGGGAAAAATACAGAGTTCCTTTCGTCGCGCAAAATGGTCACTTTTATAATCGGAGCGGAGCAGTAAATAAACTGATAAATAAAGTAAATAATCATTAATTTATTGTGCACATTAAAACGTCAACAAAGAGGTATTTAAAAGTCAAGACACGTCGTATAAATGCATACGGGGAAATTCTGAATGAATAAATGTATATCAAAATGTAAACGTTTGCACTGCACTCATAACAGCTGCAAAGGCTAACCCTTATTACCGTTCTCAAAGATTGTTTATGTGGATTTGATACTTAACAGTTTATTTGGTTGGGTGTAATCTGAGAAAGTTTGCAATCAAAACCATTATTTCACCGGGTTAATTCAAAAACCAACTAACTGCCCAACTCATGATTTCGAGTTATTGCGTTTTAAAAGTGTGTCCTAAAATTTCATATACTATCTTATCTAAGTTTGTGTCCTAACATTTCGTACACAATCTTATCTAAAGACAGTACCTACAAATTAAATTTTACGGAACAAACTTTCAAAACGCTATAACTCGAAGTCATGATTTGGGCAGTTGGTTTTTTATTTAACCCGGTGATTTATAGATAATAATTATGTAAGTATTATATGACACACTCAAAGGATCGCAATCAAAATATTTATTTATTTAATCTCAACAATATCATTACAGACTAAATCCAATTCGATATTGAGGTTTCTTTATTTCTACAATTTAAGATTAACAGTAAAAAAAAATTAAAAGTGCGAAGTTTATTTGATATCAGTAGGTATTTTGTTTAACATCACGCCTGTATTTTCCGAAGGGTTGGGCAGAAGCGTATAGTACAGTCGTGGACTTGAAATGTTTACCACCCTAAGGTCTATAATCGCTTGCACATTACATTTTCATAAGGTCGCTCGGTTGCTCGCAATTTGACAGGGCAAAGATATTTTTTTTCTTAATTGGCATAAAAGGTTCATTTAAAGAGGATATAATTATACTAAATGGCATAGAAAAAGAAATCAATCTATTTAGTAAATTCGCTCCTTACAACTTTTAAACTAGACACACATCCAAGAAGGAGTTCATAACATCAAAAAGTGCTTATTAGCCTTTTTGCTATAACCGACGCTTCACAATTTTAAAAAGTAATGTAAGCTGATATGACATCTTAAACCTTATTGCGCACAGCGTGAGAAGGAATCGAATTTGAAATCTGATAAACATGTCGAGACCGCAGCTATACGCTGTACATCCCATTTCGCTGTTATATTTAAGTCCCATGTAATAGGGCTCCGGTAGTACTGAGAAATTTCACAGGGAAAACCCAACAACACTTTGCTCTACCTGGGGATCGAACCCGGGACCTCACGCACAGCAGTCGCGTTTCCGACCACTAGACCAACGAGACAGTCATTATTTTGTTTAGATATAATTAAACGTTTTAATTACCGTTTCCTCATTAGTACACACATCAAAAAAAGTTTACGATCACTAGCATAAGCTGATATAATTTTTTAAATTGAACTTTATCAAGAAAAATTCTTTGTTGTGTGTTTTCTTGATAAAGAAAACTCGTGTCTAAAGAATCTAAAAAGAAGAAGAAATCATAGTATAATCTACCGTAACAAAAAAGATTTCGATTTTTCAAAGTGATCGCAAACTTTTTTTGATGTGTGTATGTTATCTTTGATTTCTGCCTCCTAATCTTAATGTTTCGTGTCGTTAAAATCCAATCTATAATTTAGTAGTCCAAAACAAGTTCCTACATAAGGAATTGCGAACTCCATCGGGACCTTGAAATGGAACGCGTTACCATAATTATACATAAATACGCAGAAGCTCATGAATATAGGCTTCATCATCACGTGAACACTGAGGCAATCCACCTCCTCGATTATACAGATGTAGTGAAACTTAAGAGGGTAAAACCGTTCGAGTTAGTATAATGAATATGTTAATAATAGCGAAATTAGTGTAGCAGTACTACCGGACACGGCACGTATTGTTAGGAGGTTCCTCTCTCTCAGGCCCTGACCACCAGCAGCTTGGACCCTGGCCCCCTTATTACAAAAGGTGGTTTAAACCGAGACTAAGATAAACCCAGATTTAAAATATACCCATCACTTTCTAACATAATACAACAAAAAGAGACGGGGCTACCCTAAAACCAGGGTTTTTCTTAGACCATCGTTTGTAATAAGGGGGTATGGGTCTACTCCCTAAGCACGAAGTCCGTGGTTTCGGCCTTAGTTACGAGCGTTTCCTACTGTTTATCAACTACGGACGTACGATTATTTCGGGGCAAGAACTAAGAATGAATGACAACACGATTTGACAGTTGTCCCTACTACCGATGTGTTTTTGCCCGTCCGAAAAGTTGAACTTGACACTTGTTTTGTTCACTTCTACGTTTCGGGCTACTTTCGGACTGGCGACTAACTTTGTTGACGGACTTAGGGAGTAGGTCCCCTGTTCCCGATGCCGGTGGCCTACTATATTTACATTTTGAAATGTTCTTTGTTTTTTATAGAAATATTTAAAAATGTATTGAATAAGTTAAGTTGAATGAATAATAATGAGTGTCACCTATAAAGAACACAATGAACAAAGTGTCGTCGTCTTAACCAAAAACGATGAAAAGTGTTTATTTTATTTTTGTAGAAGTTAAAGTTAAAGTAAAATTACTCAGAAGTCTTTAGGCTAGATTATAGTATAAAAACAGCTTCATAAATAAATAAATATTAGTATTACACTAGATTTTTTGCTATAAAAACTTCTTCAATACAAATTCTGTATGTAATTCCGATTAGTGTTAGGTCGTTTGCCCACCGACGCCGTCACCGAGAACGAGATGACGTTGCCGAAGTAGCGTAACATACATTACTATGGCTGCGTGTTCACCGCACGTCCGTCATCCGAGCGCCGTCATATCGGCCGCCGAGATTGTGAGTAGTTCGACGCTACCGCTAGAACTCAGCCGAGATCGTGACGGTCCGAAATGCCGGCAAATCGGCAATACAAAACGCGTCTGCTCTTGTCCACTACATCCGAGATTGACGACGCAGGTGCACGGACTTTTTCTTATGTTGGGAACCACCGAGATCGGTAGCGGTGGACACAAATGATCACCGTCAGGTCGGTCCGAACTCGGTCTGAAATAATCTCGTTTCTCGGTGACGGCGGCGGTGGACAAACGCTCTTACTTTAATTAAGGCCCGGTTCTTACTGCCTAAAACGAATCGGTTTGCTTACCAATGTTAGCATTTTTTATCGCCAAACTTGGCGTATAAATAGACTCGTAAGCTATTTTTTCCTGTGACAGCTACTAACGTATAGGAGGATCTACAAGGTGTAACATAAATTAGTGTACAACCTCTTAAAGGATCACTGTACTCATAATTATGAACAACTTTTACTATGGGACCAAAGCTGAAATCGCAAAAAAAACAGCTAAGTATTCCCTACATTAATTTCGCATAACTCGTCAAAATGTAGGGAACAGCTGTTTTTTTTTCGCGATTTCAGGTTTGGTCCCATAGTAAAAGTTGTTCATAATGATGAGTACAGTGACCCCTTAAGAGGTTGTACACTTATTTATGTTACACCTTGTATACTATACAAAGCTAAGCTGGGTCTTGATTTTGACCAATAACGCTAGGTAAATCATAGGAATTATCCATAAAAGATTGGATTCCAAAGATCTTCCAAGAGCGTTCGTATGGTTCGTGAAAAATCTATGGCCAACATCAGCGTAGGCCTAATAGTGCATGAAAATAAATAGATAATACAATTGGTGGCAAAACTTCTAATAATCACTAGTTGATAGCCTTACCTCCGGTTTCTGAATTGAGAATTCTAAGATGAGCAGTACCTACTTAAGTAACATTTGAGTACGGAGTTGTCAAAAAAATGGTGGATTTTAAAGCAATATTTTTTGACAACTCCGTACTCATATTTTACTTAAGTATTGCTTAACTCGAATTCTCAATTCAGAAACCGGAGGTTATTGTCTTCCAGCTATGAAAAAATATTTAAACAATTAATGCACCATTAAAACATATAATTGACATGTATAAAGATTACTATCGCAATTATTTTTATCAAGGGGTAAAAAATTAACAATGGAAGAGACTTTTCAAAATTGAAATATATATAATTAATTACATTAAATTATTATTATAAATAGATACAGCCAGTGGTGGGAACATGCATACAACCTCATATCATACTGTTGCTGAACATAATGATGATGACGTAATAAATTTGCATAAACTTTACCTCTAATATTTTTGCCAATACGACTACTAAGTATCTACGAGGTTAGTCGGAAAGGGGGTACTAATCCGCAGGCCACTTAAAGTATCACTGATGAATGTCTTAAGTGTTAAAATTTAAAAATTCGGTATTCATTTCCATGCAAAATTATTTTTTTACCTTAGTTACAAATTCATAAAATGATACTCCTAATTCATTACCCCAAATACGACCTAAAATGTAAACACAGAGGATCATAACTGGGGATAGATAGATTACAGCGTTTTTTTTTTAGATCTTTTACCACATACACATCAAAAAAAGTTTGCGATCACTAGCATAATTATGTATGTGAAGATTCCGAATTCAAAGTCCAACTGAAATCTGATTTATATTTATCTAGATAACTATCAATCTTTATTTATCATGATAATTATCGCTTTAAATCCCGATTAGAAAATTCGGTTTCAAAAAGGCTACATAATTTTTCAAAGTGATCGCAAACTTTTTTTGATGTGTGTATGTCTCTTAAACTACTGACTTTTGGAAAACTTGTAGAACAAAATGTAATCATTATTATGGGTACTTTAACACCGTTTCGGATTAGTACCCCCTTTCCGACTAACCTTGTATAGGCCGTCCATTAAAATGTTGTATAAAACGTAAACAAACCATTCATCGTGAACCATTCATTTTGCTTCAAACATTGTTTAATGGATGGGGTTGCATAAAAAGAGCCTCCACGATTGACAATACTTAAGTACGTCCGGCGCACCCTGGGCAGTCAGCCTCGCTACCATCCTTGCCGACTGGATAATCTTTTCAACACAGCATGAGCTTTTCTCGTATAGCTCGTGCTGACACGAGAGAAAAAGGAGAATGGATTCTTAAAGCAAAATTAACACGATCAGGGCTCACGTTCACGATCAAAGGTTTACAATTGATGTTTTAAACTTTCGCGATTAGCACACATTATAAAAACAGTTACTCTGATCTAATCGCGTAGGTAGTATAATTTTAAAAGGCACAATATTCCTTTTTTATCCCGACGCATCGACCGAATTACACCAAAAAAAATACATTAAAAAAGTTATATTGTACCTTTTAAAATTAAATACTACGCGATTAGACCAGAGTCGGTATTTCTATGATGTTTTTTTTATATTGTACTTCTGTAGATGGTCCTAGGGGATCGTTTCTACGTAACCGGGCAGTTATTGGCGAGACCTGAAGGGTCTCCAGCCAATATTTTTATGATCAAAGGTTTGTTTACCTTTTATACAAAATTGTATGCCCAGACTATAAATATGTTACTTCATCATCATTCAACCGAAAGACGTCCACCGCTGGACATAGGCCTTCCCCAAGGTCCATGTTGGGGGGGTTTGCCATAATCGCCACGCTTGGCAGGCGGGTTGGCGATCGCAGTATGGTTGTTAAAGTACTCAGAGAACGCTACTGCCCATCCTCTAGTCGCCTTTTACGACACCCAGGGGAAGAAATGGGGTAGTGCTATTCTTTACGTTCGGCACCACACGGTACACGTACGATATGTTACTTTACATTGAACATAAACCTTGTACTTCCTTTGTTACTCGGCAATACCAAGAAGGACTTATCAAACGATACGATTTCAACGGAAAGGCTGCCAATCACAGCATGATGTAACCATTGGGTCAGTGTCCCACTTACAGTGATACGCACTTGACCTGCTGTCCCATAAACTTACAATACAGCAAGATATCGTAATTAAACAGTCATTATAATTAATAGAGTAATAAATGCATTAACATCCTCCTTTGCCTGTCCTAGTAACGTACATACAGTACCTACTGCGACGATCGCCTCGGCAATCTTCGTATTTGCGAATTTTTACGAACTATTCGGACCAATTATGTGACCTATTCGGAATTGATCCAAATAGGACGGAGCGGGGTTTATACAGGATGTCCCTGTAAGTATGAATCAAATCGAATAGGGGCGTGGGCAAGGTCATTTCAAAACTTGTAGTAGTAAAAACTTGAGTAAAATTTTTGCCAGACCAAAAAAGCCTTTGCAGTAAATATTTTTTCTTATTGAACACATGTTTTCTAGCTACATAAAAGTATTACCACAAGAAAGGCCTTCTGTTCGCCAAAGTCCTGAAAAAAGTGCTATCTCTGATTGTGTTTTTTTATGATTTTTTCCTATGCGAAGTAATTGAAAAAAAAACAACAGTTGGTCATAACTTTTGAACCGTAAAAAATTGCACCAACATTCTCAGGGTTAAAAAGTTTGGAAATTACATTGCCCACGCCCCTATTAGATCATATATCGATTTGATCGATACTTCCAGGGACACCCTGTATAATCTCATAAAGACACACAAACAAAGATTAACCGGGTCGCATAATTCGTACAAATTCGGAAACACGAAGATTGCCCGTACTCATCACTTATGTCGTAGTACGCAAGGCTACAAATCAAGCTGTTTCCAGTATGATCTCTTCATACTATCTGATATGTCATATGGTTTTATTTAAAATGAAACTGATATGAAATTAAACCATCTGTGATAGCAGCAGGAAAAATTACTACAAAAGATGTAATGACATATTTTTCAGTATACATATAACATGCAAAGTGTAGGAATCCAAAATTTTCATCCAATTCTTTGTAATACCTACCACACTGAACTATTTTGATATGTCTACACCCGTACGCTTTCATGTTCATCTTGCGCTTTCAATTCCTCTTGCGTCAAGCGTATGCAACATAACAGAGCACTTTTACCAAGCCCAGTCGCGGCTTTGTCTGGGAGAGAGAGAGGGAATGACGCTTTCGTTATTTCCTACTTCCTGTGAGGTATGTCAATGTTGCCATACTACATGTAGATTGCCATTCGACTCGAACTAGTATTGAGGCATGCGCTATTGCATGCGCTATGGCGCTTCACGCATGCTTCAGACGAAGACGCAAGATGAACGTGAAAGCGCACTGGTGTAGACATAGCGTAAGACTTTTTTTCTTATAAGAGTAACGGTCAAATGGCTATGGTTGAGCTGCGGCGTCTCAAATGCGATTTCAAACAACTTTGTTTATAGAATTGGCAATTATCATTTTATAGGCCGGGAAAACGCTAGAAAGAAGAATTAATAATAGTTATATGCTTTAAATATACTACCGAGTAAAACGGCAGGCTTAATTTAAAGATAAACAGTGCTAATTAATATGCTAATTCGAACCACGACAAAACAAGTAATGTCACGGAACCGAATGGAATTAAGTAGTAGGAACTACATTTATTTTATTACGTTATGTTATTTGTTATTTTTTTCTTTTTGGTTAATTTTTGTACTCAAGACTTGGTATTACATTACTCACAGGTCTGTGGTCAAGACTACATTGTTCTCTCTTAATTATCATAAATCATATTACTGTATTTACTGAAGTTGTTAAAGATATCCTTTTTTTTAAAAGAGTAACCATGGAGTTTCTTGCCGGTTCTTCTCCATAGGAAACGACTAATTGGAACCGTGCACCTAAATTCGACTTTTCATAAGCGCCTGTATTGGTTTATGTGAAATAAAAAATTTTGATTTGATTTGATTTGATTTTTAACATACAGTGACTAGTTACCTTGCAACCTTTTACTAGGTAACTACACCAATTAAACTTGCCCCAGAAGATTTTTTGCTAAACTCGCAATAATATGTACTTATCTGTTTGTTTTTGCGTCCAAATGACCATTAGTGTAAGTTGTTTTTACTGCAAAAACATTCGCACGTATTCAAATGCCCCGTTTTTCCACAAGAACTTTACGCTTTCTTAATTTACAACTACTTTAGCATAATTTAGAACTTTTTGGACAAAAGTTTTTTTTTTCTCCTAGTTGTAGTAGATAACAAATATTCTTCGAAATCTTATTAGCCCGGAAAAAACTAGGCACGGCTAACTAATAATATTTATACATTTGCAATTTAAAAGATGCCATTAGGAAATGTAAAACAGTTTTTTTGTTGCTAAGCTCTTGTTCTGAGCTGCTATAAAATGTAATATATTATTTTTATTTCTAACAACTTATGATTTGATCTGCAATCAATATGTTAATATCAAAACCGAAAATAGAATTCCTGATATTAAAATAGATTATTATTATAGATTTGAAACGGTATCTAACAGTGCATGCAAAAAATGATGTCATTATAAGTAGGTTGGTAACTAAGTCAAAATTATTCAAATAAAGAACACATACCTATAATGGCAACGACTGCTGTGATGTTTTTATAATTATAAATTGGCTTCGTTATCAGCATTTGGTACACACGGCTACACATCAAGCTATACATTTCCAGTTTACACTGACCTCTCATTGTAACGAAATCCTATACAATGCGAGATCAGCTTATACTGGAAATGTATAGCTTGATGGGTAGCCGTGTGTACTAGGATACATAATTATTATTATCATAGAATAAAAATTAAAAACCGGCTAAATACGGATCGTTCACGCATCAATTCAGGGTTCCTTAGCATGTACAGACGCCAGCACATCAAGCTACTACAATCTGTCAAATTTCTTTAACAGATTTTCTTCTTTGTCGCGAAAGCATTAGGTTCAAGATTGATTGGGAAAAATTGACAGTTTCGGGTAGCTTGATCTGCTGGCGTCTGTACTAAAGCTTTGAATAGGGGGTTATTTCACGGACCGCAGAATGAAATTTGTTGGTAAGTAAAAATTGCATTCTACGATTGAACACATTCAACGAAAATTATGTTGAACAAAGTATTTAAGATAGGATATCTAAAAAACTTGTTTCATTAAATACTATGTTCAAAATAATTTTCGTTGAATGTGTTGAATCGTTGAATTTAAATTGATGATCTTGATGCCACGGAACCAGAAAAATCTTAATATAAACCGGACGATCCTAACGTGGATGCAATGTTGTCAGATTGCCTATATTGGACTGACACTTATATCGCGAAGAATGTTCTATAAATTATAATAATATTTAAAAAACATTCGTTTATTCAATTTGTGTAGAATTTCAACATTCCGCAATACATATCTTCTGTTATGGGACGTTGATCCAGTGTTCTTGAAATACATTTTAAAATTCACACATACGAAGTCGTAAGTAAATAATACTTATTTATGTATTTAAGTGTAGAGAAATCAATTGACCTCATAAAACTATTTGTTTGCAATTCAATGATAAAAACTAGATAAATATATGAGTTATCAACTACTTAATCAATGTATAAAAATAATACAAACAAATTTTTTATTTTAATCTATCATTAAAATAAAATTTGTTGTTGAAATGACGGAAAACTAATTATTCATTAGAATTACTGATTATTTTTCTGTGTGTGGTAATCTTTGTATTTACATTGTAGACATGTACTTACGTTTAAATTAAGTAATCAAAAAACATTACACAGGTTTATTAATTTACTAGCTTTTGCTCGCGGCTTCGCTCCCGTTAATTTACGGATCCCTAATTTTTTGATCCCAAAATATAGCCTATAGCACTCAGAGATAACGTAGCTTCCCATTGGTGAAAGAATTTTTGAAATCGGATAAGTAATTTCGGAGATTACCTCCTACATACAAACAAACAAACAAACAAATTCTACCTCTTTATAATATTAGTATAGATTTCTGGTTTATCAATATTTACTATTTGTAAGATCGAAGTTTAATTATGAGAAAAAAATATTTTTAATAAAAATCTTTATTAAAAAATGCACTAAAAATAAAATATGAAATGAACTAAAAAGTAATAAATAATTCGGACCATCTGAGAACTAAAAACTTTGAAACGGTCCTGTTATACTGTTAGTTAATTTTCTTTTAGTTTTGTTAACGTTTCATTTGCTTTGTTCTTACAAAAACAAGAGCAAAAAATCTTTTGTACCTATCTAGCCTGTTTGAAATTCTATGATTCTATTCTCATTAGAGCTCCCAAAATTCAAAACACAAATATAAAAAATACATACATTACTTTAACAAACTCGTTCTAGGTATCTAAAAATTTAACCAAAAAAACTAGATTCTTAAAAAAACCGGTTATGTTATCTAGACCAGTGAGTGGTTCTCGACTGCTGGTGAAACGATGCGGACCAAATTTTGAAAATCTTATACGCATAAAATTACTTCTATAGAAAATCATTGCTCGTAGAACGAATGGCCGATGGGGCCGAAAGGTTCTGGAGTGGCGACCGCGTACTGGAAGACGCAGCGTGGGTTGGCCACACACAAGGTGGACCGATGATCTGTTGAAGGTCGCGGGAATCCGCTGGATGCGAGGAGCGGTCGATGTGGCGATGCTTGGGGGAGGCCTATGTCCAACAGTGGACGTCTTTTGGCTGAATGATGATACGCATAAAATTACTTCTATACAAGGTGTAACATAAATAACGCATAACCTCTTAAGGGGTCACTGTACTCATCATTATGAACAACTTTTACTATGGGACCAAACCTGAAATCGCGAAAAAAAAAAACAGCTGTTCCCTACATTTATGTTCGGATAATTCGTCAAAATGTAGGGAACAACTGATTTTTTTCGCGATTTCAGGTTTTGTCCCATTGTAAAAGTTGTTCATAATGATGAGTACAGTGACCCCTTAAGAGGTTGTGCGTTATTTATGTTACACCTTGTAGAAAATCTAATACAAGGAGGATAAACAAACAAACCTACCTACGTGCTTTATTTGTATAATAAATAATCTTAATAATCCATCCTCAATTCATCCACCGTTGATTATCGCCAAAAGATTGGTGGTCTGTCGCAACTCGCAACACAAGTTTGGTCATATGTGTTTTCTACCTAGCTTTTTCCCAACTATGTTTAACCAGTAACCAGATGCGGCGGAATACCAGTATTTTACACGGAACTGCCATCAGACCTCCGCAACCCAGTTACTGGGCAATGCTCATATCCTAATGTTAGACCGGTTGTCAGCCTTTCGGGCTTCTGACTACCCTTAACGATTGTCATAGGTATTCGAATGACACCGGGGACTGACTGTTTAGCATGCTCTTCGAGGCACGGAGGGATCTTGATGTGTAACGAACGGTCACCCATCTACGGACTTACCGTGGAAAGCGCAGCTTGACCTCGCAAATCGAACGATCCGTGCGGTTGGTAATTAGCCCTTATTGGTCAAATCGGCCCTCGACTCACTACTCTTGTGTACTCGTGACTCTAGTGCAGGGATGCACAGACCGCGGCCCGCGGGCCGCATGCGGCCCTCCGTCGATGTACAATGCGGCCCGCCAGCGAATTAAACTCTTTTATGCGTTTGTATAAAAATACTGCATTCTATCAGTAATGGCCAGCTTTAGCTTCTGAATAAAAATTTTGAATTTTATCAAAAGCACCATACACACCATACTTACTTATATTTTTTTAAGAAATCTAATTTCAACTTTTTTATTGTTTTTAATTGTGGTGGGCCCGCCTTTAGCTCATAGTTCGCTCGAGTGGCCCCCAGTCCTAATAAGTCTGTGCATCCCTGCTCTAGTGTAACACCGAGCCATGGTATGATTATTCATAGTATTGTCTAATTGTCTATCTTATTACTACGAGTAAAACGTCCATGAAAGCCAAGTCGATGCCTCTACAACCTTAACCTACATTGTAGTAAAACAATTTACCGTTAGCGGAGAGCACTTACCTACATTATCGCCTGTACGACAACAATGGTTTGCGACGACACGACTATGGAACTTTCATTTTTTATTTTCAAGATGGCTGTTTTTCTATACTCTTCCTTTGACTTCAATTTGTAACAGTTCGAATGTAGCACGGAATTTTATTAATTAAAATTATCTATTTTAGTGGCTAGCTAGTTTATTAGAAGATACATTATCGGTCAATCACCTATGATAATTATGCTTGCCTGGTGGCAAATCACAAATCTTTAGGTTCATTGATAGGTCAATGAACTTGATATTAGTAATAGGGAGGTGTCAAATCAAATCAATCAAAAAAATTATTTCACATAAACCAATACAGGCGCTTATGAAAAGTCGAATTTAGGTGCGCGGTTCCAATTAGTCGTTTCCTATGGAGAAGAGCCGGCAAGAAACTCCATGGTTACTCTTTTTAAAAAAAGGTTATCTTTTACAATTTCAGTGAATACAGTAAGTACTATGAGAGAGAACAATGTAGTTTTGACCACAGACCTTGGAGTAATGTAGTGCCAAGTCTTGAGTACAAAAATTAACCAAAAGGAAAAAAAATAGCA
This sequence comes from Amphipyra tragopoginis, assembly GCA_905220435.1. Classification (NCBI taxonomy): domain Eukaryota; kingdom Metazoa; phylum Arthropoda; class Insecta; order Lepidoptera; family Noctuidae; genus Amphipyra; species Amphipyra tragopoginis. Next base: position 10,432,591 of record HG992008.1, read on the forward strand.
AAAAGGTGTACTCTAGCACTTCAGTGACATCTGTTCCATTCATGTTTTCAACGATATTATCAGTCTCTCCCTCTGTCTCTGTCGTATCAGCACGAACTACTACGAATGCTATATGAGAATAGCTCATGCCGTGGTGAAAAGATTAGCCAGTCAGCAAGGTAGCGGGGCTGACTGCCCAGAGTCGGCGTCGTCGTATATGCGCCGGACATGCGTCGATACACTCGTTCAAGGCTCTTTTCATGCACCCCAAAAAAAGCAGATAGAGACAATAAAAATAGGACAGCACTTCCGTTCCAACGTTAAAATATTTGACGAGAAAGTTTGAAAAACAAAAGTCCCCGGAATTAAATTTAAAAATTAACAACTTACCTTTAGGTATCTTTAGCTGACTTTGCACAGTATATGTTAAATTCCGAAACTCCAAATCCATCTTGGTTTAGCTGAAACAAAAATAACACTTATAAATATATCACTCACTGTTTTTGTTTATTTAAAAGACTATCACAACCCTAATTATAATAAACAAATCTTAGAGAACAACACCGCAAAGGTAATTAGAAACTCAGACTTCTGAATTGAATCCGGGAAGGCTTTTAAGATTGTTTTGTGTAAAACGACGACATTTGTAGTAAAATCCATAATCAAAAACCAATGATTTTGACTTAGATGAAGGAAATAAAAAGTCACTTCATTGTCATTTAGACGTTTGTATATTATTGAGAATATTTTTGTATAGAAATTTTAACCATGAGCAAAGTGTAGAAAATATGAAGAACAGACTTTTTACCCGACTACGGCGAAGCCAAAAGGAAGGGTAATGATTTTGGCAGTCTATGTATGTATGTAAGTTTGTATGTTCCACCGTAGCGCCTAAACTACTAAACCGATTTTAATAAATGAGGTGTCAAAAGATTTGTAATAATGACCCGGGTAACATAGGCTATATAAATTTTATCTACATTTTATATGAAGGAATATAAACCTAAGTTTCTAACCTCGAAAAAAATTAAACTGAGATAATCATCACGTGTTTGATATCAAAAGAAAGGTCTTGGCGAGCACATTACAAATATGTATATATATATATATATATCATATTGTTTAAGTCAAAACATATGTTTAAAATGCGGTCGTACAGTTCGCGCGGTCCAGTCGTTTCAGTTATAAATAACAAACCAACATTACGTTAGAATTTACGTTTACGTTACATTTCTTAGAATGCGACGATGTAGATATTGCACGGCTAGTGTATATGCCCGATCGGGAAACGGAAAAGTATTAAATAAAAAATTAAGTTAAAAACTGTCACCCGACTACGTAAAAAAGGGGTCTAAAAAGGACAAAACAAGAAAACAATTCAAATAGAAATCCAAAAATGCATAGGTACAAAAATGGTCAAGGTAGAGCCGTGGTCGCACTTACTGTAAACCTACTATGATTATGTGGGTGCCAGGAACGCCTTCATTAAACAGACATGGTATGTATAGTATACAGTAAGTGCGACCACGGCTCTACCTTGACCATTTTTGTACCTATGCATTTTTGGATTTCTATTTGAATTGTTTTCTTGTTTTGTCCTTTTTAGACCCCTTTTTTACGTAGTCGGGTGACTGTTTTTAACTTATTTTTTTTTTTCTCTGTCTTTTAATAAGAGAAGGTATCCTACAATTTGTAAAGTCAACAGCAAAAGTCAATGAATATTTTAGTATTCTGAAATTAACCATCGTAGATTCTTTAACACGTACTAGTATTTACAGTATTACATACGCTATCAATATTTTAAAAATAAAATGATTACTCGCAAGTTTTAATCCTAAAATACTTTTGAAACTTTAAACAATTAAGTATCATCATTAAATGACGTCGACTATACAAATTATTTCTACTCATTACTAGGCGTGAATTACATAGAAGCGGGGCGTAAGGTTCAGGCGCGGCGCATAGGCGTGTCGCTTTCATTCATTTTGTACGAAAAACATATGAAAAAGACGCGACTGCGCCGCGCCTGCGCCGTAGGCCGTTTCCATATAATTCAGGCCCTAGGATACTCTCTTCATGGATGTCGCAGAAGGCGACGAAGACATCATATCCGGAAAACATTCAAGAAAACGTCATCCATCGGAAGTCTCATAGTCAATTCAAAATATTCAGATGCATAATGCATCACAAAAAAAAAGTAAATTATGTACAATAAAGGTTGCATTTACAATGTTTAATGGTTAATTAGGCATCAAAATGTCAATAACGAACCTTTTCTTTTTTAACATCCGCGTCATGAGAGTTCATTGCCGTTCATTGCATTGTACTCGTAATAAAATTATAAGTGGTAACATTTTAAAGTAATTTTACTTTCGACAAATATGGTGCAGTAAGATGAATCCAGAAAGTGTAGTATAGTGCAGTAGCCTGTAAATATAGAATATTGAACCACAGCATAAGGTTTTTCCGCAAACGCATTATGGGTTATTATGGAACACAGTAAACACGGCTTGGCGCCGGATTTTAATGTGGTAGCTAGTGAGGTCGATCGTATAGATCCTACCACGTCGCGTGCTGGGTTTTATTGAATCTTACAACACGCGTCTATTTTCGTGCGGTGAGGAAGTTTTATATTAGTAAAACTAGCTAGCTTCCGGAACGTTTTTACCGGGAAAAATCTTAAATTTAGATTCATAATGATTAAGCATCGTTTTAAAACACGGTTCTAAGTCTTTACTAACACGAAAAGGCCACAGCTAGAATGACGTACCTATGTTGCGTATTTTCAGCATAACAACACGACAAGTTCCGTAACTATACAAGTCAAGGGTATATAATAACCTTTTATTTTGAACCGATAGGTACATTTTTAAATTAATTTCCTATACAGGGTGTAAACGAATTCGTGTAATTCCTTCTGTAATGTAAGGGTTTTTATAAGGACCTACATATTTAATAAAAAAAATATGAAATAGGTAGGTTCTTATAAAAACCCAAAACTATCATTTCATCATCTTAACTATGTACCTATAATCCCCGAACCGGAAAAATAGAGTTTTAATTTGCCTTAAAAATAATGTTCTAAAAACAATGGAAAATCAGATGTATTTCAAAAATGAAATTCAAAGAAAAAATGAATTAAATAGAACATGTTGATCGTTTGTTCAGTAGATAGGTACCTATAGCTCAAAGTGCATACATGTCATTGATCTCATCAGATAGTGTTGATAAATGTACAATGTCAATCCAATTTAATATAAGGAAAAACAATATAAAACCGATTTACTAAAAAAAAAACAGTCACGTGTTTAACAAAAAATCTAAAAAAGTAAATAATAATCGGAAATAGATTCGATTGAAACAATATCTAAATTTTTAATAGCAGCTTTAGATAAAAAGACCGAAAAAGATTTTTTACCTTTGTATGAAATTAGATTGACTTACACTATATTAAAGTTATACAGCTAATAACAAAAGTCATTCAACATATAAAAAAAATTATTTGCATAATTTTCAACGTAAACAAAGAACCGCATCTGTTGACAAATATAGGACGAGTACATACGTAGGGCGACCCACTTGGCACTCTCCAGTACGTTTTTATAGCCAGTACAGTCATAAAAACATGCCGATGTAATGTACATGGACGTGCAAGTACCACTCGACCGCAGGCCTAATGAATCGAGAATTCGAGATGCGGAAAATGAAGTATAGTAAAAAGAAAAACATTAAAATATTCGTACACCCAATAAAAGAGATAGGTACACAGGCAAAAATTACATTTGTATTTTAAGAGATATGCGGTTTTGCCATCGCTTGTCTGAACAAGTGCGTATAAAAAGTTATTACGCATACAATTACTGTGACAATTGTCTACGTAGTGCATTGATATCTGTTGTTTGCCCGTATACTTAACTCTTTTGTTGACCTACGTTACATATTTGTATAATATATTACTTAAAATGTAACGTAGTTATAGAAATGCCTAAGGCATTAAGTTCGCCTCTGTACAATTTTGCACATAAAAAATAAATAAATAAAACATGATGCCAGTTGCCTACTAAGCCCGTTTACATTGGTAGATTCTAATACAGAAGATAGAAAACTGAAGATACCATTAGGTACAGGCCAAATGTAAATTATCCACTAGTACTGAACTGCGCGAACAAGATCTACATTATGTACCCTACTTAGGGCAACGGGCTTTATTAGCCTGTTCATTGAAGGTACAAATTGAGCAAGCGACTGAGAATTCCAAAATTTCTGTGATTTGATGATGAAAATTATGTATTTGATTGATTCCTACTATCAACTTAATATGACCCAGATATAATTAAATTTCAATTCCATGACAATCTGAGAAGCCTAAAACACATCTTCGTATTAATTTTTAATCTAGAATAATGGCATAAGTTGAAACTCCATATTGTAAGATTTATTACACTTACAACGTTTTGTTTTTGCTCTTTCTACAATTAGCTATAAAGTATAAAAGTTTACTTCTAACAGCAGTGTCTTGTCAGATAACATGACCTATTCATGAAGCAGAAGATTATAATTATAAATATTAATAAAACCCAGCACAATGGCGCTCTTAAGGAAAATATATAAGTATACATAATATTATGCAAAGATTAAAAACAATACATTTAAACACTTAGTCCCTGCTATATTAATAGGTAATAACAGAAAATAATGTCACATACTCGGGTGTATTATCATTGCTTATGTATGATTTGATTCCTAATGCTAAGGAGTGCAATTGGTAATAATTCTTGTTATTGACAAGAATGTTGACAACTTATGGGATACTATATCTATGAGTAATTCAGTATCTATATCACGCGTCAGAAGTTTTTTTTTTAATTTTCACGTAGATACCACCAACAACTGTACAAAGTTTTAATTCAATCGGATGAACGATGCGCGAACGTATAGAAAATGAAAACAAAAGAACATTAATTTTAATTGAATAGATAATTGCCTCTTTAATATCTCTATTAGTCACTGTTAGACTGATTCTATTATCATTTATCATCTAACAATATTATTACCTTAGTAAAAGAAACATTTACTAACAATTACTTCATTCCAAGTGCAATTTTTGCAAAGTACTTGAAAACTTGGTATATTTGAAATTGTTAAATTCCAAAACGAAGAAGCAGAGCAGTGATAATGCAAAAAAGTCTCCCTCAATATTTAATTGTACGTAGGAACAAAAAAGCTAAGTGATGTTCATTTAAAGGTGATTGATGGATCCCGAAATAATAATTTTAATGAAGTGGACTATGAACACCTAGGTGATTATTTTCACGGGTGATCAAAGGACACAAGTGTCGCCTATGGTCACAGAGGTGATCATAGCGGAATTGACCAATTTCGAGATTTGAGCGGCTTAATGGTAAGCTGCTGATTAACATACTGTAGACAATGGTGTAGATTCTCTTGTTCACTAACTAAACTAAAATTAAAGAGTTGCTATCTTTTACTAACAGACAGTGCGAGAAAGGGACGGTGATAGATAAGAACTAAGTTATGTCAAATTAGTTTACGCCTAGAACTTCACCGTGTTTTTAGTCGACACGTTTTGACATGACGTCTAAATATGTATGGAGATTTTAGTTAATCTAAATTTGACAACCATTATTGACGTCCGTCTCTTTCTTATTCGTTATTTAATCTTATAACAGAGTGAAAAAGATAGCAGCATCCTAAATTAAGTTCAGTTTGTGCACAAGAGAATCGGCTCCAATGTGTTATCAACCAAAACGCTTAAGATGCGGGTCTATCAAATGACAAATATTTACCATGGTCACTCGAATAAGGACATGAGAGAGTAGACAAAAGAAAATACGCGCAACATAGCGAGAGAAAGTAAAATAGATACTCAGTTTCACATACGCATGGCCTCAAAATATGAATGTTTCACGGTTTAATAAGACATGTCACACAATCGCATACAATCGTTAATTGTCTTCATACTTGTAACAACAGTTTCTCAATACACGTGGGTCAAGAGCGAGCGTTGAACGGACAGAAATATAGCACTCTGAACTCTCTCTTCGAAAATTTTACTTCCGAATTCCTGCCGACATTTTACTTTAATGGCTTTCAATTAAATTGTGGCTTTTTGACACGCGTTTATTTAATAAAAAGGTCGAGGTTTTATTTGTATTTTATGTTGCTTGTATTACGGTTCTTTTGTTTCTCTTGGTCCCTTTACACAGTAAGGTGAATCCTGGGGTTTTTCTACAAATCGTTACCATACAAAGAATATCAAATATTAAAAAAAAACAAAACATTGTTCATCATCATCACTCAGCCGAAAGATGTCCACTGCTGGACATAGGCCTCCCCCAAAAGGGGGGGTTTGCCGTAATCACCACGCTTGGCAGGCGGGTTGGCGATCGCAGTATTGTTGTTAAAGTACTCAGAGAACGCTGCTGCCCATCCTCTAGAGAATCCCTAAGTCGCCTTTTTCGACACCCACGGGAAGAGATTGGGTAGTGCTATCACTACACGAGACCTGGATAATATACCTATTTTACGGTTTTTGATGATGTCGTTCACGTTTTTTCGATAGCAGTTTCCTTACTGCTACAATTTACGAAACAACTGTTATGTCAGGACTTATCTTTCGTTGAACAGTATATAATCAGATGTTGTTCTTGGTTTACTGTTATCTTTATTTTTATTTGAATGCAACTCTATAAATAATAAAAACTGTTACAATGACTTCGTTATTTATAGAATTGACACACTTTCTACATTTTATTTTATCATTCTAAATTGTTTGTTTTACACTTTATATGGTCAATTAAATGTCTTCAACTCGATTACGATCTTGATACTTTTATTAGTAAATTACTGTACTAAGTACTTATAAATTTACTCACGTCGGCGTCGTATTAACCTGGAATCTGACACCGAAACAAAAAAACTAAGATAAAATGTCAAATTAATAATAAAATGATGGCAATTGTGCCATTTACATAATTTGCCATTTATTGGAACTAAAATTAAATATTGTAGTCGCATGTTTAAATAATTATGACTCATAGATTTCCGAAAAGTAACGCCTGATTCCATTATTTATTTAATTGTGACACTATTTTATAAAAACTCAACTTTTTCAAGCTCGCATTTTAATCATTGATCAAAATACTTAATTAATACTCTTATAGATACAATCAAATGTTGGAGGCAATTCGGTAGCACCAACTAGCAGTAATAAAATATTCCGATGTACTTTCTTCTGATAGTGATCTTGAAGTGCAGGCGAGATCATTGCCAATGAACTGCAACTTTCACTCGCGCCTACAGGCGGGCCGGATCAAGGTGGCACGACGAGAATTTACGATAAAACTACTTTAGTCGAGAATTTCATATACATACAGGGTGTTTGGCAGAACGTTGAACATACGAAAATGGTGGATAGGTGGGGTCATCTGCTACTTACTCAGCCCTAATTTATTTGGCCCTGGCCCCCTGTATTTTTTTTTTTAATGCAAGTTGAAATTAAGATTTAAGTTTTTTTTACATCTTTCTTTAAGTTTGAGGACTCATAACTTTTTTTCTAGCTAACATCTGACTAAAGCAATCATTTTATAAGAATCTGCCAACATTAAAGATTAAAAAGTTAAGAAAGTGGTGAAACTAGAAGAAGCAAAAAATGTTTTTAAAAAAATATCCATGTATCCAGGGCCACATAAATTAGGGCTGAGTAAGTAGCAGAAGACCCCAACTATCCACCATTTTCCTATGTTCAACGTTCTGCCAAACACCCTGTATAAGGTCTTACTTTAATAATCCACAATATTTTGCATAGTACATTAGTAAATGCTAAAGATGATGTACCTACCACAAAAAAATAAATCTGATGGTTTAAAGATATTTTCTGTTTAAAAAAATAATTTAATTAATCAATCAATTAATTAATTTACTGGTTCTTTTAGGTGTAATAGCGTGCACGGCGCGGCGCTAGCTTTCAGCGCGGGGCTATTTTCTTGCATGGATGTTACAACAACTTAGATAACCAGTAACGAAATAAATGACTTCTAAAACAATTTGGCAAAAAAAAACTGATTTCGTTTTTACTGATACCTATATTATCTTCAACATTCACTTACACGCTATGCAAAATATCGTGGATTATTATAGAAATACCTTATACAGGTTGTTATCGAATTCGTGTAATTCCTTCAAACCACATGATCTATTATTAATGGTATAGATTAACCCCGCACGGGATTTAGATTGATTAAAAATATACACTTTTTTTCCCATTTTTTTTTTTTGTGATAGAAAATTTCGATGCCATGCATAATGAATGAAGGCACGGCGACACAGCTGACGGGCACGACTAGCGCGATAGCAATCCACGCAGTCAGATAACTTGGGACGCTAAAATTAAGTACTCAGAAACAGAATACATTGGTTCATTTCTTGTTTTTTTTTTGTTTTTTCTGAAAAAAACCTATGCAGTGTCAATCAGTGTCACCAGTAGATCACGCGGTTTGAAGGAATTACACGAATTCGTTAACACCCTGTATACACACTTCAAAGGTATCTAGGGATCAAACACGTTTTAGCGAATTACTGCAAGTGAGGTTCTTAAATTGATTTTTATGGACTTCTAGTAGTTTCAGATTAAATTATGTTAAATGATTATATTAAATTATTATAATTCGTCAAAATGTAGGGAACAGCTCATTTTTTATTCGCGATTTCAGATTTAGTCCCATAGTAAAAGTTGTTCATAATGATGAGTACAGTGACCCCTTAAGAGGTTGTGCGTTATTTATGTTACACATAGTTTATTATAGATAATTAAGAATTAAGAGCCCCTCTAAAAACTATAATTTCTAAAAATAAACAAAAAATCTTTAGCCACAATCAGTACCACAAAAACTGCATTTGTTTCGCTTCGTGTTTACCGAGGTCAAATAAGTGCGCAATGCACAAGTCATCAACAAACCACAATTGTTTGTGGTCGCGCATACCGTGACACCGAAGCGTTAACGGGGGTACCAAACCTTCGATGCCATAGTTTTATGGTATGTACTCTAACTTTCGCCTTTTTAGGGTTCCGCACCCAAAGGGTAAAACGGGACCCTATTACTAAGGCTCCGCTGTCCGTTTGTCCGTCTGTCACCAGGCTGTATCTCATGAACCATGACAGTTGAAATTTTCACAGATGATGTATTTTTGTTGCCGCTATAACAACAAATACAAAAAAAAACAGAATAAAATAAATATTTAAGGGGGCTCCCATACAACAAACGTGATTTTTTTGCCGTTTTTATAGATAATGGTACGAAACCCTTCGTGCGCGAGTCCGACTCGCACTTGCCCGGTTTTTTAAGTAGATATTTTTAACTGCCTCGTTGGTCTAGTCGTTGCAAGCGTGAGGTCCTGGGTTCGATCCCCAGGTCAGGTAAAGTATTTTTAGACTTTTCCGTGCGGAATTTCTCAGTAGCAGCCAGGAGTTTGGATTTGTGCCCAGATGGCAATAAGCTCGCCCGCTATTACATGGCACTTAAAAATAACGGCAAAATGGGAGTGTACTGTACACCTCTGCATATCCCTTCGCGGAATACAGGCGTAATGTTATATTTTTGTTACTGCTTCTATTGCACTTCGTTCGTGACGTCACATGATGAAACTATACTCCATTTAGGGGGTGTTTCACCAACCTATCATTAACTGTTCATTACCTATGCTAATTCAGTGTCTAAACTTTTTTTTTCTTTTTTTTATATTAAATCTGCACAAAATTTACATACGTTGTGCCAAACTGCATAACAGTTTGTCGGCAGTTGTTCTCGTCTAACAATAAAAAAAAAATGATTTGTACACACATTTGTAAAACTTATCTAACTTACTCGTATTTAACCTATTAAAACTAACAATTGAAGCAAAATACGAGACCTGCTACAAAAAATTTCAATTGCTAATACTTTAATTTCACCACATAGTGATAATGACAAGATTATTGACACATAAATGTCATATTTACAGGTCACATTTAGCTTATCTGGTCAATAGTTACGGACTACTAATTGATAGGTTGGTGAAATCGCCCCATATTATAGTAATAGACAAATAAGACCCATTTTAACAAGGAAATGTATAGAAATAATTGAAATGTTTGCTTCTAGCAGAATTCAACACGGTATTATGCTTGTATGAACCTTAATAGTCAATGAAGATGAGCTGAAACTCTATTTGAAAAAAAAAGGTTCTACAGCTATAAATGGTGGGCTACTTTTTTCTAATGCAAATAATAGGTAATATTTGGAGTATGAATAAGATAAACTATGTGAAATAATCCTTTTTTTACACAAAAATAACATTTTTTTTATTTACCTCCTTTTTGAACGACATCTTGATACATACAATTTGAATACCTCCGTGAATGTAGATAGTTTAGGGTTTGAAAAAAAGTTATGCCTTATTTTGGTGAAATTCATTGTTAATTGTTATTTCTTAGGGCGCTTTCAAATTGGACGGTTGCCGTCGAGCTGCAGCCGTGCCGCAGCGGTGCGGCTGTCGAGCTGCAAACGGGCGGTTGTGTTTTTACATACAGTTGACGCGACGAGAATGCAGTGTGACGCCCGACCTGCTGCCGTGCGTGCGCGGTACGGACGACGCACTGCTCTAAGGCCGCGTCAACTGTATGAAAAAACCCAACCGCCCGTTTGCAGCTCGACAGCCGCACCGCTGCGGCACGGCTACAGTCCGATAGCAACCGTCTAATTTGAAAGAGCCCTTAGCTGCCAATTAATACAATATTTATTCGAGGTGCATGAAAAGAGCATCCACGAGTGACGATACTTAAGTACGTCCGGTGCACCCTGGGCAGTCAGCCTCGCTACCAACCTTTCTGACTAGCTAATCTTTTCACCACAGCATGAGCTGTTTTCGTATAGCTCGTGCTGACACGAGAGAAGAACAATACAATATTGTTAGTAATTTAGGCTGACTATTCCAGAAATGACAGTAACGCGCAAAAACTTGATTCATAAAAAATATAATGCTTTTCATTAGGAATACTGGCATTTTATATTTTTATGTTTAATGTCTTTCATATAAGCTTTTTAGTAATGAAAACAAGAAATACGTATAAACCGACAATAATAATTAATTTGCATATTGTAAGAATACAATACAAAAAGCAATGCAATCACGTGATATCTATCTATCATACTGTTTTTATTGTAAGTATATTTTTTGTGTGCCGTTTTCATAAAATACAATCGCACTGACTTATGGATATGGATGTAATTTATCATGCAATTGTTGAAGAATAATTAAGTTTTTTATCTAAACGGCTAATGATTTCCATAAATCGCTGCTTTGCTTGAATAACCACACAATCCAACAAGATGTTCAAACTAGATAAGGAGACATCGGAATACAAAATAGTCCTATTTTTTTAAGAATAAAACTCACTTTCTTTAGCGTCAAGAATTACAAAGTCGCATCACAAAATGTCAGTGCCATTTCTTAAATTTTTGGCGTTATTTTTTTCAACCTCTAAAGTAACCTTTTTTGAATTTTGTCATTACTCATCCAATAAAGCGAAATGTAACCGATTAATTAATTATCCAACAATTATTGCGTACATCGCTCGCCATCGCACAATTGGATTTGCTGTTGAGCTTCGCTTACTTGCCTAAGTAGTACCTACTTACTACTTTTTTTTAAACAAATTTCTAGATCTTAATTATTCAAATAAAGGTAGGTAAGTTTTTCAACGTTCTAATGACTGCAGCTTTAAGCTTTAAGGCAACAAAAAAATCTAAAATACTTTTAGAAAGTCTGCTTCACGCGTCGTATGAATATGAAAGTTTTATTTTTATTTTCTCTAAGATATATTTATTGCAATTGTTATTTCTACCACAGAAGTTTTTGTTCTGTTTTAATTGTGCTCAAAATCACTTGATATTTCATCTATATCTAACTAAAATATAGAGAATATCTATATGGAACGTATACTTATAGGAAAAGCCGTTCGGATACCGCTTCTCAACAGCTCTCTCGAACACTGCACGCTTTCACAAGCTAGTAAAGTACATACTTACTAGCTTACACATAGCCAAACATTGTGTGGTAACCATGGCAACGTCGCCATAAACCGGAGAGTAAGATCAGCCACACCTCAATAAGGGCAAGGGCATTCCAGCAATTCTAATTACAGTTCAAATAGTACATGTTGTACTTATACCTCTTGCTTACTTTGGCAACAAGAATTCCAAATTTTGAAATATTTGCGGTTGCGCCAAGTTTTGTCCAACTTATTAAGTTGTTTTGGAGATAAATTAGGTGATTGTACTAAATGATAGGCATCAAAGCGTTGAATAAAACTGAACATGGCCTTACTTTCCTCGTTGCAGTTATCTAGATTACAAGTTGGTATTGTACTGTGTTTTTGTTTTCTTTGTTGTTAACCTCTAACTTAAAACCATCATAGAAAATCAAAAGCTTGAAATCTTCTATACATATAAAAGGAGAAGCTGACTGACTGACTGATCTATCAACGCACAGCCTAAACCGCTGGGGTTAGAAAGTTGAAATTTTAACAGTAGGTTCCTTTTGTAACGTAGGCATCCACTAAGAAGGGATTTTTCGAAATTAAACCCCTAAGGGAGTTAAATAGGGGATGAAAGTTTGTATGGAAAATCGTCACTTAACGGGTTCAAAATTTCACGCAAGCGAAGCTGCGGGCAAAAGCTAGTTTTACACAAATCTCCAATCATACCTGACGTACTAAAACAGATTATACCTACAACTAAATTAATTGCTTACTATAACCTTTTTGCTTCAATTGAATTTTATAATTTGTACGGACCTTAGGTTTTTACTATCAGATTAGTGGAACAGATCCGTCTTTGAACAAAAAACTCACCTTAACCTCGCTTAATCAATGTCTGTATTGTATTGCACGTGGTATAATAATATGTTACACTGGTATTCTCTTCCCGTGACAGCTAGGTCACGTCAAGGCCTAAGACTACGTCATCAGCTGGGGGTGCTTCCACTATGTATAAATAAATTACCGGAGCAAGATGCATTTTTTCACATATTTGCTTCTTTGGAGAAGTAATTTTGAACTAGTAATTTTATACAGTTTACTTTTTAACTAAATAGATGAATAATACAAAATAGAAAATAGTTAGGCTAGTTAGCAATTTATTTAATATTTATTATAAATTATACATCTCCTATAATGTATTGGAGATGTTAATCAATGGCAGCACTGATCGTGACATTCATGACGTGGTCTTAGGCCATTGCGGGAAGAGAATACCAGGTGTAGCTTATTATTATACCATGGTATCTATGCAAGCTCAAAGGCCAAAATGGTCATTGAGCATAAAATTTACCAGAAAACGTTGTGGTCTCTTAAGATTATCCACAAAGTAAAATTCGTCACTCCAGCCCCCTGATTCAGAACGATTTGATTACTCAGTCGTCGAACGTTTCGATAAGCTATCTCTTTTTCTCTAGTTACGAGAATTGTAGATAGAACGAGATAATAAACTGAATCGGTCGACAATTGCTGATCGAAAAGGTTCTGAATCGGGGAGCAGTGCTGTGAGCATGTAAATTGTTCATCGCCTTTTTTTCTGTTGGTCTGCTGTAGGTGATCTTAGGGGACCGTTTCGACGTAACCGGGCAGTTATTGGCGAGACCTGAAGGGTCTCCAGCCAATGGGGGGAAGTAAAATACTTAACCTAAGCTAACTACTTGTACTACACTAACATCATGACTATCTGCAACAACAACACTAAGGGCGACCCCTAGTGGGACTCGGGCCTCGGCTTAGGGCGTTGCTTGGGGGGGAGAGACAGCTTGACGAGGGCTGAATTATCGGTGTGAATTGTTCATTTTATATTTTTGTAGTTCAATGAGCTTTTTTTGTCTCTGAACCTTACATACACATCTAATAATAAAATGAACATTAATTAAGCGAGGCTGAGGTGAAGTTTTTGTTCAAGTTACGAGTAAACAGCATGACTGGTCAGTGAGTCACTTTAAATCTGAAAACCATGAACTATACTCATAATTTTGTACAACTTTTACAATGGAACCAATTCTGAATTCGTGAAAAAAACAGCTATTCCATATATTTTGTTAAATAACAATGATTGTTTTAAGTGGAACAGCAGGTTTCTTTTTCATTTCTGAGTTCATGGTACAGACACGCTGTATACCGTACTTAAGCCCAATTTACAATTCTCCATTGTTAAGTAGAGTGTGACTCTTTCGTGTTAATTGGGCTCTGAATGGCATAAACAGCCTGTCTAACTCTAACACTAACTTTTAAACAAGTTGTTCTATTTAATCACCAAATAATAACCGTTGACAGATGCATACACCAACGTAGAGTGCGTTGGTGCTAGCGTAGGTTAGAAAAGACTGCGTGGAAAGGTGTAAACAAGCACTTATGCGATGTCTATACGAATGATAGTCTGTGTGAGTACCTATTGAACCCTTTGAAGGATACATTTAAAGAATGTGCTTCCTATTTATCATAAAAATGAATGATTTGCACTTTAAATAACATAAACAACTTTTTATGTAATCGTGTATACAACGGGTAATGATTTTATAATATGAATTAATGAATAAACTTTTTATTTAAATTCTGGTATTCGGTAGGTATATGAAATGTTTGAAGCAGTTTTAAGAATATTTTTCTTCATGTCATTATTTCGTTGAACAGAGTTTAATGACGTATTTCTTGCTTTTGTATTGTAGAGATAAATCATGCTCAAATGGTTAGATTAATATGATTTATTTCTATTTATATAAGCCTAAGAATGAATGTCGAAGGCCAGTTGCAAAGAGAGGTTGCAAGATCCCAACTTTTTGAGTAACGTCATGCAAACATTGCACAAGTTCCACAATGAGTGACTTCGGTCGCAATCTTACTGCCAATATTACGAAAACCTAGAGATAAAACAATTTACACATCTATTTATTGCAATTATCATCGGTGTTTATATGGTGTTAGAATTAGAACTGAGGGTGGTATTCGATGGGTTGACGATATGTCACTACAAAACCAGTCATACATAGGATTCGAAACGTTGATGTGCAAGTATAGAAAAAAATATGTTTCAGCTATTTACTAACTAACCTGTGCACATTATACAGGATGGAAAATTTAATAGTCATCTTATACAGGTTGGAAAAGTTAAGTGTCAACAGACGATTATTCTGTCTTATTAACATATGTGTTTAAAAACAAAACTGATATTAAATCTAGGTTGCTTGTAAAATAAAATGACATAACATCTTTACGAAATTAAGTCGCCATAATGTTCGCAATTTGATTTATACCACGCCTATACATTAGGCAATTTGTTGTCCACGACTATTCCGTCATTATACGGACGATTATAAAACTTAGATCTGATATTGAAATAAGTCCTGTTTAATAAAATGATGATGATGATAGATTTAAAAAAAATAAGAAAAAAATCAAGAGCAAATATTTCACGCTTCAAACATGAGACGGTAGGTATATAAGGTATACGAAATAGCATAATTCCAAAAAATAATTATGCAACCTTAATTATGCAGTAAGCACTAAAGTTTATTTTTATACCACTTTTTTTAAATAAATCGTATAGTCAAAGAATCATCACAAAAAACTACTTTTATGTCTAATGTAGGACGTAGATAGAATCAAATTTTGGGCAAGCAATGGTTTAATTTAAAAAAGATATTAGTGTATTTTTTCCTTAGACAATCTTGTTTTTCAAAATCTATAAAATTGTCGAAATAATCGCCTGTTTGTGGAATTGACGAATTTCACCAGGTATAGGACAATTAAGAAAAAAGGTAACCCGTATCTGTATACGGGTTACCTTTTTCTTAGCCCTCAACCCTCAACTATGGACTTACTTTTACTTAATACTTTTATTTCAAAATATTTACATGATTATATACCGGCAAATTAAAAAATATACACTAATATATCTATAATCTAAAAGAGAGCATCACAATATTCTTCCGCATCGCTGTCAACGGGTGACGTCTAGGAGAATGGCAGCATTGCCACGTTGTATAGCAATGCTAATGCCAAGGCCGAACTAGGTTTGTGCCCTCAACCACAAAAAGAACTAGATAGGTATTTCTTTTTTATGAACGGTGCGTTTACAGTATGTACATACGCGCATTTATAACAATTATGATGTTCGAAAATAGAGGACACAGGCTTTATATTTAAATCGATAAGAGCCGTTTTGAGTCAATAAAACTTTTAGCTAAAGGTTAGGTCCAATCGTTGAGGTCTAAAGTTTTTCTTTTGTTGCAAAGATTTAATATTACATATAAACAAATTAAATATCTTGACTTAGCACACGAGGTTGTCAACATGTGGGATGTGGACTCGGTAACCATTGTGCCGATAGTCGTTACGGCCAATGGCCTAATGGCCAAGAGCCTCGACCAACACCTCACGAGGCTCTCGTTAAGTGACTGGATCAAGGGCCAGGGGCCTAATTCTCCTAAAATAAATTGTTGCCAAACGCAATCGAACCACAACCGTCAGTCAGTTTTTGTTTTCGAAAACCTTCAAAATGATTGATTTTGTTTTTTGTGTCAAACAATTTGATAGCTTTTGAAATTGAGACGTGTCTGAATGAACGGTTCGGCTTTAGTTCGGTTGTGATTTATCAAGATTTGTTTTAGGAGAATTGGGCCCCTGATACAGAAAGCAGTCCTCCTTGACACGGCGCGTATTGTGAGGAGATTCCTGTCACTGGAGCCCTAACCACCGGTAGCTTGGACCCTGCTCCCGATGCCGGTGGACCTCTACTTTAACATGTTTAAATGTATTATTTTTTAGAGATTTTTATTTAAAAATATAGAAATAAGAAAGAGGATGAACAAAGGTGATAATAATAATAAAACTTTATTTTCAGACCAGAGATCTATAACGTACGAGTAAACAATTTGGCACGTTTAATAAAACTTATTATCTTACATATCTGAATGATGGTCTGTGTGCCGCCATCCAGTGACATATTATTTGGCCATTGATCCACCCTGCCAGCTACAGTAGCCACGAGGCTATTGGGGCTATTACGCACCCGACGCATCAGTGATGCGATTCGCAGACGCAGCAGCGAGCCGATATCCGGAACGCGTGCGTCCGGATTAATATGCTTAATGTTATTGTAAGATGCGCTCATTTTTGTGTCTGACTCAATCAATTTATTTTGATCTTCTTTAGAACCGTACCTATAAATGAATATTAATCAATTTTGTTTTTTTCATCCGTTATGATTATGAGATTAGTTTAATAACGTTTCCTAACCGTATATTGTATATAGTCAATCTGATGCTCGTACAAAATATTTAAGAATTAAGGATAGTTACCTACCCAACAAAAGGATGTATTATAATTAATTCACACGTTTCACAAGAGAAACAGTCGTGTTTTCTCTGTGACAAAACGTTGCGACAAAATTTTAATACTTGAATTAGTCAAAATAACGGTTTAGTACATGTAGGCTATGAATTAATTTCTCTGATAACACAAGCAGCTTTTACAGTTATGCTTGTCACCAAACCAAACGAAAGTCTATTTTTTTTAGAATTTCGATCACTGATTAATTACTACTTTGCTCATTTGAATACAGGTCCCGTTTTACTATGGCACTTTATGAGTGTATGTCATGTTTTGATAATATTTTCCGGCAAATCACTACATAGTATAAAACAAAGTCGCTTCCCGCTAGGGTTGCCATCTCTAAAATTTGGCAACCAGGACAAGACGTGTGAAAACCCCGGATTTTAGAGCCCTGAACCCGGACATGTCAGACAGTCGTTTAGCGAGTCGGTTCGTCGGTTGATCGCGGTGTGCGGGCACAGTGCGAGTGTCAGGGAGGCTCAAAACTTTAAATTTTTAAACCCGGACTACAAATGAAGCCCCGCCCGGACGCTCCCCGGATGCCCTCTTAACTAGGACAAATCCGGGGAAACCCGGACGGATGGCAACCCTACTTCCCGCTGTCTGTCTGTCCCTATGTATGCTTAGATCTTTAAAACTACGCAACGGATTTTGATTCGGTTTTTTTTAATAGATAGTGTGATTCATGAGGAAGGTTTTAAACTATAAAACGTACACGTGCAAAGCTGGGGCGGGTCGCTAGTACTAAATAAGAAATGCATACCTCATGAATTTGGCGTACGAGCTTTCGGCGTACAGCGTAAGGCGCGGGCGTGCGGCCTGATCAAATTGTTCGGAAATTGCACCTCAGGCTTTGAATTGCAATACGACAGCTAATTATAAGCAAGATCAAATAAGATTTATTTTATCATCGTGATTTATAGTACACTCGTGAGCAATGAAACCGAATCTCTAACAATATACCTTAATATACTAAGAATGCTAGCTTATTCAAATAAAAAGCATTGTCTAGACAATTCAAGAATGTTATTAATTTTATTTGAGTAGTATTAAATAGTCTATAAAATACTTTTTATTTAAATAAGCTATCATTCTTAGTTTCCGAGATATTAAGCTTTATACGGGTGATCCGGATTCATTGATCCCGAGTGTATATCTACACAGTAATAAATAGGCTGACACATCTACCATAGACACATTCCATGTATCAAATTCTTGTTTACTATAACACCTGGCATTCCAGCCTTATAGTAAACAATCATTCCAATGACGAAGTCATAGTAGAGTCAGCGTAGAGTCAGCGTCATAAGTATAGTATTTACAAGGTTAGTCGGAAAGGACCCATTCTAATCCGAAAGCGTGTTAAAGTACCCATAATAATGAATAACTTTTGTTCTACAACTTTCCCCAAACCTCAACAGTTTAAGAGAAATACCTGTTCGAAGATTTCGTAAAAAAAAACACGCTAAAATCTATCTATCCTCAGCTATGAACAGCTGTGATTACATTTTAGGTCAAATTTGGTGTCAAGGATTAGAAGCTAAAATGAAAATCATTTTGCATAAAACTAAAAATGATAAAATTTGAAATTTTAACACTTGTTTTAAAACAATCCCCGCGGATTAGTACTAGTACCCCTTTTCGATTAACCTTGTAGGTATTTAACGAAATTCAAATGCGAAATGAAATGTTTATGTTTCACTAACCGAGTTTTGAATATGTTTACACATACTAACTATGTGCAATACTAAAAGATTTCAATCGTGTTTCTTCTGACATTCATACGTGAATTTCGGAATCAAGCACATGTTCTCGTTATCTGAGTAGGTAGGTACATATAATTATGAGCAATTTACTTGAAGATATTGTAACTAACTGATCGGTAGATTATACTAATTCATTTTAATGAAACTTAAGATTTTTATTTATTTATGAAGTGTACTACCACAGTGTACCTACTTATTACATACAGTGGGTCAACGTCCATACATTTGACAGGTCCTATGAAATGTCAAAATTATGTAGGGGCAGAGGTTATGTCCCAAGTATGCAGTATGGCTACTCGAGACATAACCTCCGCTCTTTCACACCGTAACCCCCCGCACGATTGCTCTGCGACAATGTTCTACGTTGACCGACTGTAAGGAGTAGGATATAGGTAGACAATCTAAAGTAAAAACTAGCTACCTACGTACAAAGTTAGAATGGTTTAAAAAAAATACAGTTCGAAAATAAATTGTTTAACTCATATTAATTTAAAACTCCTCTCACAAATAATGGACAACTCTTTTTATTATTACAACAACAAAACATTGTCGGCAAACAAGTTTTAATTCGCAAAAATACATCGTCATAAATTATAATTCCGGTACGCGTTGACCGAAAGCCCTATTGCCCTTGTTTCGTCATCTGTTCGCTCATTACAAAATGGCTAAACCAAACAAAAAGTAACGATACATTTTATTACAATATAGCTTATTTGCATATCAAAATGATTGGATAATGAAGAAGCGTAAGTATATAATGAAAACTTGAATTGATTTTTTAATGGTATTTAAAAGAAAGAAAGAAGTAAATTTATTTATTCAAAGTGGACTAGCATAGATAAGCACTTTTTAAATGTCAATTACGTAAAACAGAACTCAAATTCTCTGACTCTCTACACTTTTATTACAAATAGTACAGAACATTGATAGAGGAAGGTCTACATTTCAAACAAAGCCTAAACTCAGCTGTGGTTCAAGTCATGAGCCTACTCCCTAAGTCCGTCAACGAAGTTAGTCGCCCATCCGAAAGTAGCCCGAAACATAGGAGTGAACAATACAAGTGTCAAGTTCAACTTTTCGGACGGGCAAAATCACATCCGGTAGTAGGGACAACTGTCAAATCGTGTTGTCATTCATTCTTAGTTCGGGCCCCGAAATAATCGCATGTCCGTAGGTGATAGGGAGTAGGAAACGCTCATAACTAAGGCCGAAACCACGGACTTCGTGCTCAGGGAGTAGACCCCCAGACTGGTGGTGATGGTAAATAGATACAGGCATTTTTTTTTGCTGTCCTGCTTTTGACCTCCATCTCGCCTAATGTTAAGCGATGATGCGGTCTACGATAGAGCACGCTTGCCCAGAAGAAACCGATTCACTCGTGACTTGAAGACACCCAGATTGTAGCTGTCGGGGAACACCCACTCAGGCAGCGCATTCCATTGTTTGGCGGTTTTCACAATGAAAGTACAGTAAAGCATTTAATCTCACGAAACTTTTGTAGTCTTTTTAAAGCGAACATTCATAATTGGAAGCACCGGTCTCCGTAACAAACGAGGGCAAGTTCACCGAACTGCAAGTCATTAAGTAGCTCGGTGAACTGTCGTCCGCTTGCCCGTAGTGCAAAATTATTATTTAAAAAATTATAATTGTAAATAACAAACATTGCGGTTTAAAGAGTATGTTATCTTTCCAGTTGTTTTTGATTTTATGTTTTGTTTTTACTCGTATAAATTTGTCGAGAAAAGGGTCTACGGCCGTGCCCATGATAAAAAATGTGGATGTATTTTTTTATTAGACGCCGGTGTCTTAAATTAATTATTATTTTATATTGTAATGATATTTATACCTATCTCAATATTATATCTAAAGAAATACCAACAAATGGGCAAAAAATACGGATATTTGCATAAGAAATACGCATAAACAAAACGTGTTTTACATACAGTAGGTACATATAGATAATATAAAAAGGGCTAACAATGAATTTGTTATCTATGACATCATTGTGGTTTGATTTAAATGGGACTGAACAAAGGCCGTGTATACAATGTGTAATGGCTGATAAATCACGCATAAGTATTTTGTAATACATAGTATTTAATCATAGTGTCAATACAGAATTACGAAATGTATGAAACGCCATACGCGAGTAAAAACATCACTTTGGAACAAAGTTTGTAACACTTTGCAACTGAAAAATACTTTATATAGGATGTTAAAAAATTTACTCTAAGGGTTTTGTCGGGTAACTCGGTAATTACACAACAACTTTTCGAAATTTGCGTATTTTTTTTTTACTTTCCATAGATACAAATAAAGAAAATTTATCTTTTCAGCACGTCATGAGCTATTTTTGTACGGCTCGTGCTGACAGGAACGAAGACGAAGCCGTACAAACTCCACTAGCCCAGGCTAAAAAGATAAATACCTACCTGATTCTTGATGTTGTGCAAGTAAGCTTTAGTAACCCACCGGGGGTTTGATCAATTTGATCAGTTGTCAACGAATGTGATTTGTTGACCAAAATACTTAAGGGCGCGTTCAGACGACACGCGCCCGCTAAGCGCACGCCATGCGCTGACGCAACCGCGTCTAACTCGCTTTGAAATTTGTTGTATATATAATTAGAGTCTTATGACACATCAATAGATCTCACATTGCATTTGCCATCGAGGGTGGAGGCGGCGCGGACGCTGCGCGATTGCGACGCGTGTACTACGCGATATCTGTTCGGACGCTGAGCGAGCGCGTGTACTTTACAACGATAAAAAATGTACGTTAAGACAAGGGACTAACTATTAAATTCCAAAGTTTCTGAGGACGGAGCGACTTACGCGCCGAAAAAAATCGCGCAAATGTGAACGCAGACTAAAGCTGCAGGCTTTTCAACGAATTCCAATTTCAATCCAATTCCAATGTTATTTAGTTCAGTCATAACCGCTCAATATTAAACAAGTAAATAAAACCTGTGCTGAGTAAAAACTGACATAAATAATTCCAGTACCGGCTGATCGGAATAATTTTCAAGAGTATTTAGCCCTACTGATCACATCATTTGACAGCTGATTAATTCATTTATGCGTTGAACAGCCGTTCAAAAATTTTGTAAACTTTTTAAATCTTTCCATTAGTTTCATCACATATTTTTTATCAATTAGCACATATTAGCGATCAGTCCCGGCTTCGCACGTGTACGTTTTATAGCTTAAAACCTTCCTCTTGAATCGCTCTATCTATTAAAAAAACCGCATCAAAATCCGTTGCGTAGTTTTAAAGATCTAAGCATACATAGGCACAGACAGCGGGAAGCTACTTTGTTTTATACTATGTAGTGATGATCACGTCATCTTTGTACCAGTTGGATCTTATATCAACATCCTGTGAATGCGTCTACTGTAAAATTTTACATTTATTATTAATAGATACTATCATTGAACTGCAATTTATGCAGCTGCAATTGAAATGTGAGTCACAGGTCATAATAAAATATACTAGCGACGTAGTCGTGTTTAGATTTTTATTTTATTATCTATATAAAAATGAATCGCTATTTCCCTTGGTCACGGCATCACGCGTAAACGGCTGGACCGATTTCGCATTTTTTTTGTTCGTTTTTGTTTGGAGAAGGTTCTTTTGAAAGAAAATTTTGATATCTAAAAAAAAAACGAAATTATCTCAGTATGTCCATATTCTTCATTTGTTTACCGCATGTATGAAAATGGTTTTAACTTTTTGTTTTACTATTTTGATTTTGTTTCTGAAAGTAGGTAGTAGATAAGTAGTAGGTAGGTAGTAAGTAGGAAAAAGTGCATTGCAACGCATGCTGGGTTCACTTAGTTATTAGTAATTATCTGAATAATGTTTTAGTCCAATACTGTTTACCTAGCAGGACTTTGGTCGTTGAATCAGTCGAGACCTCATAATTAAATAAGCATTTCACTTTTACTTTTTTTACAGTTAAGCACGGATGTATTTAATTTAAGTCTACCTAGAAAATAAAAGAATCTAGTTCTCACAAAATATTTGGTCTCTACGCCCCATTGAAACCGATTTAAATATGTTGTAGCGATAAATTGTAAAACGGTATTTTAATATTAACAGGTTCGTTAATAATCTGTGAGAATCATTTTCGAAAAATAAATAACAGTGAATACCAATTCAAAATCTATCAAGCTTTTACAAATTAAGCTGTGACTTCATAGACTGACAATTTGAAAAATCCCCAACGGGGACGTCTGACAGATTCGAGCATTATGTCAAAATCCCCGTTGGGGAAGTTGGACAGATGAAGGGTACAGTGTTCCGAAATTGTGAAGACGGTTTTTATACTCTTTCAATATTTAGATTTGAAACTGGAAAATGTTTTTTTTCTTTATTTTCTTAAACTGACCTTTCATTTGTTTGGGACACCCTATATAAATTCTCCTATTGTCAAACTCAAACTCAAAACTCATTTACTCAAAATAGACTAGAATTACTTAGTGCTATTTGAACGTCAGATTAACAAAAGACAGCCCCCAAAAAAGCCCTTCCATCACCGCTTCCTAGTGTTTATGCTGTGAAGAAGAAACGGCGCAACAAACTCCCCAGCAACACAGTTCTGTCTGTCGGGTGAATAAATTAATTGACTCGATACAAAGAAAATCAAAATATTTTTTACAATAATAAAATTATGCGTATAGGGTGACTGGTAATTAGTGACCGATACTTTAACACATTGTACTCATGATAAAAAACAACTTTTCCAAAGGAACATAAATTAAAAAACAAAATCATATTACGAGCCGCGTCTATTCCGTAACGGTTTATTGATACTTAAATTTTAAATGAAAAAAATAAAATTAAAATAAAGCTTTTTTGGGAAAGTTGTTTTTTATCATGAGTACAATCATGTGTTAAAGTATCGGTCACTAATTACCAGTCACCCTATATAAAGGAAAACTAATAATTAAAATTTTTAAAAAAGTATATAAATTGTATCTAGTTAAGGTCATGATCAAGGAAGACAATATGAAAACACGTAACGACTATTCATTCCACAATTACGAGTACGCATATAAAATACATTGATAGTGTAATAAGAAGGTACCGCGGAAGTGAAACTTGTCGTGTAACCTCTAGAACAGCTTTTGTACGCACTGAAGTATATAATTACCTAGATCGAGTTATGCAGAAATAATCCAGATCGCACTTAGTCATATTGATTGCTAAAGTTTAACCTAGTATCTATTCGTATATTAATTCATCAATAAAATTGTTAGACCCAAATATTTATGAAAATAATTAGCTAGAAAACATAAGGTTACGGCTCATCAGCCACACTCAATAGCTTGATAATTTGTACCCTATAACCTGACCCGCTTTTTAACGGACATTTGTGCCAAATTTTAACTAAATCTGTTCAGTAGTATTGGGGTGAAGCTGAAACATACAAACAGACAGAAATTCTAAAAACTTCTGTTTCGGCATCAGTACCATGTCTTTTTTTCAAAAATATTAAATGTCCTTAAGGTTTTGCATCATTCCGATTGTTTTATACAGAGTGTTAACGAATTCGTGTAATTCCTTCAAACCGCGTGATCTTCTGGTGACACTGATTGACCCTGCATAGGATTTTTTCAGAATCAACAAAAAAAAGTAAAAAAAAATGAACCATGGTGTTCTGTATCTGAGTAATTTTAGTGTCTCAAGTTAACTGACAGCGTGAAGCGATATCGCGCTATTCGTGCCTGTCAGCTGTGTCGCCGTGCCTTCATTAATTTATGCATGGGATCGAAATTTTCTATCACAAAAAAAAATGTTTGGAAAAAAAAAGTTTATTTTTATTTTTAATCAATCTAAATCCCGTGTGGGGTTAATCTATATCATTAATAGATCACGTGGTTTGAAGGAATTACACGAATTCGTTAACACCCTGTATGTATAGTATAGATGCACTCAGTGATATTGAGTGCTTAAGTTTAACCTAGTATTTTATTTTTCTTCAATTAAATTTTTACTTATTATGAAATATGGTTGATATTAGTATTTGTTTTAGTACACGCAATTTTAGACCATTTCTGCATGACTCGGTCCAATTAAATATGATGAACGTCACTGTTGCTAGGTTGCTACGTCTTCAGATGGGCAGCAGATTTGACAAACTGCAAATTACAGTTGAGGGTGCAGTCTTCAAGCACGAATTCGTTAAGCGCAGTGATTATAGCAATGTTTCCTCACAATCTATTTCTTTTATTACTAGTAATAAGCCAATAGATTTTGTTTTAAATTCACAGGTATCAAGTCCCGTCACTCGCGGTCTTGCGCAAGTTTGAACAGGTTCTAAGGACCTTCCGTTCCGATGCTAATTATCGTGTCAAATCGGATAGAGTTGCAAAATGTGTGAAGCAATCGCGTCAAATCGGAAGTATAAAATGTAGGGCAGTTGTCCTTAATGGGATACCTAAAGAGGAAGGTGTGTTGAGCCTAAAAATGTAATTTGAAGCAACGCGTATGTGTCGTAAGCTAGATTGACCTACTCCTGTTCAAAGAGTTTAGATGTCTAAGTGTACGAGACGACCAAAATTAATTAAAAAAAAACATTAATGGTTTTTATTCATGTACCTACAACAAATGCTCCTTTTTTAAAGTTTTCTCTAACCAATGTTATCCGAAGTCATGCAAGGATTCCAACGATACCAAATACAACTAAATCGGTTCAGGCGTTTAGAATTTATGGTGGAACAGAGAAACTCACACACACACATACATACATGAACCCTGAAAATATAACACTCCTTTTTTTGGGCAGTCATGTAAAATGGGACCGACTCCTACTTAGTACCGTAGGCCGTTTTTCCACGGCTCATACGACACGAGTCGTATCGTCTCATGTTATACGACAATAGGTATGTACTGTGAAGACGACTTCAAGCGACAGATATATATTCCAAGAACCGTTTACTACGTCACTAGTCGTGTCGTATCGTGTGAAAAACGGCCTTAGTAATTAGAGAAACTTGAAAAATAACTGGTAACATGCAATACAACTATCATCGATCTAACCCCTTTAATAAGAATAAGCTGACAGGAATGGTTAGGTATATTTATGAAATATTCTCTTCATTTCCCCACACTTATTCTAATCAGATTATAGACATCACGTGTATCGAAACTTTGATTACTTACTAAACATAATAACTACTAATTCGAATTCGTTCAAGCAATTTATTGCAATTTGTAGCATGTCGACTACGGGCGTAGTACTATTATTTATACAGTGCTACGGAACGGAGAGGAGCTCCTTCGAACCGTAGCCTATAAAGGTAGTATCATAATAATATTCACTGCGCCTAATGTAGTTATTGTCATTTAATGTTGTAGTCATAGAACCTTGGAAAGTTGAGAAAAATGGGAAACTTTATTTTATTTTTAAATAACTAAATTATTATTAAATAAGCTATACCTGCTGTAGATAAGATCAAATTAATGCAGACCTAACACTAAAAGGTGGTGATATCGCAAACTCGATCGGTTCGTGCCAGTATAATTTTGTCTAAATATAACTTTATAACAATATAAACATTGAGAATATGCTGCAGGCTAACATGACGGCGAACGCATTGAATAAATGTACAAAACTGTATTTTATCTACATACTCTTTTATTTTTGGCTGTTTAAATTTTTCTAAGACAGTATAATCGGAACCTTGGACACGCGGCGAATCATAGTTAAATATCATATCACGTTGGTGACCATTTAATTCCTGGCTTACTCAAAAAGAAAAAAAATAGTACGTTTAGACAGATCTCGAGGGCTAAATAATGCCGCGTTTGGTTAAACATATTTCGTTTCATATTCGTAATAATAACTGCAAGTGGGCTGCACAGCACAGTTTTGACTTTCGCAAAAGATGGCGCCAATTATTGGCGCGAAAATAAAATTGGCGCGTAATCTTTTGCGAAAGCGAAAATGAAGTGAACTCATGTTGGTTATGCGCAAATATGTTCGGAAAGCACTTAAAAGATCGTAAAACCGTTGGACTTTAATGAGACAATTACATTGCGTTTTAAGCTAATACTTAAGGTAATTCCGAATCGGGCTGCCAACTGCAACTACCGACAGCACGTGCAGCGGCTAGAGGTGACGCTGGTGTGGCGAGTGTCGTGCGTGGTGCGACTTCATGCAGTTGCTGCACGTGCTGTCGGGAGTTGCCGTTGGCAGCTCAGTTCGGAATAGTACCTTTACACTTATCTCAGTCAAAAAAGAACATTACGTTTTATTTTGGTATTCCCAAGCAAATGTTACAAAAAGTTATGATTATTATTAAAAGAAATCTTTACAAAAACATTAGTGATCATTACCTACAGCTATTACTTACCTACGTAAAATCCTGTCTATATCTAACTACATAATCCGGACAATCACTGGGCTGAAATTGTTTTTTTTGTGGTATGACCACATTTTTTACAAGACATTTTTTTGTGTTCCTGAGATTTACGCACAAATATTTATTATTCCAGACCTTCTACCCTACAAAGGCTGTTGTTTCTTTTAGTTGTGTTCTCGTAATCTTTATTGTTTCTTTTATCAGTAAAGTTAACTATTAAAAGAAACAAGTTTGTCCACCTCTAAAACCCTATATTAAAGTTAATGCAGTCTGTTTTCAGCGTTTTATATTAAAAAATGCTTGATAAATCCGATTTGCCCTCAGAACAATATTTACTCTGAGAATTTGCCTATTAATGCAGAATGCGTCCCATCAAGGTCGTAGTTTTGTATACAAAAACAAACTAGACGAACGTACGATTATTATCATCGCCTTGACCGACACACGCTCGCAGTGAGTCAATGAACTTTCTATGACGCGCTACAGCTACAGCTGAGCGCTAAATGACGGTCCGCAAACGGGAACTTTTTTTGGTTCTTGATTCTTTTTTTAAAAGGACAGCAGCTTTATTTTTTTAATATAGTTCTAGGCTTGATTACCTTTCGGTATAATATTGTTTGCACATCTTTGTGTTTTAGTTCCTTGTTATTGTTTTTTGTTATACTCCATATTATGATTTTTTATTTACTTTTATAATATTTTATAAACATTTTTGATTGTAATCCAATATTTATATCCAGGTAAATTGCGTTTACCAAAACCATCTTAATAATTTTTGTAAAGAGGATACGAGACCAATATTGTTTACACGCTCACAATCTACCTGCTATACTTACCTTTTGCAAAAATCTAAAACTGTTTGACCCTTTTTCGGAATACAAAGTTAATTACGTCATAACACCCAATGCCCTCAACCCACATCTTTTGACACGTGTCAAAACATTTATTCAGCCCGCAATGGACTTTAAGCCTAGGCGCACACTAGGCGACACGCGACAGCGACAGCTCGGCGACTAGATGCGACGACAGGCTGCGGCCGACAATTTTCATATATTTTGTTCAAAGCTCCGCACACTAGGCGTCAGAGTCGCGGAGTCGCGACGACAAGCTAGGGGAGTCGCACGCGCTCGCTACCTGTCGCCGCGTCTAGTCGCGCTGTGCACACGCACAAACGACTCAGTCTCGCTGTGAAACAACACGGCCGTCTCTCTCGAATACTCTACTACTAATAATCGCTTCTTACACGACGTCTGTCGTAACGATAAGTCGCCGACGCAAGCTACAGTTCCGCGTCTAGTCGCGGCGACAAGACGTCAGATGCAAACGACAACGCCGCGTCTTGTTGCTATGGCCCTAATACTTGAGGATGTAGACCGAACATCAACCCATTTCGGATGTAAGGGTTCCGTTCAATGCTACACGTGGCTTGGATATGGTACTAGCGTGATACTAACTTTGTTTGGATTACGTTCATTACGTCATTCGTGTTGTGAGAACAAGGTTTTAAAAAACAAAAAACCCTTTACATTTTTGTTTGTAAAAATAATGAACTCGATAAAAGAAGTCTGAGGGATAAGAAGTTTTGTATTTTTTTTTTACTTTTTAGCTATTTGATACTGGCTTAGTTAGAAATAAATAACTATTCTTTGTAAACATAGGAATAGAATGTACAAAAATACTTCAAAAACTTCAAAAAACTTCATAATTTAAAAAGAACCAAAAACCTCTTCTTCTATCGTTTCGGCACGACCTACACGAGAATAGCTCATGCCGTGGTGAAAAGATTAGCCAGTCAACAAGGTTGGTAGCGGGGCTGACTGCCCAGGGTGCACCAGACATACTTATGTATCGTTACTCGTGGAGGCTCTTTTCATGCACCCCAAGCAAAACCCTCTGAATCTTTCGTATATCTCTATGTATTAGGTATAGTTAAACTGGAGCAAACATGTGCACGATATACAATTATGTAGGTACATTACGGAATACAAAACAACAAAATATTTAATTTAGAGTAAGTAATCACGTGTCCGACAAGTTCCGCTTCTTTCCGCTTATTAACCTAACCGACCTAGACACCTAAATTTAAAATGTAGGTCTAGTTCCAAATACTAATACGTCCGCGATAATATTAGCTTCCTTTATTTCGATAACACAATCAACGAGCCTTGGCCTATATTTACTAAGTACTATATATACATCGCATTTAACTAAATAAAAGGAAATATTAACATATTTGCGAACAAAGTTCAATTCGCGCGATTCCATTCGTGACAGATTATAATTATTATATTACGTTTAGATTGGCAGCGGTGACAAAAAGGCGGGAGCAAAAACGATTAATCATAATTTAATTAACGTTAAATTTTAACGATTTATGTTATTATTTTTTGATTTATATGAGAAATATGTTTAGCAATGTCATAAAATAAATGCGATATTTTTTACTTTATAACTACGTAAAGGCTGTGGGGTTACCTACTTCAAGAAAGATGTACGCAAGAATGCCTTTCCTACTTTAATTTACGTATAAAATGTAAAGGATTGCTTGTTGGCTTTTCTGCTTGGATGAGATACAAAAGCACTGCACACGTCACCTTCTTCCTCCTAGTCCTAACCTTTTCCCAACTGTTGTGTCCCAATGTTGGGGTCAGCTACCAGTCAAACCAGCCATGCGAGCAGGGATAATTTTATCGAGTCGATTCGAGAAATTCATCTATTCTAAACGTCAAACTTGACATGAGATATAGATAAAATGACAACTGCTGTCGTTTTATCTATAACTGTCAAATTTGACGTTTAGAATAGATAAATTTCTCGAATCGACTCGAAAAAAGATCCGTGCTCGCACCGCAGACGCGGCTGAATAGCGGTATTTTACACGCAGCGACTGCCGTCAGACCGGTGCAACCCAGTTACCACAAAAGCACTAGACACTGCACCATTATGTAACATAGGTACCTATAATAATTTTAAAAAAACTTTATTTTGTGAAGTCCTGTCAACCTATCTCGCTCTAACACGCGTCAATCCTATCTTTTGTTATTCACATTGCCAATCTATGTATCCTAAGATCAAGTATGTAACTAGATGGAACATTTTTAAAACGAAAAATTTGCTCTAGTTCATCTCTTCACTCTAATGAGAGATGATCCGAGGGAAAAAGAGACGAACTTACTGTCATGCGTGTACACGTCAAACGAAATGAAGCTTAAATGAGTTGAAAATCCTGAATGCATTTAAATATATGATTAGAGATGAGGCAGAATAATCTAGGGACGGTATCGATACTTTAAATATTTATTTCCTTAAAATTGAATAATTAATGACTTTCGAATTTGAAACGTTTTTGCAGCGACGTGACTTTTCAAAAACGCCTTTCAAAATGTAAAAATTCTTTTCATAAAATACGTAATTAATTTAACTAAAAAATCACTCAAACTAAATACAGTTTACAATAGAACTAAGAATGCATACGACGTGAATGATGATAATTGACCAACGGCGTATCGTAGTTGACTATCGTTTTAACGCTTAGCAGACTGGAGCAGTGGTGGTCCAGAAGTAACGACGCCAGCGCCACGGTTACCATGGAGTTTCTTGTCGGCTCATCTCCATAGGACTTACTTTTTGGAACCGTGCAACCAAATTGTCGCGACATTTCCTAAATGCATGTACTCTGCATATTAGAAATAAAAAAAAAACGTTGAATTTGAGTTGTAGGTCGCGGGTTCGAACCCAGGCAGGCACGCACTGTGTAATTTGTTTTGTCACTGCTCTTAAAGCTGTAAAGGAAAACGGCATGTCCAAGATCCAAAAAATCGAATACATGTGTCATCCATCAATCCACATTGGGGCTGCGCAGTGTATTACAGCCCAATCCCCTCTTTCTAGAGAGGAGGCCTGTGTCCCCGCAGTGTTTTGCTTATGCTTGGAAGACGTGTGACGTAACACTTAAGCTCACATTTTGATGTTGCTTATGTGTGGGTTACAACATACCACTGGAATTTGCTATATGCATAGGTTTCTACTTACTCAATCACTCTTCTATATTTGGAGGACTGGGCTTTAACAAAGGTGAGTACAAATTAAAACAGACAGCATTTGATCAAACACGTTTATTCCAAAATAATAAGAAACATTTTAAAATACTGGTCGTAGATTACTTATGTAAGGCACCCCGACCGAATCGGTTAGATTAGGTTAAAACAAACGCGTAACACAAACGCGCGCGAGTTTAACTATGCCCTTTTTACTGGGAGAGCTATAGAAGTATGGGGCAGAAGCGTCGTCGTTTTCTTCTTCAAGAAGAGCGAAGACTTTATTGAAGAATTATAAATTTCGCTTCTGAGCCATGTCTAAAAGTTGTTTTCGAGAGTTGTTATAAATCGTTTCGCGCAAAGATTCGACGAATTTCAACCACCGAAGCAGGTCGGGTTTGGAAAAAGATATGGCACCACAGACCACCGCTTTCATCTGTCAATATCAATAAGTACGTCTGTCTCCTGTTTGTAAATTCATCACGCAAAATCTAAAGAGTACCATTTACAAAACAATACAAAACAAAAATCCATGATTTTGTTAATGGTGGTAATAACATTAATATTGTAGTCTTATACCTTTGTTTTGTTAGAAATAATTTCAAAACTTTTTTTACGTATTTACAATTTACGGCTTTTACACTGTTTTTAAAAAAGTATTTGATTTTGGCCTCCAATAACTAGCTGATCCTAACTGATTAATTAAGTAAATTATACAAATCATTCTACCAACTTAGAAATCTTAGGGCCAAAACATACTTAGCGTATCTTGCGCAGTACGCGGCGCAAGATACGCGACGCACGCGTAAGTGTGTGTGTTTACATCGCTCGAAACTTTACTCGTTCTAGGCCCCATTAGGCTCGGCTTATCAACGTACAACGCGCGCGGTGAGGTCGCGCAAAAGAATTTGTATGTATACGCGTAATGCGACGAATCATGAGCTGCGCCAGATACGTTCAGTGTGTCTGCAGCCTTATAACTATTTTGTTAAATTGAAGTTAAAACTTAAGATATTGATATAATTGAATTATTCTACAACCTTAAACCTCATAAATAATAACATAGCTTACAAAACAAAATGTACATAAATACTTATACATATAAATATTAATTGAATTCCATGTAAAATAAACGTATGATCACTATAATTATGTACCTTTGATATTGATTGTTCTGGAAATATAGTGGGTACGGCATCACTACGTAGAGTTCTTTTTTTGTAACCTTCACGGTAGCAATCCACTCTAAAATGGAGTGAACATAATTTTGAGTACTGTGAAGGAGTCCAATTTTGTCTTCCAAGATTACGTACCCACTTATTATCTGATTTTTGGTTCCAAAGGAAATCTAAAAAAAAACATTATATAATTACATTATAAATGATATAAATGTTGTATAATGATGTTCGCACTTATACCTAACTATATTTCTACTATTATCTTAAGCATTCACTTATAAATAGAAATATTTAAAGTGAACATATAAAGCGACTGAGAAAAATATCGATATTGTGGATCTTCCCTACTTGTGCGAGTAAAGGTAGATGATCTGCCAAAAACTCTTTGTAAAATACAACAATGTTATTTCTTGAATAAACTACGTTGTATATGCTTACTGAAACTTGATAAAACTTTTAGTGATTACTAATACTAAACGTAAATGGCTTAAAACGGCATTTGGGAACAGTCTTTTCGTAAAAATGAGTGTCGATAACTTACCTATGGAAAGATAACTTGCTATTATTTTCACTTAGAACACTCATACGGCTCTTACAGCCGACTGCAACACAAGCCATATTTAATGGGGCAAGCAATGAACACACTCACTCAGGTCACAATGGCACCAAAAGAAGAATAATTCGATGAAAACTATGTAAGAGCTTGGTATAGTGCATTATACCAAGCCGACTCGCAATTGTAAATTTTGACGTTTAAGACGGAGTCAAAATTTTATGGTTATCTCTTTTTTCTTAATTCTTAATTGTCATTTGAACAAAAGAGACAAAAAGTAGAATGACATTCATTTTAAAAAGGTTCTGTCTAGTTCACATACTTTGTCTGAGTATGTATCGTAATAAAATAATAATCTATGGATATGACTATATTTATCTCTGAAAAAAGTTGTGACTATTACTGCTAGATAGGAAACAATTACGAAAGTGCGTCAGGCACTAGCAGCGATCCTAAACACCGATACATTATAAGATTAGTGCACTAAGCAACATTGGTACATTTTAAAATAATTTAAAAATAAATAAAAATATTGTTTTATCATCAAAAATGTTCTGTCAGAACAAAATAACTACCGGCCAAGTGCGAGTCGGACTCGCGCACGAAGGGTTCCGTACCATTATTCATTAAAACGGCAAAAAAAACACGTTTGTTGTATGGGAGCCCCCTTAAATATTTGTTTTATTCTGTTTTATAGTATTTGTTGTTATAGCGGCAACAGATATACATCATCTGTGAAAATTTCAACTGTCTAACTATCACGGTTCATGAGATATAGCCTGGTGACAGACGGACGGACGGAAGGACGGACAGCGAAGTCTTTGTAATAATAGGGTCCCGTTTTACCCTTTGGGTACGGAACCCTAAAAACATGTAGGTAGAGTGCGCGCAAGATAAGTCTGCGCGCGGCCGAAATCGGAACTAATCATGGTCCACCAAAGTGTGTGCCGTTTTATCAATTTTGATAGTAGAACTACCTGATTGTAGGAATATTTAACGGGAAAATTATGT
Organism: Amphipyra tragopoginis; assembly: GCA_905220435.1. Lineage (NCBI taxonomy): Eukaryota > Metazoa > Arthropoda > Insecta > Lepidoptera > Noctuidae > Amphipyra > Amphipyra tragopoginis. Next base: position 10,466,915 of record HG992008.1, read on the forward strand.
TAAGCGATAAAAAAGTTAAGCTTAAAAAGCGGTAATTTGAACTTTTGCGATCACGGCAACATTTAGCACGCCCTCAGTTGCGCGCAGAGTTATCTTGCGCGCACTCTACAAATTCATCATTTTTAAACTACAAAAAAAAGTCTAATCGTCGACATGCATCAATAAATATGTAGATCTAATAATCTTAAAAAAAACCTATTAATAATTTATTAGCTGTCAAATTATTAAAATCCTTAAGCTAGCAGGTGTATATTCTGAACAAAAAAAATTTGCGATGCTCTAATTCTGATGTGGTAAAAAATAACGGATCTATATTTGCGGAGCATATTTTTTATAAAATCAAAGAACTGATAGTCGTCATCGGTGTGATTCAACAGGCAAACATTATTGCTACAGTAGAAAAAAACTAATTGATACACGAGGTTAAGCAGATGTAATTTATGCCATTAGATCTGGTTTTGCCAGTTAAAATTAATTATAACTGAATTCGGTTGTATTATATAACTAGTCAACGATTTCTTTCTTGGAATTTTAAGATGACTCAATAAAGTGTTAACGAAAGTGATAGTATTTTAATAATAAATAATTTTTCGTTTATTTTAATTCACAAAGGAATTATGATTACATAAATAAAACGATATCCTAACATTAAGTTACTGGGTTATACTTGTTGAAATTGATTACAGGATAACTATTTAACCGACTTCGAAAAGGAGGAGGCTATTAAAACGATTCGTTTTTTTTTTAATGTTTCTTCACCAATTTCTCCGAAGGTTGTGAACCGATTTGAGTTTTTTTTCCTGCAAGTCTCTCGAATTTGGTTTCTGTGAATTTCATTAAGTTTGGTTGAGTGGTTTTTTATACAATATAATTTATTTGTAGTTTGAAAATTAATTACCTATAACGACGTTCTAGTTGTTTTAGTGGTGCACGAATTCGTACACTATAGTAATTGTAATTTGTTGCACTTAAAAGAATTACAATAAAAAAACATAAAAAAACTGAAAAACCGGCTTTAAAAAAACTGAAAGGAGTACCTAAAATAATTGCCACATTATAAAATTAACATTTTCATAAGTCAGTTTTCAATTTTTTTTAGCTTATATTAGCACTGACTTCTGAAACAATCTTTTTTTATAATATAGTAATTAAAAATCATTTTATCTTCTCCTAAATATAAGTTATATTAAGACACAATGAACGTCCCAATGATCTTTTTTAATTGTTGAAAACTTCGCACGCTATAAAAAGAAGCGACGACATTGCATTTAGTGTAAAGCGCTAAACACACTAGCAAGTTTTGTTGCGCAAATAATTAACTTGCGCAACCGACTTTCAAACTGTTTTCTGCAAGCTTTACGAACTGTAAGCCTGGCACAAATGTTTTAACAAATAGTAATGTAAACGTAACGTTAATATAAGTGAATTTTGAATCGAAAATACAAGTATCCTATAGAATTTTGGTTTAAATTTATGCGACAAGCACAATTTGTGTCATACATAAATATAAATAAAATTTTCTATTAATTAAATATATAATAATTTGCGAAACGAATATTTAAAATTCAAAATTCACTCACATTAACGTTCCGTTTACGTTACTATACGTCACAAAATTAGGCTTTTTTTTCATATATTTGAAATCATCATAATGACTCCTTCCGCTCTGGGCGGAGCGGAAGGGAGTGTCAGACTCTTACTGACTAAAACCCATCCGTGTTCCTCCTAATGCCCTTTGCATTCCAGGGCCGCGGTAACTCTTTGGAACAAATTCCGCAACCCTGGCAGGCACTGGCCCTAGCGGGCCCCATCTACTAACAACATTAGGCCTATTGAGCGAGGAATGGAGTGCAATAACATAACATCACGCCTGTATTTCCCAAAGGGTTCGGCAGAGGTAGTACACCTTCATTTCGCCGTTATGTTTAAGTCCCATGTAATAGGGAGCGAGCCTATTGCCATCAACTGGGCACAAATCCTGTAACACTTGGTCGACCTGGGGATCGAACCTAGGATCTCACGCTCAGCAATCACGTTTATGACCACTAGTCCATCGAGTCAGGCAGAGCCAGGCAGTCAGGAGTGCAAAAATTTGCGCAACAAAAATTGCTAGTGTATTGCCGCTTTTCATTTTTCTGTAGGTAGGTATATACATACATGGATATGTATCGATATGTATTATAAATGTTAGTTGCCTATCAAACAGTACAATGGACTCGCTCATCGTCGCTGTGAGTTTAGTTTACTGTTTATTGACGATAATTGATGCAACATCTGGATTGCATCGCACAACCTATTGGTATTCATTAAGACAATTTAGCTTATTAACAACGTATAGTTACAGTTACGTCTCTATACTCTACGAAACACGAAGAAGTTATAAGACACACATAATGATAAGCGCACCTAACAAAATATATCACATTGCCACTGAATATAATAAGGACTAATTAACCTTGTGAAGTCATTCGCAGTTTTATTACAAAAGTAACCTTTTCAACGTAAGGTGGGTCCTAACGACTACAAAACGTTACCAAACAAAGAACATCAAATATTTTTAAAAAACGAAACGTAATAATTTGGCCGCAAGTCATAGTTGCGAAGTTCATTACCGCGATGTACGTTACTGCGAAAGTTCTTTACTGCGAAAATAAAATGACAAATAGATAACTGAAAGGTAGGTTAGGTTAGAACTGTGACCACTCAACGCACCACAACGCCGAGCGAGCAAAGCGAGCGGTGCCGCGGCAGCGGTCGGTGAGTGCCGGAATCTGTTTGTCATTTTATTTTCGCAGTAAAGAACTTTCGCAGTAACGTACATCGCGGTAATGAACTTCGCAACTATGATTTACACTCAATTTAGCTATTTTATGGTTTTTGCGGTCTGAAATCGCCAACCCGCAGGTCTAAAATCGCTAACCCGCAGTGAGCAAGCGTGGCGATCAATGCTCGTTCCTTCTCTGTATGAGAAGAGGCCTTTGCCCTGCAGTAGGACAGTTACAGGCTAATATTTATTAAGTATTATGTATCTCTTTATCCATTCATGGCTCATCTACCGTGCGAAAGATGTCCGGTCCTTTGGAAGGCATACGAGGGACACAGTTCCAACGCGCAGAGGCCCCTTTGGGAACTTTAATCTAAAATGGGATGGGGCACCAACCGGACTCTATCCACGGCTGCACTATTGGAGTACAATCATGAACCGTCCCAGGTGGGTGCAAGACTATTGTAAAATATGGTAAAAAATATCTGATCTATGGGAAGGGGTGTTAGGTGGACTGGATAACTTATATTGCCGAAAGAAAACGGCGTCTGCCTTTCAAATTTAAAATTGAACTGTGTTGGCAGACGGTGACTCGCCAGCTCACTAGCTGGGCCCCCTGAAAAGCCGCCAGTACATAGGCGAAGAGGGCAACAAACGTCTGAGCGGCTAGAGGTGTAGAAAGGTGTGGCCCCGGTTTCGCCGTCGCGGGTCTTAAAGACCCGGAGTGGGTTTCCCCGCTATTACGCCATTAGACACTTCCACCCCCGAGCATATAGGCTAATATTATTATTATGGTTTTTGATAATGTCGTTAACGTTTTTTAGATAGCAGTCTCCTTACGGCTACAATGTACGAAATGACCGTTGTCAGGACTCATATTTCGTATAACAAAGTATAATGCATCTCTGACCTTAACTATAATTTAAGGCATCGTAATATTAAGTATACCTACCTCATGGTCCAGTATTACAATTTTGTTTTGTCACAAATTTAGCCTTCCTGTGACATTGCCACTGCCAGGTAAAATTGTTTCGCTACCTTAACACAGATGATATACATTCATGAATATTATAATAATTATTGGACTGCGATGTAGGAATGGTTCTAGTCACGCAATATCTCAATCAGAACTAATCAGTTCCCAAACTCCAATAATGTTGGGTATATCCTCTTCATTTCAGAGTAATCATCATTAGTTCTCAAAAATTCCGAATGATATAGCAGTTTTTATTAAAACTGTATATTCTAATGTTAAACTAGACCTAGCAAAAAATAGAACATCATAAAGATGATAATTTTTCTGTTTATTTTGTCTACCAGCTCCTCAGAAAATAATACTGGACGGGACAATACGTATAGTGTCATCATGTTTAATTTTAAGGAAATAAATGCCTAAGTGAATTTTGTGAGGAGAAATAAACGATTTCTGAGGAGAAATAAACGATTTCTGAGGAGAAATAAACGATTTCTGAGGAGAAATAAACCTTTTAAATAGCTGATATGCCTAAGTGAATTTTGTGAGGAAAAATAAACGATTTCTGAGGAGAAATAAACCTTTTAAATAGCTGATGTAAAGGTTTTTGTAATTAAAATTAAATCCTAACTAAATAATCGATAACATTGGTAGAGCAAATAATATCAATTCACCACTAACCTAAACCATTAAATTCGACGTGTAGACATAAAATTTAAAACTTGTCGGTGTTTATCACAGCAAAATCAAGAATAATTTTCTTGTCTTTGTACAGGTTATCTAAAATTAATTCTAAATAATTACATAAAATTAGACGCTAAATCGGTTCCTACTCAAATATACTTAATGATGTCAATAACATTAACAGACTTAACCGTATTTTTAAATAGCTTTAACATATTCTAAAACCTGCCTCATGTTTTGAATTTAATTAGAGATAAGATCATTTTAGCATAAGTGACGGTGTTTTTAATTGCGTTAAAATAATGAAAGTCAAAATGATTCTTGAACTCTCCAGGACCTATATTCGAGAATACTGAATACAGGAAAAGGACAGAATTGTCCGTCCAGTCAACTTCAAAAGTATTAAATAAAAAATATGTTAGAGTTAACAATATTTATGATTAGTTACGGTTTACTCACGTGCATTTTTCGGGATTGCCCGACTAGTTTCGGACCCAAACGGACGTAACTAATCATAAATATGAATGATAATAAAAGAGTTAACAATAGTTTAAAGACTAGTATTATTATTAGAGTTCGGAATAGGTAGAGTATATTTACCTAAACTTCGAGGAAGGAAGTAACATAGAGTGGATAATACCTCCTCTAAAATCCCGGAATAATTATAATGACATTTTAATCCCGGGATTTAAAAATCACAAATTATTTATTGGACTTTATTTATAATTACAAATTATTTATTTGAAGAATCATATAACATTGTTTAGGGTTCCGTTCCACAACTATATACCCATAAATATTTAGAAAAATGGCTGACTTTTACGATTATTATTTTCCAAATACTTAAAAATTCAACCGTTGTTGATGTCTATCCAATCTAAATAAAGGGAAGCTATATGTCAAATGCCGTCAGATACGTCATTCGTAATGTTTATTCATGACCGGCCCTCATTTAAGTTCCTCGGACCTATTGTAATAATGTTTCCCGTAATTTCGTACTTGTAATTAGAATCGCTATCTTTTCATCGCGCATCAGATTGCACTCATCAAAGTTTGCCGCCATCGTAATGATTTGACCTACAATTTCACACTCAGTATGGAAAATAGTCGTATCTATCCACAATAATTAAAAAAAACCTTCATACTACTCATTAGTTTCATACTAGAATAGATTTCAGAATATTAAATTGGAAAATTACTAAGTAGTAGTCTGAAACGAATGCTGGGTGTGTTTATTTTATTTAAAAAAAACATAATTAATCAAACAATTTTTTAAAATGTTACCCTAGAATTTATTTTTATTGCAACCCACAATAAAATATTTCAGTTTATAACGATAAAGCCTACACACACGTTGCTAGAATTATACATAATATAGTAGTATGCCAAAATATGTTGTTTTTTATATAGGTTTAATATATACAGGGTGTTAACGAATTCGTGTTATTCCTTCAAACCGCGTATTCTACTGGTGACACTAATTGACCCTGCATAGGTTTTTTTCAGAATCAACAAAATATTTTTTTCAAGAAATGAACCATTGTATTCTCTATCTGAGTAATTTTAGCGTCCCAAGTTAACTGACTGCGTGGATTGCTATCGCGCTAGTCGTGCCCGTCAGCTGTGTCACCGTGCCTTCATTCATTTATGCCTGGCATCGAAATTTTCTGTCACATAAAAAAAATATTTGGGAAAAAAAGTTTATTTTTAATCAATCTAAATCCCGTCCGGGGTTAATGTAAGTATACCATTAATAGATCATGTGGTTTGAAGGAATTACACGAATTCGTTAACACCCTGTATATTATAGCTGAGTGTGTGCCCATTCAGAAAGTATTACAGAAAATATATCGTAGTATGTATTGTTATAATTTATGTTAATATATATTATAAATACCTATGAGTGTGTGTGTGTGTTGTTTGTGGGCTTGGGAATGGGCTTAACACAACTTTTCTATATCTACTATCTCTCTAGCCATTACAGTATGTTTACGATCAGAAAAGTAGTTAAAAATTAAGTATTTCTCTATTATTTATACATATACAGTAGGTATGCCTGTTAAATTACTGTGTGCATGCCATGACCTCAATAAATTTCGAGACATTACACTTACAACGTCTTTTCTCCGTTAAAAAAGAGCACTTTCTAAATTGTAGATGTCAACACGCTAAAGCCGTCTATTCATTAATTCAAATAACTCTTGGAACTTTGTTTTAAATGCATGCAACCTACTTAAGACTTGTGAACACGACATTATTTTACGAACAACATCAAATATTATAATAATTCTGTTGTTGGCGCCTTTAATAGATAGCTATTAATAATAATAATGATCATTTGGTCAGGAATTAGAAAAATTAAAGGTAGAGAAAGAAAATGATACATTATTATCAATTCTACTCTATTTTTCTTAATGGCAATTAGTGCCGATGTCGACAATTCTGCCAATCAATGTCGTACCTAAGTGACATGGAAAATAAAGGGTGCAAAAAAAAAAGTTCTTCGATTGAATACATTATTATCATTTGTGTGTTTATAACAGTACTAGCAGGATTCATTATACTTATTGTAATAATTATATTGTGACCACATATTATTGCGAATTACTTATATTGTGTGAAACGTCATTATTACTAAGACGCGTATGAAGCTTCATCAGAACCCTGCTGAGGTTAAACAAAAAGGGTGATAATTAAACGCCTCTAAAATTATTCGCCTCTAAAAATCTACATTGGCTTCTAAATTACTAAGACAGCCACAATTAACGAGCGTCTGAATGATACTATCTTAGCCACTAGTTATCTTCTATATAAGCCACTGTTCGTCACCCACTTTCATTTTCACAATAAAAAACAAATGAAAAACAAAAAGAGTCGACGGAGTCCCGCTGCGCGCGGCTCCTATTTCTGTCTGCAGGGTTTAAAGTAACCTAACACGAAGGGGATGACGGGGGCTTCGTTCGCTCGCTTTGCTCGCTCACTCTACCCCCTGTCATCCCCTTCGAACCTAACCTATCCGTGTCGGGGTGCCCAAAAATTTTGTTGGCGTTGTAAAAAAGTCGAATCAGTTTATTAGAGGTTATCTCATTTCCCCGTTGCTTAGTTATAAAATGAGAAGTTTGGTCACGTGGCCAATAAATAAATTTGTGGCTTGATATATTATTTCTCAAAAAAAAATACCAAAATTTAATCGAAACTGCAACATTGCACTCTGAGATTATTCATAAACCACAAATGACGTAATTGCAGTAATATTTTTATGCGTGTCCTAGACACTGAATCCATAACATGAGATGCCTTTATTATATCTTTGGCATCCTAGAAATTGTATAGTCAATATTTTATTTTATTCGATAGAACTTCTACGATTTTTAAATATTTTCTATAGCCACATTGCAGTAGGTACTCCAAATAAAAACCACTCAAGAGCGTTTATTTCTTTTTCGTTGATAAGTACTGTGATATGGTATCTTTACCACTAGATTAAAACCATCGTAAGAAGCCATAGGACATCATTATTATCAAAAATGCAACAAAAATATTACGTTATTCTTTAGGTTACGCTCAACCGCAGATCAATACTACTTTACGTCGAACTCGAAGTAGATTTCCAACGATACAATACATAACTAAGTAGAGCAACGTTTTTATTTTATATAAAAAATGCGGAAAATATTTGCAAAATACATTTTTAATTTTTTTACTTAATTAAAATATTTCTCACACTTAAAAATAGAATAGAGTAGAATTAAAAATTTACTTGTAGGTATCTCAAACATAAAAAAATACGAACGTAGGTACAGAAAAACTATTTTTTAACTCTATGTCTACCTACCTAATTAAAATTCATAATTTCGACTGACATTGACATTGTTTTAATTTTAAATGACGCAGTTTTCTTTTTCAAATGAAATACCTACTCATAATTTTGTTTTTACACACAAAGCCCCAATTTACATTTATCACATATTAACATGATCATGTTCATATGTGAAAAATAACATAACGTAGAAAAATGATAAAAATTATGTTCAAAAAAATTCAGTATTCAGCAAAACTTTAAATGTTACACAAAACTTAATTTAATGACAACATGACAACGCACAAACTGTACGCACTGGTAAAAATACCTATTATTAATTTTCTGACAACTATACACAACAAAATTAAATAAAAAAACAATAATAATTGCGCTCTTACCTTTCTCTATGCAACTTTATTAAACAAACACCAACAATAAATGTTGCAAAAACAATATTAAAACACAAACTGCGAACAATAAAAGTACTCCACAAAATACCACTACGATTTTATTCGTATTTGGAACGAAAAAATATTTTTTAAACGCGCAGAGCAATGACATTCATTAATATTCGATTATTATTTTGAATTTTCATTGACTGTTTCGCGTTCGATGACTTGTTGTCGGCCAGTATCGCGCACGCACGGCGCTTGTTGGCGCACAACGATGTACTGAGACTGGCCGAACGCAGCACAAACGCGGGCTCGGTCGGGATCGCCCGTCGTCAGCTGTCACCACTGAAACATTTTTAGGGATCCGTCAGAAAGAAAAAAATCCTGGTAGTCATAAAGTTTAAACTTATTTTATAATATCGCGGGGTTAACGTAAAACTACCTACAACAATTTTTACAAAAAGTAGTAAAAAAAATGCGTTCATAATAACAATTCATATAATCGTAATATCTTTGATATTCAAAGATGAATTTTAAAAAATACTCGAAGTAACCTAATTTTAGTTTATACTGAGGATTCCTTCGTTGAATAAATAATAAGCGTAGGAAACACACCGCATTATGCATTAATTTATGCAATCTTGCTCAGATATGCAGTATGCCTAAGAGACAATTTTAGCAAAAAATACGTATCATCAAAAAATTGCAATCTTCTATCTCTACTACAAAATTAAAAAGGACAAGAAATTTATAATATTTTCCCATAAACTCAAACACCACGTGTATTTTTCTTCGAGTTAAAATTCATAATTACAGGAAGTAGTAAAAAAAACTAGTTATACTTAAATAGTTCATTCTAATTATTTATTAAAATATAATTCATCCCAGAATAATCTTAGTGTCGGAATGTAGTCGGGTAAGTGAAGTCAAAACTTGTCAATTAAGACTGCAGTTCAACTCGCTCAATATATTTTGTGAGTAAATTTGAAAAAAGATAACAACTTCATTGCTTTTTAAAAATATTTATACATATAAAATGGAAAGGATCTGACTGAAACCCTTCTCTCCAAATCAATAACTTATCTTTTTAGAAACACGCAATCATTTTGCGGACATTGTGATAAGTACCTACAATGTAAGCGATTGTTGATATTTTGAATAAATTAATTTGGAATCAGTTTGATTAAAATACTTGATCATCGTTAGCCAATTTTTTTTTAACTTCCTCTTTTTTTTTAATAAGTATGACGACCAAGAAATCCCGGTTCTTTAAAAAATATTGTATAGTTTTATAAAAGCAAGCATTACATTTCAGACTAAACTGGATCTGCTCAAAATTAAAAAAAGAACATGTAAATATTATTGAACGTGACTAATCCGACTTGTAATCGTAAGTATCTGACTATCTTAATCTCCTATAGATTTTAATATAATACAGTAAATAAAATCATTGTATATTAGAACGAATTAAAAACATACTTGTTCCATATGCTCCATACAAAACGTTTCAAAAACTTAGTACAATAAAAAACAAAGTACGGAACCATATACCACTAACCATAATCCGAGCTTGAAAGGGTGTTGTACTCATGCGCGGGAACGATGCACAAAGGGCGCATGCGTTCCCCTCCGGAGTTCCCCTCCAACGTCTAAACATAGACCAGACACGCACGCGTAAATACAATGTATACAAACGTAACTAAGTACTGCTGTTTACAGCTGCATCATTCATTCTTGTTACCATGGTAACGTGAAAACAAAAGAAAACCAGAGAATCACTACCGAGTCTTCACAACGCGGTTGTTTCACAATTCACACAAAACGTGTAAAAGATAATGACAAAAAATAAAAAAACATTTTCTCTTTACAAATTGGCTACCCTGAAGGGCTTATTACCAGTGATCGGAAAAGGGTGAGCTAATTTACCTAAACTTCAAAGAATAGAGACAAAAACTGGAGACTTCCTTACGACAACTTTTTTTTTCGGGAGAATTTTCTCGGAGATTGTCTTTCATTTGTTTTCAAAAAATAAAAGACAATCTCCTTTTTTGAAAACAATCTCTCTCTAAAAACAATGAAAAACGTGTCATCTGGTTTTGTGACAATTTTGGGAAACAAAATTAGGAAATTAATTTAATTGTTTTCTGTACTATTAACATTAATATTAAATGTACTTTAGTGATGTCCCGAAACCCGGAATAAATTTCACGAAAAAAAAAGTTGTCGTAAGGAAGTCTCCAGTTTTTGTCTCTGTTCTTTTAAGTTTAGGTAAATTAGCTCACCTTTTTCCGATCACTGCTTATTACACAGCTTATTACTTATTAGTTATTACACATTACCGATTTTTAGGGTCTCTAATTCTTTTTCAGTGTATAATTGGTTTAATTGTAGTAATAACAGTTAGGGCGTTCGGTCTCTTGGGCTTCGGTCGGGACTCTTTCAACTGGGCCCTAAAAATCGGGTAGTGTACTATACTTACTAACAATAGTAACAATGCTCCAAACTTTGTGAGAGATTGGTGCCCGAGATAGGTTTACCAGTACCTGCATTACAAGTCACCAGCACTGCCGTTCGATTTCTAAGTGTGGCGCCACTCCATGCCAAAATTACGCGACCGAACTTCGGCGTCTATATCCTAACTTCCTAATCCTAACTGAACAGATCATCCTGAAAAGTTGCATATACGTTGTCAGGTGTACAGAAACGGACATAAAAAGGTACCCCCTTTTATCCCGAAAAAAGTACTGTTCCCGAGGAAAACAATAATTATGATAATAGATGCCGCCACGTGTCTTACGAGGTATTGTCTTGTTTTCCATAAAATCATTTGTACTATTATTGTTTTTCATAATCGTCCGCCCTCATAATATTTACTTGCACTATTATCATTTATACTAATAACGCTTGTCATATCGACTTATTTATTTGTCATAACTTTTATTTGCCATAAAATGATTTTCCATAATAACATGTGTTATAATAATCATTAGTTTCTATAAGTAACACATTACATAATCGATACTTGACATAAGCAACTATTATAATACGTAACCCAATAAAAAGTTAGTCAAAATCGAAACGGCTAGGTTAGGTTAGGTCAGAACTGTGACCACACAACGCGCGAAGGCGAGCGAGCGAAGCGAGCGTGCCGCGGCAGCGGCCGCCGAGCGCCAGATTTCCTCTTTTGCAAAGCAAGCATGCATTGTAGATTAGGTTTATAAATGTTATGGAAAACAACATTATTGAAAATGAAAAATATAGCAAATACATTTAATTTTATGGATTAAAGTTATTATGACACTTGATCGATTATGACCAATGGAATTAGTGAAAATGATTTTGTGTCATTTCACGATTATGGCAACTGAAGAGTTATTTCTAATGAAATTATGTCAAATACAAGTATGGTATATTAAATTATTGCATTTTAAATTATGGCAAACATTAGTAAACCGTCTTACGAATCATGATTGAATTATTAACTAATATTATAAATGCGAAAGTAAGTTTGTTTGTTTGTTACCTTTTCACGCCTAACCGACTAAACCGATCATCCTGAAATTTTGCATATACGTTGTCAGGTGTAGGTACAGAAACGGACATAGGGTATAGGGTACCTTTCATTCCGAAAAAAAGTACAGTTCCCGAGGACAACAACAATTACGATAATAGATGACGCCACGTGTCTTACGAATCATGATTGAATTATTATTATAGAAGCTTAAAGGTACAAGTCCGAAACGGGCTGCAGACCACAAACTGCAAAAGTAGTATCGCTTGCGGTGCGATCTGCGGCTGCTGTCTGCGGTTGCAGTTTTGCTGTCGCTGTCGGAATAGCACCTTTAAAGTGCACACCGTAAAAGCGCTATTCCGATGGCGACTTGCGGTCTGCGGTTGCAGTCTGCAGTTTGCAGCCCGTCTCGGACTTGTACATTTAGTAGTGCGTTAAGAGTTATTTTTTTATTATAAATTAACGCGAGCGAAACCGCGGGCAAAAGCTAGTTTTTTATACAGGGTGTTAACGAATTCGTGTAATTCCTTCAAACCACATGATCTATTAATGGTATAGATTAACCCCGAACGGGATTTAGATTGATTAAAAATAAAAATAAACTTTTTTTTTCCCAATTAAAATTGGGATGCTTAAATTAATGAAGGCACGTTAACACAGCTGATGGGCACGACTAGCGCGATATCGCTCCACGCAGTCAGTCGGATGCTAAAATTACTCGGATACAGATTACCATGGTTCATTTTTTGAAAACTTTTTTTCGTTGATTCTGAAAAAAAACCTATGCAGGGTCAATCAGTGTCACCAGTAGATAACGCGGTTTGAAGGAATTACACGAATTCGTTAACACCCTGTATAGGTAAGACGTGACGTAATTTCAGCCGGATGTGTCGCGGGTAATTTAAAAAGCAATGCAGGCGTAATAACGCTGAAATTACGTCGCGTATTTTCGGCATGGTGTGGCGCTACACTAAAAGGTCATTAAGTTGATAAACCTAATTCTGAGTTATCAGCAAAACGTGGAAAATGTTTTCCCTAGAAGTACTAGATATACAGATGTTTTTGTTACACCAAATTATTGAGCTAATTTTAAGCTTTAATTGTGTAACTTTTATACTATAACTAGCTGTTCCCGGCATGCGTTGCAATGCCCTTTTTCCTACTTATTACCTACCTACTACCTACCTACTACCTACCTACTACCTACCTACTACCTACCTACTACCTACCTACTACCTACCTACTACCTACCTACTACCTACCTACTACCTACCTACTACCTACCTACTACCTACCTACTACCTACCTACTACCTACCTACTACCTACCTACTACCTACCTACTACCTACCTACTACCTACCTACTACCTACCTACTACCTACCTACTACCTACCTACTACCTACCTACTACCTACCTACTACCTACCTACTACCTACCTACTACCTACCTACTACCTACCTACTACCTACCTACTACCTACCTACTACCTACCTACTACCTACCTACTACCTACCTACTACCTACCTACTACCTACCTACTACCTACCTACTACCTACCTACTACCTACCTACTACCTAAACAGATTAAGAATATGGATATACTGATATAATTTTTTTTTTTTTAAATATCAAAATGTCGAACTGGATAAAAAGTATCCTATGTCCTTCTCCTGGCTCTAAACTACCTCCCTGCCAATTTTCAGCTAAATCGGTTCAGCCGTTCTTGAGTTATAAGTGAAGTAACTAACACGACTTTCTTTTATATATATAGATGACTAATATTGTTTTTAAAATTAAAGGTTTTTGTATTTTAGATATATGCTTTTCTGTACTGACATGTGACCATCTACAATATTAATATCTCTGTAAAAGTCTCTGGATCTCGTAACTGACAAAAGATAGAAAAATACGAAACAGCGGACCTACTCCCTCCTAAGTCCGTCAACGAAATTAGTCGCCCGTCCGAAAGTAGCCCGAAACGTAGGAGTGAACAAAACAAGTGTCAAGTTCAACTTTTCAGACGGGCAAAAACCAATCGGTAGTAGGGACAACTGTCAAATCGTGTTGTCATTCATACTTAGTTCGGGCCCCGAAATAATCGTATGTCCGTAGGTGATGGGGAGTAGGAAACGCTCGTAACTAAGACCGAAACCACGGACTTCGTGCTTAGGGATATGACGATGATAGTGGTGGCGACTAGCGAGGTGCGCCTCTAAAAGCGCCGGCACACTGCACTTCGCCCTCTCACGCGCCTCAGCAGCCGCCTATTTAAGTACTACCTACCAGTGGCGTAGGGTGAAGTTTCTTAAAAGGGAAGCCGAACCAAAAAATGCTTACCTTGCTCAAGTGTGATGCGTGATTTCCAGTAACTACTCGTTTCGAAAGGAAAGCCGATAGGAAACGAGTTGTATGGAGCCTTCGCCACTGCTACCTACTACACCTGAAGACCCTGGACTCCTCGTATCGTTGTCGAACCACGCCCTGTAAACTAATCCTGTAAATTCTAGTAAAATATATATTGTATGGTTTATAAGTGTTTTCCGTATTATTCAGTAGGTACCTACCCTTCTGCTAAACTGCTTCTGCTTCTTGCTAAATTCTGATTTTATGTGCACATGCTCGTTAAGGTTGGCTCCTCAAGCCACCCTTAACCCGCTAAGCGTGACATCTAAAACCACTGCCACCGTCACAGAGAGTAGACCCCCAGACTGGTCGATAGAAAAACAGTTGCACTTTTACGTAGTAAGTATATAAAACTTAAAGGATGATGGGCACAAATGTATGGAATCTGGTACTGGCTCCAATCGGAATGAATGATACACCGTTGGAAAGGTATTTTTGTGTAGATTCAGAATAACCATAGCGCTAGTCCCGATTCGCTGTCCGATCGAAGTAATCCTGCTTGAAAGTTATTTATTTTTGTTACATCCTATTAAGTACACATACTTTTACTGTCACTTTTCTCCATTTTGGCATGGTATTACAATAATAATTATTAATATTTTTCATTATCTAGGTAAATAAAACAAGATCGAAGTAAGTTTCATCATTTATTGTATGTAAGTATACAGTGTATAAAAAGACCCGCATAGCCGAAATCTACGCACTCTGTACATCAAACTAAATTACATTGACCAAAAATAATTTCTGGGAAACGACTTTTATTTATAGGCATAAAAAAACGCGTCCGATTTTTTTAATAGATAGGTAGATCACCCTTAACTGAAAAAATACTAAACCGATTTTGTTTTGATTTTCATCCCTTAACTGAATTTTATTTAGCTCAAAATCTGTGCAAATATCATCAAAATCGGTCAAGCGAAACCGGCGATATGATTTTTTAAAATTCTATTTGAACTGAAAATCCAGTATCTTCTGAAGACTATATTTCAAAACGGACAATTGATACGGGTTTGTTGCCATTGTACTCTTGAAAAACGCTATCCAACGATGGTAAATTCATTTTGATTGGACATGAGTACCAAAACGCCCATCCTCCTTTGACAAAATGTCACTTCAGCAGCAGAACAGTCTTTTAGAAATCGGATGGCAGCAGGCGTAGCATGACCACCGTAGACAAAACCCTATGACTATGGTGGTCATATTACGCCTGCAGGGCCCCATTCCACTGACAGACAAAGCTAGGCATTAAATCAGTAAAAGCAACATTCTAAGCCATACTTTTGTTTGACGAAGAATAGGTTCAATAGGGAAGTAACTTATAAAAAATATAGTTTATGCATGCTAATCAACGCAATTAAATTAAGATTAGTCAAAAACATTTGGATAGACTTATATCGGTAGTGTATCAAACATGTTTTGTTTCCTGTTTTGTTCAAATAGACTAGACAACAAGTATAAAACAGTTCTGTGTTCACATCTTAAGACTACGAGTAGGTAATACGCTACATAGTTTAGAGTCGATTCTTCTTCTTCTATCGTGTCGGCACGAGTATACAAGAATAGCTCATGCCGTGGTAAAAGGTTAGCCAGTCAGCAAGGTTGGTAGCGGGGCTGACTGCCCAGGGTGCACCGGACGTACAGAAGTATCGTCACTCGTGGAGGCTCTTTTCATGCACCCCCTAGAATCGATTGATTTCATCGAATAAGTATTAGATAATTGATTCATGATTCATTTGACTTGAAATTCGTATATTAACGTGCATGAAGCAACTGTGAATAGATACAGCATGACTGGTTAGTCGCTTTACATCCGAAAACCATGAACTCTGCTCATCATTCTGTACAACTTTTACAATGGAACTAACACGGAATTCGTAAAAAAACTGCTTTTCCATACAATTTGTTCAAAGTCAAATATTTTTTATTTCAAGTGGACCAGATCACTGGTGCTTTCAAAAGCTCAACACTAGGTGCTCGGTTCCAATTAGTAGGTCCTTTGGAGAAGAGCCGGCAAGAAACACCATGGACACACTTTTAAAAAAAGAAATGGTTTGTCAATTTTTAATGTAGTAATGTGAGAACAATGCAGATTAATGTACATGCAGTTCATCATCATTCTCCTGCCCTTATCCCAATTTATTTGGGGTCGGCGCAACATGTCTTTTTCTTCCATACTTCTCTATTAGTCGTCATCTCGGTAGTCACCCCCTTTCTAACCATATCATCATTCACACATTCCATCCATCGTTTCTTTGGTCTTCCCCTACTCTTATAGCTATCGACATTCATACTCAAAACTCTCCTCACTACATTTTCCTCATTTCTCCGTAACACGTGCCCATACCATGACAACCGATTTCCACACAACTTTTCAGTCGATGCCACTTTCAAACTTCCTCTTATGTACTCATTTCTTATTTTATCCATTCATGTAACACCACACATTCCTCTTAGCATTCTCATCTCTGCTGCATGCAATTGCCTTTCATTCATCCCTTTTGTGGCCCAACATTCTGATCCATACAAGACAGCAGGTCTAATCATGCTTTTGTATATCTTCCCCTTAAGTTTAAGGGGAATGCGGGAGTCGCAGATTGTTCCCGTGACCTGCCGCCATTTCATCCATCCAGTGTTAATTCTGTGCTTAACCGTCCGATCTACTTCACCATCGCTTTGCACAAGTGAACCGAGATACCGAAAGTCGGAGCAGACTGGGAGAAGTCCGCCATCAAGCGCTATGGCTTCAGAACTGGAGAGACCGCCGAAATCGCAGAACATGTATTCGGTTTTGGTTCTGCTGATTTTCAAGACAACATTCTCCAGCTTCTGTTGCCATTTCTCCAATCCGCTCTGGATCTCAGGTCCATCTTCACTGACAAGGACAATGTCATCGGCAAACAACATGCACCAGGGTGCCTCCTCCTGGATGTCCCACGTAAGAGCGTCCATAATCAACAGGAAGAGGTAAGGACTTAAAGCCGAACCCTGGTGCAAGCCTACAGCCACACTGAACTCGTCGGTATTGCCAGCAGCCGACCGGACGTAGGTACGAGATTGACTGTACATAGCACGAATTAACTCTACATTCTTCCCGGGCAAACCTTTCTCTTTCAAGGCCCACCACAATACATCCCGAGGTACCCTATCATACGCTTTCTCTAGATCAATGAACACCATGTGCAAGTTCTTGTGTGCACGTCTGTACTTCTCGCACAATTGGCGGAGTGCAAAAGTGGCGTCCACTGTTCCGCGACCTGGCATAAACCCAAACTGGTTTGGGGTAATCTCACTCTCCTCTCGCAATCTTTTCTCTATTACTTTCTCCCATACCTTCATACTATGTGACATGAGCTTTATCCCTCGATAGTTGTTGCAGTCCTGTTCATCACCTTTATTCTTGAAGATGGGCACTAGCGAACTATTGCACCATTCTTGTGGGACCCCTCCTTCATGCAACAACTTATTGAAGAATAAAGTGAGCCACATACATCCATCTTCTTTTAAACACTTCCATACTTCTACTGGTATATCATCTGGGCCCATAGCCTTTCCATTTTTCATATTTTGGACTGCCTTTCTTACTTCATCCATGCTAATTTCCCTCACCAAACCCACATTTACTTGTACCTCTTTGAGCACACCATTCCATTTATTCTCTTCGTTCATTAGTTTTTCAAAGTAAACCTTCCATCGTTCTTTTATTTCGTCATCTTTGGACAGAACCTTACCAGCGTCGTCTTTCATACACTTTAATGTACATGCAGTTAACATCATAAAAGTAATAAGAAAGTTAGCCTTTCAAAACGATTGCCATAGCTGCTACGAGCTGACCAGTCCCAACAGACAGCACCCGTTCACGAGCATGACGCATACATCGGCGTCGCTCAGCTCAACCATGTTGCAGGGAACTCAACGACCCGATGCACAATGCCACCATCAGCAGGACATTACTGTAAGCATGATAGACTCATACCGATAGACAATAGGCAGTCAAATATTTAGAATAAAAGTTTAACACTACAGGGTGTTAACGAATTCGTGTAATTCCTTAAAACCACATGATCTACTACTGATGTAGACAGGCCCCGCACGGGATTTAGCTTGATTAAAAATAAAAAAATAAAATTATTATTTTTTCATGCGGCTTTGTTACCGATCGTATTTAAACCACTAAGGATTCAGTGAAAAAATAAGAATTATTTTTTTTGCAAAAAAAATGTTTTTTTTGTGTGAACATTTCGATGCCACGCATAAATCAATGAAAGCACGGCGACACGGCTGGCAGGCATGACTAACGCGATATTGCTCTTTGCAGTCAGATAACTCAAAGCTCTAAAATGACAAAGAAATAGAAAATCAAAATTTTTTTTAGTTGATTTTCAAAAAATCCCATTTAGGTTTAATCTGTGTCACCAGTAGATCACGTGGTTTGAAGGAATTACACGAATTCGTTAACACCCTGTATATGCTGCATGATCCTCACATTTTACAGCTTTGCATAAGTAATAATAGAATATTATTAATAATTAATAATTGAGATTCAATGTCAAACTAAAATATCAAAGAAAAAAAGCAATAAAAATTGGAAACATTGGAATAAAAAAAACCGGCCAAATGCGAGTCGGACTCGCGCACGAAGGGTTCCGTACCGTTATGTGTTATTCTGTTTTTTAGTATTTGTTGTTATAGCGGCAACAGAAATACATCATCTGTGAAAATTTCAACGGTCTAACTATCACGGTTCATGAGATACAGCCTGGTGACAGATGGACAGACGGACAGCGGAGCCTTAGTAATAGGGTAATTTTACCCTTTGGGTACAAAACCCTAAAAATAATAAAATAAAAATAACTACATGTAAGCATTACAATAATGTCCGCTTGTTCAGTTAGACGGTGCCAGAGGGTCGCAGTGTGCAGGAGGAAATCGTTTTTAAGCAACATTGCTTACTTTATATAGAACAGCTGGTTTCTTTGCATGAATTTAGAATTTGTCCTTTAGTTAAAGTTTTAGGTACAGAATGATGAGAGTTCATGGTTTTCGGATGCAAAGTGACTCCAGTCATACTGAGTAAAGGTACACGATTTAATCTTGTTTCTGTTTTTTTATTTCAGTTTTATGAATACAATGTTTTCTTGAAACTGCGTGTTGAGGACGAAACGATGTCGTGGTCAAACCAGCTGTTTTTCCCAAAAGAAGAAAATTACCTACAACACCTACCTACACCTTACGTGATGATGATGATGATTCAGCCGATAGACGTCCACTGCTGGACATAGACCTCCCCCAATAGGAGGGTTTGCCATAGTCGCCACGCTTGGCAGGCGGGTTGGCGATCGCAGTGTGATTGTTAAAATACTCAGAAAACGCTGTTGCCCATCCTCTAGTGAATCCCTTAGTCGCCTTTTACGACACCCACGAGAAGAGATGGGGTAGTGTTGCTCGTATTCTTTGCGTCCGACACCACACGGAACGTAATAAGTAATTATGTAGTTTATGTATAGTAAGTACATGTATACGACATGAAAACGTACTTATTTACAAGCGAGTATTGTTGCTTGTATTTACTACCGGAATTAAATTCAGTAAATACATCATTAATTATTTAATAAAGTGATATGAATTTCCCTTGTTTAATGAGCATGTATTTCCCAGCAGTGCAAGAAGAGATATGTCGCTGTAATGAAAACGGTCTTGGTATGCGCGATATCCTCTACAATAATTTATTAATAAACTACAACTAACAGATATTATTGTGCAATAATGTAATTATTATCAACAAAATTAAGTGATCCAATTGAATTGAAACATAAATCATTTAATCACCTGATCAAGATAAAAGTGTATTTAAAGTGTGAAAAGTGTATTTAAATTTTTAAGTTAATAAACACACAATTAATCCAATCAGCCGACTAATAGCATTCATTTTTATGAAATTCTAAGTTAGGTTATTTGAAACCCGAAAAAGAACACAAAACACTTTTCATCAGGAAAAACTATTAAGAATTTTTACTTTTTACAAAATGGAGACATGAAAGCAACTATACTCTATTTCATTTATTTATTTTACTTTAATTAAAACGTGCAGTTAACAAAATAAAAGTAATAAGAAAGTTAGTCTTTTAAAACGATTGCCGTAGCAGTTACGAGCTGACCAGTCCCAACAGACGACACCCGTTCACGAGCATGACGCATACATCGGCGTCGCTCAGCTCAACCATGTTGCAGGGAACTAAACGACCCGATGCACAACGCCACCATCAGCAGGATATTTCAGTAAGCATGACAGACTCATACCGATAGACAATAGGCAGTCAAATATTAAGAATAAAAGTGTATATGCTGCATGATCCTCACATTTTACAGTTTTGCGTAGGTATTAATAGAATAATATTAATAATTGAAAATAAATAATTGAGATTCAATGACAAACTGAAATGTCAAAGAAAAAAACAACGAATTCTAATAATTAAAGATAATTGACATATAATAGAAATAAGTTTAAGTTTTTTTTTAAATATACAAGGTGTCCCAAAAAGTGGTGTCCAGCGGAAGTCCAGAGGTAAAGCACCCTTAGAGGTACCCGATTCACCCCCATGTATGTTCCGCGAGTTTTTATAGTTTTCAAGTTATGATTTCTTTTCATGTTTTAATCAAACTCTGACTTTAATGTCATTTTTGATCATTTATGGAAGAGGTGTCAGATATACAGGATACCAATTACAAGGTGTAACATAAATAACGCACAACCTCGGGGTCACTGTACTCATCATTATGAACAACTTTTACTATGGGACGAAACCTGAAATCTAGAAAAACAAACAGCTGTTCCCTGTATTTCTGTTCGCATAACTCGTCAAAATGCCGAAACTCTTTTGAAGAAATGGTTCAAAAAATATTCGTGCTTGCCACTTTTTTCAAATGTTATATGAAACTGAGTATAGTTTAGTATTAAATAATTTACTATTAACATGCATCTACCATCTGCCATTATTTGTATTGAAGAAATGTGCAGAAATCGTTCTCGAGTTGCATACACAACGATGTAGTAAGAACGGTAGTGATATATCGATGTTGCTGTTGAAATAGTTAAAATAATGAACACATTATTATAATATGTCGCCGTCACTAGCATTCTTTCCATACAAAGATGAAAGAATGCTATAGAAAAATAAATGCTATTGAGGAAAATACTAAGACTGTGAGAAAATGATGTCTTGTAACACAGGAGAATGCTTAGCGGTTGAACGTATGCCTGCCATGCATCTCTGACTATTTGAATTCATGTCCGGATCAAAATTCGATTCTTGCGTTAAGGAAAACATCGTGAAACTTGGACACATAAGAGGCCTCCAAAAAAAAAAATCTTGATGGTGTGTTTAGTCCGCTAACCCACCTCAAGACAGCGTGGTGGTCTAAGACCTAAACCTTTTTCATTCTGAGAAGAGATTCGCGGCCAGTCTAAGGCTTAAAACGCACTAGCGGCCAGCCGCAAAGCGGGGCGTGCCGCTTGCGGTTGGCCGCACATCGATTTTTACATGAAACCGCATGATCTCAACGCACTGGCGCACGACGGCTGGCCGGAAATCAGTGCGTTGAGATCATGCGGTTTCATGTAAAAATCTTGGGCTTAGGGTTAGGCAGCTTAGAGTAAGGCTTAGGGTGCCTTTCCCCCAGAGATGTGCTATACAGCTATGCTACAAGAATGTAAAAGCTGAGCTACGAAACTACACACATCAAAAGTGTCTAGGGATCAACATATATTTTTGCAATAACTTTTCTCCTGATTGATATTAATTAAAATTTTCTTTAAGGATTCATCAAATAAAGTGTTTTCGTTTGTCACAGTAACGATAAACCAAGTCACCTTTGCATTAATAAAGAAATTTGCCATTTTCCTAATAAAGGGATTTTTGACATTTGAACCACTAACACAAAAGTTCGAAAAAAAGACTGAAATAACAGTTTTCTTTAAAATTTTATTGGGTAACTTAAACAATTAATAATCCGTGTTTCTACCGCGAACACTAACAACATAAGAACATCGGTTTGGCATACTCAAAATGAGTTCATCCAAATCACGCTGTGGAATGGCCGCCCATGTTCGTTGCAACAACAAAAAAAGGTCTTCTTGCGACTGGATACCCTCCATATTCGGCAGAGCTCTTCTCTGTAGCATATCCCATGCATGCTCAATCGGGTTCAAGTCTGGCGACTGAGCAGGCCAGGGCAGGACATTGATGTTAGCTGCGGCGA
Source organism: Amphipyra tragopoginis (assembly GCA_905220435.1). NCBI lineage: Eukaryota > Metazoa > Arthropoda > Insecta > Lepidoptera > Noctuidae > Amphipyra > Amphipyra tragopoginis. The sequence goes on from HG992008.1 coordinate 10,489,702, forward strand.
GAGTCTGTCTTACAACTCTTGCGGTGTGCGGTCGTGCATTATCATGCATTAACTGAAATAAGGGACCGATTTGCGCTTGTAGAGTGTAGGATCACACCTTTATCATCATCATTCACTTCACACATTTCACCTCCTTTTTACCTTTTACAATTAAACCTCTTTCTCTATCACAGGCCACTTATTTGGAACACACTCGTTCAAATTTTAAAAATGCGAAAAGTAAAATGCAAGCTGTTTTTGGAGGAACTCGAAAAGGAACAACGAAAGGGTGCGGACGGTCTGCCGGACGGCGGAATTGCTAGGACTCCGCCGAGTGGACGATTACCGGGCCTCTGCCTCTTCTATGCTGCTTGCTGAACTACCAGCTCCCCGCCGAGTAGGCCATTGTTGGGCCTCCGGCATTGCTGCTTGCTGAACTGCCAGCTTCCCGCCGAGTGGGCCATTGCTGGGTCTCCGGCGCTGAGGCGCTGCTGCGCTACAGGCACTCCGTCTGGTTGACGGGCTACGTATTCACCACCCTTCACCTCATTTTTCGTGCTCGCTTTACCAACTGTAAACTTGATTGTGTGTTCCAATAGTTACAGTTCATTTACGTGTGACTCCCGGATTTACTGACTGTTTCTTTATTATCGTATTATAAAATTGTTGTGTGTTAAGTGTTTCCTTATTTGCCCGACTAGGGATAGATAGGTAGGATTCACTGATAACGTCACATTCCTTACAACTGGTGTGGCAGACGTGCTCTCAGGAGGTCCTAGGGCCGTCTGTTACATTACAGTTTGGCGCCCAACTTTGTCTGAACCCCTCCCTTTCCTCTAAATTCAAAAATAATTCAGCTACGAATTGTATAGTTTGGATATTCATTCGGCCTCTATTATCTCTATTTTTACTCTTTTCCCTCTCTCCTAACCCTCTGTTAACATTTATTTGTCTTTTCAGAGATATTGTGTTGCATTCTGGTGAGCCTATATACTCTACGCTCTACGTTTCATCTTGCTATCCTGTAAGGTGACTTTTAATATTTTTTCTGTAGATGATTATGCTTTCTACGTTGTTGGTTGGTTGTAGTAAACCCAAGTTGTAGCTTAGCTAGTCTACTTAGATTGCGTCTACCGCAATATTCGAAGAAAAATAAATTCTTCTATCCCTGCTGTTACTCACTATTAGGAATAAAATTTGTGTGGTTTTATTTCTGTGGGGAACTGTTATCTTACCTACGTATTTCGTTCATACTTACGATTCGTACGTTTAATTTAGAGTTTTACGGAAATGAAATACTGAATTATTTTCCTATAAAAATAATTCAATGTTATTTATTTTAGGATGTGGACATATAATACGTCAACATAAATTTGTCATATTATATTGACGTATTTATTTTTCTTTTGAGTTTGATAACTTTATGGTTAATTGCGAACTCTTTCGATCTTTTAAGTTGGAATTAAATCTTCTTTCTTAAAGATTTTTTTCTAAAATCTAAAACTTACTTGCACAAGTACGAATATTTTTCGCGTGACGCAGTCCTGCCTCTTATTCTATAAGCATCTTATTATTGTTAAGTACACTACTAGGTATGGAATGCCCTACACATTCTGTACAACTGGTGTAGCAGACGTGCTCTCAGGAGATCCTAGGGCCGTCTGTTACATTACAGTTTAATGTAGGATCACACCTTTATCATCATCATTCACTTCACACATTTCACCTCCTTTTTACCTTTTACAATTAAACCTCTTTCTCTATCACAGGCCACTTATTTGGAACACACTCGTTCAAATTTTAAAAATGCGAAAAGTAAAATGCAAGCTGTTTTTGGAGGAACTCGAAAAGGAACAACGAAAGGGTGCGGACGGTCTGCCGGACGGCGGAATTGCTAGGACTCCGCCGAGTGGACGATTACCGGGCCTCTGCCTCTTCTATGCTGCTTGCTGAACTACCAGCTCCCCGCCGAGTAGGCCATTGTTGGGCCTCCGGCATTGCTGCTTGCTGAACTGCCAGCTTCCCGCCGAGTGGGCCATTGCTGGGTCTCCGGCGCTGAGGCGCTGCTGCGCTACAGGCACTCCGTCTGGTTGACGGGCTACGTATTCACCACCCTTCACCTCATTTTTCGTGCTCGCTTTACCAACTGTAAACTTGATTGTGTGTTCCAATAGTTACAGTTCATTTACGTGTGACTCCCGGATTTACTGACTGTTTCTTTATTATCGTATTATAAAATTGTTGTGTGTTAAGTGTTTCCTTATTTGCCCGACTAGGGATAGATAGGTAGGATTCACTGATAACGTCACATTCCTTACAACTGGTGTGGCAGACGTGCTCTCAGGAGGTCCTAGGGCCGTCTGTTACATTACAAGAGGAACGATGACGTCTGATACAATCGTCTCAGCATAAATTTGAGCGTTGAGGTTGCCTCTGATCCAAATCAACTCAGTTCTTCCGCCGATCCAAATACCCGCCCATACCATGATGGTTCCACCACTATAAGGATGGACTTCCTGGCAGGATTTTAATCGCTGTTGGCGTCCAGGGGTTCTCCAGTGTCGTATACGTCTTGTATCCGGTCTCATACCAAAACGAGACTCATCAGAAAAGCACACGAAACGCCATTGTTCTTCTGCCCAATTTCTGTGTCCAAGAGCCCATTGATATCGAATCCTACGATTGTGCATTGCTATAGGTGGTACCCGTAGCGGTCTTCGGGAATGAAGGTTCACTTCATGCAAGCGGTTTCTGACTGTTTGGTCGCTAATTAAGTTCCCTGAAGAGTGATGAAGCCTCACGGCTAACATCATGGCGGTTATTGTTGGAGCTCTTCGAGTTAAGATTTGAATGTATCGGTCTTGTCTCCGTGTGGTGCAGCGATACCGTCCTCCATGGCGCTCAGCCACGGTACCAGTGCTTCGGTAACGTGTCCAAAGTCGACTGATAACACTCTGACTTGTATTCAGAGCTAAAGCCACAGTACGTTGCCGGGAACCAGCTTCTATCATTCCCACGGCTCTGAGCATTTCTTCCCTGCTTAAATGACGTCGCCGCTCCATAATAACGTTGGTTTTAATCAGTAGTAGGGAAACAGTAGCACTAATAATGTCTTCAATGCGTTGTATGTTTTTATGGGTCGTTCCCGCTCGTTTATACCCCGTCGTTAACACTATTAACGACTGGGAATGTTTTGTTCCACTCGTTAACAGTGTTGAAGAACGCGACATTTTTATCCCAATCGTTCACCCCTCGTTCTGCGTCTAGTTCAAGAGTCAGATTAGGTTTAAAAAAAGTGCTTTAAGTAGGTACCTTCGACTTTTGAATGCACAAAATGAACAACGAAAAGATGGCAAACTGCTGTAAAAGTGTTTCGTATTAAATATGATATATAAGGTATATTCTACCTGCAGTTACAAAAGATAGGCAATTGCTTATCAGTTATGACGATGCTGCCAGGAGGAACAAATAATACATGACACATACCACCCCAGTAGCTTGGCCTTGAAATTCAACTGTTCTAATTGTTTATTTATTAAAACTACCAGGAAAGTAGAAATGAACTGGAACTAGGTAGGTACTTAAGCGACTTACTACTTAGCTCAATAATGGTAAAAATATAGGTTTTGGGATTGAATCATTTGTTGTTTTGAAAAGTACCAGGGTGACAGAAATGAACAGAAAATAGGCGCCTAAATGATCTCACTAAGTTGTGCACCAACGATTAAACACAAAGATGAATATAAAGTAGGTATTCGTTATTATTCACTATATCGATAGAAGTCTTAAAACTGAACTATATTGTACCTATAACGACCGTTTAGGCGCCTATTTTCAGTTTATTTCTGTTACCCTGGTAGGTACTTTTCAAAACAACAAATGATTCAATTTCAAAACCTATACTTATTTACCCATTATTGAGGAGTAAGTAGTAAGTCGCCTTATGCACCTAGTTCCAGTTCATTTCTGCTTTCCTGGTAGTTTTAATAAGTAAACAATTAGGACGGTTCAATTTTAGAACATCTATCGATATCATTTATTACGAATCCTTCATGCTCTTCTTCTCTATGTTTCATCGTTGGTGCGTTTCAAGGAATACTTTTGGTGCGGTTCATTTGGTGCGTTTCAAAGTTGGTGTGTTTTGAGGAACACCCCCAAAATTCTGGCAAATAGAATTATCTACGATTAGTACAATTCATAAACATATGAAAGTTTTAGGCATTTGAAATGTAAACATTGAACATTAGGCAATATCGTTATTAATTTGTTGCCTCAAAAATCGTGATTAAAGCATTTTCAATAACCGTTATATCTTTTTTTCATTTCACTTTTCTTTACCCTGACTCTTGAACTAGATGCGGAACGAGAGGGGTGAACGATTGGGAAAAAAATGTCGCGTTCTTCAACACTGTTAACGAGTGGGACAAAACATTCCCAGTCGTTAATAGTGTTAACGACGGGGGTATTAACGAGCGGGAACTACTCGTTTTTATAGGGAAAATATTGACAGCTGATTTTCATCTTTTACTCGAATTTGATTCACAGTTCCTGATTCAAATTATGAAATGCACCAAAAAGGATCCATATAAATTTATAAAATCATAAATTTATTACAAAGCCACATCTCAATCTCAAGAAATCCGCATAAAAATGCTTGATCCCTAGACACTTTTGATGTGTGTATGTGACCGTTTCCACTGATGCTAAGCTGTGTAGCGGAGCGAGTAAGATTTGCTATGAAAATGCGCCGCCGCAAGGTAGCTGTGCGAGGAAGATGTGCAGCTCGAGCTATGCGACGTATCGACAATAGAGAAGGCATCTGCACATAGCTACACCACTCGCGACCATCCATAGCACCCATCCATAGCTCGCATACTTCCATATAAAAATCGTAGCTTAGTTGAATCAGTTTCCACCAGTGCTATGCTATGTGGACCAATGAATATGATTGGTAGATATCAAACGCATCCATAGCAACTTTGCATAGCACATCTCTAGTGGAAAAGCACCCTTAAGGCAGTAAAGGCCTGATTATGTTAGGGAGAACGGTCACCAACTAGCTTGCCCAACGTGATAAGAGTCTGACCTGTTACCCTTTTCAGTGAGACCTACGTCCCGAAATAGAATTTTATAGGATTTCTTAGTGTCCGTTTTTTTACTTGACTGCGCGACAGCAAAGGCAGGGTTATGTTTTCCACGCATATCTAAGTATCTTTGTATCTATGTTTATGGAATTCTTTAGGTACCCATACCCTCGAAACATCCCAACGGCTGGATGGATTTTAATGCGTGATTTATCTATCTATTCATCTAAGTAAGCCGTGCGATGGTTATACGCTAAGTTTTGTGTTAATAAAATCAAAATGGCGGCAGTGAAATATGATAAGGCGTAAAAGACAAAAAAAAGCGTCTACCATATATTGTGGGGTATCGCTGAATCGGTCTTTAAAAATCAACTATATGTTTCCTTGGCCATTTTACAGCCATGAGCTCCGTTTAAGAATTACACAACCTGAAAGTTGTGTAGGATCTAAGTAGGTACATTTCCGACTAGAGTGAGCTATGATATACAAGGTTAGTCGGAAAGGGGTACTAATCCGCGGTCCACTTAAAGTATCACTGATGACTGTCTTAAAGCAAGTGTTAAAATTTCAAAATTCTTCAATGTTTTTTTCAATGCATAGTGATTTTAATTTTAGTTTTTTCAAAAATTCTTCTTCCCTGCTTTAGTTACAAATTCAGAAAACGGTGCTTCTAATTCATGACCCGAAATAGGACCTAAAATGTAAACACAGCTGATCATATCTGGGGATAGATAGATTTTAGAGCTTTTTTTTTGAGATCTTTGATCACCTATTTCTCCGTACAAAAAAATCTTTAAAAACGACACAAAAATCATGTCTGATCTATGGGAGCCCCCTTAAATATTTATTTTATTCTGTTTTTTAGTATTTATTGTTATAGCGGCAACAGAAATACATAATTTGTGAAAATTTCAACTGTCTAACTATCACAGTTCATGAGATACAGCCTAGTGACAGACAGACAGACGGAAGGACAGCGGCCTATTACAGCGGCGGATTAATAGCGCCCCGTTTTACCCTTTGGCTACGGAACCCTAAAAACAAAACATGATTTTTCCCGAAGAAGTCTGACCTTTATTTTCTGACTAGCTTGTCCTTATTATTTTTCTATTCTTGTATACCTAAATTAATTTAAGTATGTATTGTGACCTTTTCAATGTTAGGGCCTGACGTTTGTCTACAAAAGATTAGGTACCATACAAAGAATATCAAATATTTTTAAAAAATAAAATGAGATGTCGTTTTTCATTTTACGATAGCAGTCTCCTTATTACGGCTAAAATGTACCAACTGACCGCTACTTCAGGATTCATCTTTCGGTGAGCTCATGTTACAAACCATTAACTCAAATTGATTTAAAAAAGAGTAAAATAAACTTTGATAGAAAAACTTGTGTTAGACAATTTATTACACACTAGTGACCCGCCCCGGCTTCGCACGGGTGCAATGTAATGCAAACCGCATCAAAATCCGTTACGTTGTTTTAAAGATCTCAGCATACATAGGGACAGACAGACAGCGGAAAGCGACTTTGTTTTATACTATGTTTATTTTATTACACAAGTTGAAGAATATTTTTTGTATAAAAATTCTTAAATTAATTATTTTGGCTATTTTAAATTTAACTAGAATTAATTTATGTAATATTGAAGTTAGTACAAAATACTTCTGTTAGTGAACTTTCTCCCTCTGAGAAACAAACAATAGCAACAATACAAATAATATAAATTAATTGTATATATAGTTTTAAAATAGCTAATAATTCATTTTAGAAATTATAATTACTCTCAGTGGTGGAGAGTCTATTTTTTTTTTTAAAAAAACGTTGCCCCGCACTAAGATTTCTCTTGTATCGTGGGTGCGTTTACAGACACAAATCTCACAAACAAACGCCCAGACCCGAAACAACCACCTGTAGGCCATACAAATTTTTGTTCCGTGTGGGAATCGAACCCACGACCCGTGGCGCAGAAGCCAATTGCTTAGCCACTGCACCAAACGTGTCGTCTATATATCGGTTTTATTTTCTACGTTTACAAAAGCAGTGTGTAAAAGGCTCTAAATTAGGGTTCACTAAAGTTTCACCAAAACTCCATTGACAAATATTCATTTAACAACCAACATTTCGTATACTATTTATTTCGCAAACAACTTATTCCGCAAAAGTTTTATTTTAAAAACACTTGTTTTACAAACATTTATTTGGCAGACACTTCTTTTAACGAATCAACATCATCAAAATTTTCGCGTCCTAGCGGTCGAGGAGTCAACATATCCTGAGAATGGCCGTGCAGGGGCGAAACACGTGTCGTGTATTGGTTTGGTTGCATGTTGCATTATTTTTTCACTCTTTCTGCATGTGCATAAATTTGTGGGAGGTGGAGCTGCATACTGCATCCAAACTAGCGATCTTGTTCAGCGGAATTAAAGCTAGATATTCTATTTGCATTTTTGTATGTCATGGATTTCCACAAAGTAACGCCTGATTCCATCATTTATCTACATGTAGTTCAACAAGCGTTACTAGATGGCGCTGGGTATAGGTTAGTGTTATTTTTAATTTTACAAAGAAAATAATGGATTTTTGTGCAGAGTACAAATTATCGACAATATCACACTATTACAAAGTATTGACTGCCTCGCTGGTCTAGTGATCGATTCGGTAAGCTATCTCTTTTTCTCTCGTTACGAGAATCGTAGACGGAACGAGATAACCCTTAAGCAAAGGGAATATATTTCCCACCCACAAAGCTAATCACGTGTAAGTTTCTTCTTCACAGCAAAAACACTAGGAAGCGGTGAAGGGAGGGCGCTTTTTGGGGCTGTCTTTGATGTATCTAATTTTGACGTTCAAAAAGAACTAAGTAATTCTAGTCTATTTTGAATAAATGAGATTTGAAGTTGAAGTTGAAAAAAAGTTGAAGTACCCACTTTTTTGGAAGACGTCGCGAAATCCTGTTTCATGACTTTTATTTTTAAACCTGTCAATAAAACATTTTTTTTTTTATTTTCTTGACTAAAAATTTAAATTATAAGTACATAAAAAAACATTTCTTCCTTCTTTTTTATTGTTTTTACCGTTAGTCCTATTATGGGATAACAAACGGAATCGGTGGACAACTGCTTATCGTAAAGGTTCTGAATCTGGGGGCTGGTCGGGTAAACTGCTCTTGGGTTTTACCGTGTGGAATTCTCAGTAGCATCTCGGAGTCTGGATTTGTGCCCGGTTGATGGCAATCGGCTCACCCACTATTACATGGAACTTAAAACATAACGGCGAAATGAAGGTCTACTGTACACCTCTGCCCAACCTTTCGGGGAATACAAGCGTGATATTATGTATATATAAAGTATTCATGCAAAGTAAAATAAGTTGGGATAATCTTGAAAATGTCAAGTCTTGTCGAGACGAACTTCACTTGTTCAATTTTTTTGTTTCTTTTTTATTTATAATTTGTTCGGTGTAAACTCAAAATCCACACGATTACATATTTCAAATTATGTTTAACAAGGTTAACTTGTTTTGACACGTGGTTTAAAGTCAAAGAGCATCTATACAACATTTGCTTGATTTGTAATTTAGAATTAAATTTTAATTTCGTTAATTTTAAATCTCATCACGGATATACCTTATGACAAGAACTGGCAATATGTCAATTCTGATTGTTATTATAATCCATTAAATAAAGTATTAATTTTGTCCTGAATATACAATAAATATATATATATATATATTACAATATATGTATATCAAATACAAAACATTATGAAAACCTAAACGCAATTAGATGATTAAGAGTGCAGCCAGCGACTGCAAGTATTATTTAGTTTTCGGTTTTTCTACCACTTATCAAGTCAATTAACTCAGAGAACATGATTTTCCCATACAAACTTAAATGGGCCGTTCCACAACTAAAAAGGGGTTGTTTAAAATAAAAACTAAAGCATGTGTTTTATTCTTTGTATACCAATATTTATTCCAAGTTTCAAATTGATACACGTATCAATACGATTTTTAACCGACGTCAAAAAACGGAGGAGGTTAACAATTCGTCGGAATCTTTTTTTATGTATGTTTCCCGATCACTCAAAGACGCCTGGACCGATTTGGAAAATTCTTCTTTTGTTTGAAAGGGTATACTTTCCAGGTGGCCCCATGGTCATCAGATAAGGATCTGATGATGGGATCCTGGAGAAATCGAGGGAACTCTTCAAAGGAGAATGACCAAAAGTGGTACCAAAAAGTCTCACGCATCAAGATCAAAATATTATAGTACTGTAATAAGTAAACATCGCGCGCACAATAATAACGTGAGCCCGCCTGCTTAACGTCTCACACCAGCAAGCGCGCAACATACGAATGCACACATGCGCACCGCCGCGCTCGCGCCGCAGGTATAAAAGGCCCTCACACCGGCCCATACAAGGCAGTTCGGCTACGCGCGGGCGTTGAATCCGACGACTCGGAACAATTCCCAAGCTGGTCGAGCGCATCTACGCAGCAATACGTCACGCCTGGTAGTACTTTCGTAACACGGAATATTATCAGGGTGACTTATTGTTCGTGGATTTAGTTCGCTTTAAGCTTACGTTGTATCATTGCTAAAGCGCTTCACGCATTATTATTGTTTTATGTTTTAAAGATATTTCCTTTTGTTTGTGTAGCTTCAATTAACTTCTTTGATCACGCTGTAATTATTATCGTTTGCTTTAACTTTGCTTAGCTTTATCTAGATTATCAATTTAGCCTCAGTTTTTTTTTTCCTGTGCACTTATGCTGTAAGTTATACCGTTTCTTTGTTTTTTTCCCTCACTATTATTTTATTCTGTAACTTTGTTGTGTTTCGGTAATATAGATCTTTAGTAAGCAACTGGAGTATTATTTATTGAACCCTGTATTACAACTGGCGCCCATCGTGGATCCTCCAGAGAGAAACCTAAGGCCTAGACCAACAGTAAAAACACAAAGGTTTACTGTACAGCATAACCCACAGAAAGGTAGGAAAAAGGAGATAATGGAAGGCGATAAAAGTGGTTCAGCGTCATCATCATCATCAATAACTATGTCTTCAGAACAATTTCAACAACTGTTGGCAGCAGTTAGTTCAGGGTCGAAGCATAAAAGTTCTATGGTAAGATGTCCGGTAAAATTCAGTGGCAACAAGAGCGCTTTAGAAGTCGAATCTTTCTTAGCTGCGGTCTGTGTATTCAAGAAAGTTGAAAACATAGAAGACAAAGATGCACTAACTGGGCTACCACTGGTTTTGTCTAATGATGCTGCTACTTGGTGGCAAGGCGTTAAGAGTCAGGTTATAACTTGGAGTCAGTTCGAGGAACGCTTACGGCACGCGTTTGCACCCAAGAAGCTGGCTTATAAAATTTATCAAGAAATGGTAGAAAAGAAGCAAAAGGATGATACTCTAACTGAAATTTTTATAGCGGAAAAACGTGCTCTTATGTCAGAATTTCCAGCACCTGGTCATAATGAACAGCAGGAAATAGATTTGGTTTTCGGTCAAATACGTTTTGCAATCAGAGAGAAGTTATCAAGGGAAGCTATAAAGAATTTTGATGATTTATTGGAGAAAGCTAGAGAGATTGAACGTAATTTAGGAGAAAAAGCGGAAGAAAAACAAGTACCGAAAGAGGCAGGTATAAATAATGCAAAATTGAAGTCACGGTGTAATTTCTGTAGACTACCAGGACACACCGCTGATGTTTGCAGAAAGCGAATAAAAAGCGAACAACAGCAACAAAAACCTACTGCGAAGACAGTAGAAACGAAACTCACTGAAACAGTGAAACCTAAATTTTCTTGCTATGGATGTGGTGAGCCAGGAGTAGTGCGTAGTCGCTGTCCAAAGTGCAATGCGCAGCAAATCAAGAAGGAGAACATCGGTTTCTGCTCCGTCAAATCTCACATCTCCAAACGTCTCCGACCAATAGTACCTATAAGTGTTGGAGGCATAAAAGGCACTGGATTTGTAGACACCTGCGCTAAGTCAAGCGTAGCCTCTTATCAGCTGTCTCTGTGTCTCAAAAAGGAAGGTTACAAGTTCAATGAAGAAATCATGAGTATAACGTTGGCGGATGGTGTACCTAAGATGCAGACTGTCTGGACTGTCATAGTTCCTGTAACAATTTATGGAAAAGTGATAGAAACGAATTTCATTATTTTGCCAAGTGCAAAGAGAAACAAGACATTGTTGGGAGTGGGCTTTATCGAAGATGCGATGATGGTTCTTAACTTACCTCAGCTAACATTCCGGTTTCTAGATGAGCCAGCTAAAGTTCATGACCTAAACCAAGAAGATGTTTGTGAAACAATAATCGCTGATTTGATTTGTATGGCAAGTTTACCAGAAATGATTTCACCAATGACTAGTTCACCAGAAAATGCTTTTACACCTAAGCCTTCGACATCAAGCACTGTGGAACAAAATTTGATACGACCATATGGTCCCGTAATGAGCGTATATTCTGCGGCAGTACCAAATGCAACGGTTACGTCTCACTGTGAACCGTTAGTTGGTGTTGATGCACCCTTGATAGTAAATCCGAATATGCAGATATGTCAAGCTAGTGTTGATCGCCCACAAACACCTACATATGGTCCATTGATGCCAATTGAGTTTTCTACTCCACCAAGAAAGCGTCTACGTCTGTTTGATGGCCATTCTCCAGTCGTAGATGCCTTGTATCAAGACGCTAGAAGGTCGATAGAAGAAAGCACCATTGAGTTGTCGCCTGATTCCAAAGCCTTGTTCAACTCACCGAGTACAGAAATAGCAGCTGTAGACACTGAAGAGTCCGAATGTGTGCTAGGCAATCAGGAAGTTGTAGATCTGCAACGGCTTTTAGAAAGGAACGCGGATACGTTTGTCCCCAACGGAAAACCTACAACCCAAACAGAGCACTTCATTGAAACAGGGAATCACAGACCAATTTCCGTCCCACCGTACCGCTTGCCACCTAATAAAACACAAATCCTGAAGGGTGAAGTAAGCAGAATGCTAGCTGAGGGGATAATAGAACCATGCACGTCCCCATGGTCTGCACCTGTCGTCATGGTTCCTAAAAAAGATGGTGGAACACGAGTTTGCATCGATTATCGACAGCTCAATGCAGTTACAATTCCTGACGTGTACCCACTACCGCGCATCGATGACCTGTTGCATGATGCCAAACCCACGCCATACATGTCAACGATAGACCTCCGCGCAGGTTACTGGCAGATTAAGGTAAGGGATGAAGACCAATGCAAAACAGCGTTCGTGACACCATTCGGCATGTACAAATTTTTGAGGATGCCATTCGGCTTGCGCAATGCACCGGCCACCTTTCAACGGTTGATGGATGGTTTCCGCGTGTCTCTCAGCCACGTTAAATTGTGTATATACATTGACGATTTGATAATTCTGTCCACGACATTTGAGCAACACTTGTCAGACCTCCAAGATGTCTTCACGCGACTGCAAGAATATAACTTGACGGCCAATAAGGAGAAGTGCAAATTTTGTTGTTCAAGGGTTAAGTACCTTGGGCATTATATTACTCCAATGGGATTGCAAATGGATCCTAATAAAGTCAGTTCGATTGTCAATATGCCTGCGCCTACTAATTTAAAACATTTACTGTCTTTCCTCCAAATGTGCTCATGGTACAGAAGATTTATTCCCGGGTTTGCTAATGTTACTGAACCCCTAACTAGATTAACAAAGAAAAACGCCAAATGGTTGTGGGAAGAGGAACAGAAGGCAGCTTTTGATAAACTCAGAGATCTTCTCGTCACTGGTCCCGTGTTAGCACAAGCAGATGACTCCAAGCCCTACATTATCAAATCAGACGCCAGCAATTATGCTATCGGTGCAGTTCTAGTGCAGGGGGAGGGAGAACAGGAACATCCTGTCGAATACGCCAGCCGACTGCTCAATCAGGCTGAAAGAAATTACACGACCACAGAGCGTGAGGCACTGGCGGTTGTATGGTCAGTGAACAAATTCAGGGGCTATATTGAAGGAACGCCCATTACCCTCCTCACGGATCATCAGGCACTGAAATGGCTCATGACACTAAAATCTCCAACAGGACGTCTAGCAAGATGGGCACTGCAGCTACAGCCGTACGATATTACAATAAAGTACATCACTGGTAAGACGAACGTTGTAGCGGATGCGTTGTCACGCCCAAGTTGTGACGCTGAAAAAAAAGAAAGTTGTGGGATATGTAGTATTGTGGTAGATACGCCCAAGAAGAATCCTAAAGAAATAAGAGAAGCACAAATGAAAGACAAAGATGTAGAAAAGATAGTAAAAGCATTAGAAAGTAACATAGAAGAAGAAGCACGTTACTGGTGTCAGAAAGGGTACATCATGCACAACGGCTTACTATACCGCTATAATCCTGACGGTGACAGTGATAGTAGTCAGCTTATTGTCCCTGCACAAGAACAAACTGACGTGATATCGGCATATCATGATGTGCCTACTGCCGGTCACTACGGAATAGAGAAAACATATGCCAGAATAACTCAACGCTATTATTGGAAAGGCATGAGGAAGGACATCGAAACGTACATTCGAAACTGTTTGATGTGTCAAAGGTACAAGCCGTCAAATATGAAGCCAGCTGGACTTCTCCAAACGACTGCGATGAACAAAAGGTTTGAAGTTATTGCGTTTGATCTATTTGGTCCCTTACCCGCCTCTTCCAAAGGAATGACCTGGATACTCATTGTCGAAGATCTTGCTTCCAGATGGGTAGAATTATTTCCCCTGGAACATGCCACTGCAGGAAATTGCGCGATGACTCTCATTAATGACATATTTCTACGATACGGCATGCCAAGAAGGCTAATCAGCGACAATGGTACACAGTTCGTCAGCGCTGTCATGCAGCAAGTGGCCTATTGTCTTGACATCAAACATGCATTTACGCCCGTTTACCATCCAGAGACTAATCCGGTTGAACGTCGAAATCGGGATCTTAAGACTCAGCTTGCCATACTTGTTGGTGATGATCATCGGACCTGGTCAGAGAAACTTCCAAGCATCCGATTTGCTATGAACACTGCAGTGTGTTCCTCAACTGAGCACACTCCGGCCTTTCTCACGTTTGGACGGGAATTAAGAACACCTGATGACAATGAACACGATCTTCGTGAGATTATTTTATCTGAAAATTTCATTCCTGAAATCACACCCAAACTGTTGATACTCGCTGAAACATTAAAAAGAGTTAGAGAAGTACAGGAAGGAAAAGAAGAAAAACGTAAGGAATACGTAGATAAAAATAGAAGACTTAGCCCTATGTACAAACCTGGAGACCAAGTCCTTGTTGATTCGCATACTCTTAGCAAGACCGCACAAGGATTCAGCTCAAAACTTGCCCCACGCCGAGATGGGCCCTACATAATTTTGAGAAATCATGGACCGAGTTCTTACCATATTGCTGATCCTAATACGCCAGACCAAAGTGTAGGGCTATATCATTCATCAGCCCTACGCCCTTTCCAAAGTGCGGCCGAAAGTCCACTACCCGCTCCAACTCTGCCAATTCGAAAACGTGGACGACCACCTAAAACAGCTGAACCACTTAACTCTGCTAAAACCTCCACCTCGCAACTTCCGCAACCAGCTCGGGGACAGCCACTCAAAGAACGTGAAAACCTGCCTTCCTCGTCGAGACGTCTTCGGAGCCAGAGGGGGAGATTGTAATAAGTAAACATCGCGCGCACAATAATAACGTGAGCCCGCCTGCTTAACGTCTCACACCAGCAAGCGCGCAACATACGAATGCACACATGCGCACCGCCGCGCTCGCGCCGCAGGTATAAAAGGCCCTCACACCGGCCCATACAAGGCAGTTCGGCTACGCGCGGGCGTTGAATCCGACGACTCGGAACAATTCCCAAGCTGGTCGAGCGCATCTACGCAGCAATACGTCACGCCTGGTAGTACTTTCGTAACACGGAATATTATCAGGGTGACTTATTGTTCGTGGATTTAGTTCGCTTTAAGCTTACGTTGTATCATTGCTAAAGCGCTTCACGCATTATTATTGTTTTATGTTTTAAAGATATTTCCTTTTGTTTGTGTAGCTTCAATTAACTTCTTTGATCACGCTGTAATTATTATCGTTTGCTTTAACTTTGCTTAGCTTTATCTAGATTATCAATTTAGCCTCAGTTTTTTTTTCCTGTGCACTTATGCTGTAAGTTATACCGTTTCTTTGTTTTTTTCCCTCACTATTATTTTATTCTGTAACTTTGTTGTGTTTCGGTAATATAGATCTTTAGTAAGCAACTGGAGTATTATTTATTGAACCCTGTATTACAGTACTTAATTATTTTCATAATTTTTTACGATATCACGGGTCGGGGATTTGATTTCTAAACAGGGAATTTAATTTAAAGTAAAAAAGTGTTGATATTGTTTCATTCCCTTTAGATGACGTTCCGTTTCACATGATTTATGATTACTATAACCTAGAATTTTGAAAGTATCATGATCACATCTTTCAAAAAACATGTAGAAAAATATATTTTGCCGATTCTACATTAATTAAAAACAACTAGAATAGATTAGAATTTTTATTTAAACGATTGTCACTTTTTTATCTATGGTTAATTGGCCGTTCACAGTCGGTCATAGAGATGTAGAATGCAATCTTAGAATAAGTACTAAAGACTTATTCTAAGAATGCAATAGATGCGGACTACTGTTTTTTAGATCAATAATAAATCGTGTATGACATATCCATAATGTCAGGTTATTTAGATTATTTCTAAAATCTCCGAAACTCGCGTTATGTTTACAAAAAGAACTTTTGCAGGAGTTAATATGATAAGTGTAGTCTATAAAAAACAAAGTTTGACTTTGATGCTGCATGGTGCGGGACTCCATACATCCATGAGCATTGTCCTTTTATAGGCACACTTGAAGCGTTTTTTTGTTTTAAAGAGTATTCTGGGACCACCCATTTAAATTTGGTGAAGAACTGATGACGACCCTCGGAGATTGACAATGAAACTCTTCAATGGATAACAGCAAATTACCCGCGATTTCTGTAATTGTTATGTACTGTTTATGCCACTTAGGGCTGATTTTTCAATCGTCAGATAACTTTTATCTGGGGAATAAGTTAGACGTTTTGACAGATTTTGTATAGAAAATATAACCGTCATATTTATTCCTTGGATAAAATTTATCTGACGATTGAAAAATCGGCCCTTAAAATAGAAAAATAAAATTACTTTATTAATAAAAGAAAAACCGACTTCAAAAAAAACTAAAAAAAGAGTAAATAATTACCATATTATAAAATTAACACATTCAGAAGTCGGTGCTAATCCTTGTTGAACCAAATTGAAGGCACCGACTTCTGAATTTGTCGGTTTTTATTTTACTTTTAAAGTAATTTTATAAATATAAGCGTTTACATCCCCTTTCACCATACAAATAAATTTTCGAAAAATCCTTTCTTAATGCACCTCTACACCTTATAAGAAACATAATTTTTATCCATCTTCTTATTTAATCTTCAGCGGGCTATGCGTTGTCTGTCAATCAGTCAATCACGGGCGGAACTATTTATACACAAATACGTGTAAATCCTTCAAACCTCATGGTCTACTGGTGACACAAATTGACCCTGCAAGGGATTCATTTAAATTCAACAAAAAAAAACTAAAAGAATAGATGTAATGTGAGTAATCGTAGCATAGGTAAGTACCTAGCGCCCCGAGTTAATTGACTGCGCGGAGCGATGCAGCGCTAGTCGTGCCTTCCAGCTGTCTCGCCGGATTACCATTTGATTGATGCGAGCCACGGAACTTTTCTACCACATTTTTAATAAAAGAAATACGGACCACTTGCAGTTATAATTACGAATATGAAACGGAATACTATGACGTCATTATCCCCTTTTTTTTCTTGGAAAATCCTCATAGGTACCCTTCACCCGGGGAAGGCGAGGGGTTATAACTTATAATTAGTTATAATATAACTAAAACTAACCAATCATTTTTTTTCTAAAAGAGGAGATATTTCTTGAGGCTTCCAGCCGGGAGAGGGGCCCGCGCACGCTAGGGCCCGGGTGGCAAACGCCACCCTAACTCTATGGCCAGTCCGACACTGCGTGTAGGTAATAGCCTCACAGGGTCACTCTAGTTACTTAGGTATCATTTTAACGTTTATAGGTACAGTGATGATCAGATGCGCCATCTATTTTTTTCCTTTTACCAACTGTATTGGGTTCGGCTAGTCTAATCTCATGCGACTGAATAAAATGTTATTTGACGTAGCACCTCTGACTTTTCGAATTGATATGCGGATCAGAATTTAATTATCACTTCCCTATTAGTAGCATTTATTGCAGTTGGCATTTAGTTGGGCCGCATACGTCTGGTTGCTGCCCAACTAAATGCCAAGGGTTGCGTTAACGGTGAAGGAAAACATCTTGAGGAAACCTGCATACCTAAGAGGGCTCCATAAAGTTCTCGATGGTGTGTAATTCGCCAACCCGCATCAGGCCAGAGTGGTGGACTTAAGGCCTAAGTATACTCTAGGAGTGATGCATATTTATCGTAACAGCTAAATATAACAGGTATCATAAAATAGACTGTAACTGTGACAAACTAACTGAAGAAAAAGTTCCTGTTCCTGTTCCACGAGATAAAAAATCCGACATACACGAAAATATACGACAGTCACAAGCTTTCTCTATTAATGCTTATGAGAGTTACCTTAGTTAGAATAAGATAATAGTCATTTGTTATACGAGTACAAGAGAGCAAAGTTGCTTTTTAACCGCGTGCTCAATTTTGATGACCGAGCAATCGAAGGATTCTAAAATTGAATCACGAGCGCAGCGAGTGATTCAAAAATTAGAATCCTGAGCGAGGGAATCAAAAGAGCACGAGGTGAAAAATCTTTGCACTCGAGTGCAACACGGAACTTTTCATCCCACCTCAGCGAGGAAATGACTTAATGTAAAAAAAAACTTCCTCGTCGCTAGAATCACTCATTTTAGGTTTTTCACTTGTTTTCAAGTTTCTTGTTTTTAATCTAAGGTTTTAACAATATGACGTGAAAAGAAATAAGCGCGCGCGAAGCAAATTAAAAAAAAAGTAATACACCAAGAAGGTTCCGAGTCTGAGTTTTAACAAATTAAAAAAGGTTGTATGATAAATACGGCACCATGGAGGTAGAAGTAAATAGGTTTAATGAAGTTTTGAATTCACAAACTTGGTGCACACGATGTTCTAAATTCAATTTATTTCATCCTCTAGTGGATAAAACGGCTTTTGCTCTCAGATATCGAAGAGCAAAAATACTCTTTCCGAGATGGGGGGATGAAAAAAATGTTACGTGATATATTGTGACACCCTGTTACAGTTGTCACAATCACAAACCCTTTCCTTTTCTCGCATAGGTTTAACACCTTGGTTAGAAAGAGAAGTACCAACGTGTAACGTGTACCATCTAAGAATAGCTGTTACAGTTAGCAGGTTAAACGTTTATATCTGTGGTAAAAGAGAACACACAATAGTTTGTTCCCCCATAGTATGAAATAACAGACTGATATTTTGTAACAGGTTTTTGGACCTGTAATTCACGTGGAACACGAACAGGCGTAACAGATACGAGATTTTACCTGTTACAACCCACTACTACTACACTCTTCTCATTTGGGAAGAGGCCCATGCCCATGGGACAGTAATGGGCTAATTATGGTATGTATGTACTTATTTTGTAATTTTGTTGTTGTAAGTTGAAGAAAAAGCTACGCTGTGTGTGGGCAGCAAGTTATTACTGCATTGATATGACTTGATACCTACGCATTCTACAAATGCGTCCTTAAGGCAAATACTTCAATTATAAATTGAGGAAGTATTGTTTCACAAGCTTGGTAATAAATGTTAAAGTACCGCAGTCAGAACATAAAATTCTACGTATACAGTTCAAGAAATGATATCTTGTAAGAAATGCCAAGGCGATGAATGTACCTATCTCTATAGATATAACCTATTTTTTGCCGTCGGTTAAAATTGCTTTATTTTGTTAAGTGTGTTTGGTCCCTACAGTCATTTTAATATATCACATAGAAGATAACATTAACAAATTTTCAAGATTGAATCGAATCACGGATGTTATTTAAAAATAAACTAGATTATTTATAGATTCTTTGGAACCAGAAATCATATAAATAAAATAAAAAAACCAAGTCTCCGTAGCTCGTAAGCAACAAAATCTAGTCTATCAGTTGATTTCCATAATTGCATTATGAAAACACTTGATTCCAATTATAAACCAAAACGAATGCTAATACCAATCTAAAATTGGCATATCTTCAAAGATTCTTCTATTATGAATCACGGAAAAGTCATATTTCATCATCATTATAAAACAAGCTTACAGTACAATGATTACAAAAATAATAAATCTTTACCGTGTAAAGATTTTTCCTCATACATAACTACAGGGTGTAAAAGAATTCGTGCAATTCCTTCAACTCGCGTGATCTACTCTGCCGCGCCGCGATAACGAAGAATACAATAACTCGATTAAGGACGAATTTGAGTTATGTATACAAGGTTAGTCAGAAAGGGGGTACTAATCCGAAAGGGTCTTAAAGTACCCATAATAATGAGTAACTTTTGTTCTACCACTTTCCCCAAAAGTTAATAGTTTAAAAGAAATAGCTGTTCAAAAATTACATAAAAAATATGCTAAAATCTATCTATCCTTAGCTATGATCAGCTGTGTTTACATTTTAGGTGATATTTGGGGTCACGAGTTAGAAGCTCCATTTTCTGAATTCGTAACTAAAGTAGGGACGAAGAATTTTTAAAAACACTAAAATAAAAATGATTTTACATGAAAATAAAAACTACCGAATTTTGAAATTTTAACGCTTGTTTTAAAACCGTCATCAGTGATACTTTAAGTGGCCTACGTATTAGTACCCCCTTTCCGACTAACGGTACGTTCACACGGCGTCGTGTGTTTCTCTACCGAATCGGTTTTTTGTAGGATTCGGTTTAGTGGCAACAGTATTTCAATACATGAGTTCACACATGCATTCAGTTTCAAGACACGGCAAAAAACCGAATCTTGCTGAAGTTGACATCCGATTTGGCGACTATAAACCGATCCGGCCGTACTGCAAAATGTAGGATCCGGTGCAGTGGCATAGCGCATTCAATACATGCGTTCATACGATACAAGCAGTGTAGATGCGGTTATTTGCCGGATCTTGAAACCGAATACATTTCGGGTCGCACAAGCGTGCGTGGTGGGTGGGGAGGGACATGGGACGTGTGTTCACACGGGATCCCAATTCGAGGCCATCGTATACGGCAACGCAAGATGTGCCGTGTGAACACAACATTCGGTTTTTCCAGATCCGACGAAAATAAGATTCGGTAAAACGTGACTCCGTGTGAACGTAGCGTTACCTTGTATATTCGGGATCAGCGAATCGAGATCTATACAGGGTGTTAACGAATTCGTGTAATTCCTTAAAACCACATAATCTACTACTGATGTAGACAGGCCCTGCACGGGATTTAGCTTGAATAAAAATAAAAAAAATGATTTTTTTTTTATGCGGCTTTGTTACCGATCTTATCTAAACCACCTAATAAGGATTCAGTAAAAAAATAAGAATTTATTTTTTTGCAAAAAAAAATGTTTTATTTGTATGAACATTTCGATGCCACGCATAAATTAATGAAAGCATGGCGACACGGCTGGCAGGCATGACTAACGCGATATCGCTCTTTGGAGTCAGATAACTCAAGGCTCTAAAATGACTCAAAAATAGAAAACCAAGATTTTTTTGAATTTTTTTTAGTTTTATTTTCAAAAATTCTTATTTAGGGTTAATCTGTGTCATTAGTAGATCACGTGGTTTGAAGGAATTACACGAATTCGTTAACATTCTGTATAGTAACTCTCTCTAAGTAACTTTTTATGAATCCTTCAGGAAGTCGTTCTTTTCATGCAAGCAAGCATGCAAGCAAGAATGCAATTACTAAAACAGTTCAAACGAGCGCGTTTTTTTCGGAAGCGGCAAAATCGAGTTATTGTACCTATTCTTCGTTATCGCGGCAGTACTGGCGACGCAGATTAACCGTTAATGGTTTTTATGTGCAAACAAGCAAAAAAAAATTCAAAAGAAAATGTGGTTTTCTATTTAGAAGAAAGAAAGAATTTTTTTTATTCCCGCCATCATGACGCACAAAAATTTCTGAGTCATTTTGGAACCCCGAGTTAACTGAATGCAAAGAGCGATATCGCGCTAGTCGTGCCCATCAGCTGTGTCGCCGTGCTTTCATTCATTAATCGAAATTAAAGTCATTAAAATATTATTATTTTTTGCTAAAAAAACGTGAATCCTTGTTAGGTGGTTTATACATATACGATCTCTTACTCGAACCGCAAGGACAAAGATCTTTTATTTTTATCAAGTTAAATTCCGTGCGGGGCCAATTACACCAGTAGTAGATCATGTGGTTTTAAGGAATTACACGAATTCGTTAACAACCTGTATACAATAAGAGGATTTAAACTTTTTTGATTTATCTGCATGTAATAATAGATTCCTTAGACCCAATTTCACCATACAATGTTAGTTGCTAATGTTCTGTTAAGCAGTCAATATCAATTTCAATGTACTGTTAAACAGTCTGTTAAAATGTTTAACAGGACATTAATAACTAACAGAGTATGGTGAAATTGGGTCTTAATCTGCATCTGTTGGTGAGAAGCTTGCTGCGAAAACACTCTCAAATTTTAATAAAACTGAATCCGAATTGGCTCTTATAACCAGTAGATTATATTTTGACTCATCCCCAATTAACTCTTTTTATGCAAACCCAACTGATAATTATGAAGTCAATAAGATTATCTCAAATCTCAAAGATGAGTCAGCTGGGACGGCATTCCTAATAAAATTCTTAAACTTAACAAGCTTCACCTCATCCCCCCGATTGTTTTCTTGTGCAACTTAAGTATCTCCTCTGGAATAGTACCGACAACTCTCAAAATGGCAAATGTCTGTCCAATTTTCAAATCTGGTGAGAAGACAGTTGTGTCCAACTATCGTCCCATTTCTCTTCTCACATCGCTGTCCAAAATCCTCGAAAAAATTATGAATATCAGACTGCTAAGCTACCTTGAAAGGAATAGCATTCTATCAGGCAATCAGTATGGTTTTCGCAAAAACAGGTCAACGGAAGATGCTGTTACAGATATAGTTGACTTTGTTGTCACCAAATTAGATGATGGTAACAAATGTACTGGTATCTTCCTTGACCTTGCGAAGGCCTTTGATACCGTCTCTAGAAGCATCCTTTTAAGAAAACTTGAAAACATAGGTGTTCGTGGCACTGCTCTTGAGTGGTTTCAGTCGTACCTTGGCAATCGCACACAGAGGTTGTGTTTAGGTGATAACTACAGCTCTTACCGGGATCTTAACTACGGTGTGCCACAAGGTAGCGTACTGGGGCCCACTCTTTTCATTATATATGTCAACAGCCTCTGCTCTTTAGCAGTCTGTAAAGCAAAAATTTTCGCTTATGCTGATGACACAGCCATAGTTTTTTATGATAGGACGTGGGAATCTGTCTATAAAGCGGCAGAGACTGGCGTAAGGCAGGTTGCCCAGTGGCTAAATTATAATTTGTTGACACTAAATGTGGAGAAAACGAAAATAATCAACTTTAGTGTCAGCTCTGTAAACACTTGCCCAAGTCACTTAGCTATCAAATTGCATACCTGCCAAAGTGACCCAGACTCTGAATGTTCATGCCCATGCTTTGAACAGGTAGCTCACATAAAATATCTTGGTGTCTACATTGACAAACACCTCACCTGGAAAAAGCAAATAGCGCATGTGACTGGACGTGTTAGAAAATTGTTACATGTATTTAAGAGAATGGGTCAGATTGCAAGCAAGACGATTTTGAAGATGATTTATCACACCTTGTGTGAATCTCTTCTTGGTTATTGTATAGCTGCATGGGGGGCTGCACTAAAGACCCATTTCATTAAAGCTGAACGCGCACAAAGGGCCGTTCTCAAGGTGGCTTATAAAAAACCAAGGCGTTTCCCAACAAATGAGTTGTATCGAGAGACGGGTGCAATGCGAGTGCGACAGATATATATTAAGGCCATAGCTCTAAGGTTCCATAAAGAGGCTTTAGTCAAAATCGAGTCCAAAGCGCATTCCCGAAGGAAACCAGGATGGCATAAACCAAAACGTAAACTTGATTTTGGTAAGAGGTTTTTTCACTACATGGGTCCGTTCCTTTACAAAAAGCTTAATGACAAAATTGATGTATTACAAATGACTAAATCGAAATGCAAAGCTCACATTATGACTTACCTAAAAGATCTGGATTACAGCGATACAGAGAAACTATTAAGTACTTCTTGAACTTCTTATTCATGCTACCATGATATATATAATTTTCAGAGACATAACACTCACTCAACAAACATCCACACACCCCACATACAGACATACACTTACTCACACACACGCACCAACACACACCATACAATCACCCAAACAAAACATGTTTCACACTCTTGTACACAGTTACTGCAAGACGCCATGTTATCCCCTTAAAATTCGTGTGATTGTTATAATTTTTTGTTAATTATTTTAATTTAAGTTACATTGTAGTTTTGAACAATGATGAAAGAGACTGGCCTCCACGACACAGGGAATCCTAGTGTGGAGACCAGTGATCTGTCTGACCTAAATATGTATTTTTCTGAACAATAAAGATTTATTATTATTATTATATGTATCTCTTTGCAGTCACGGCTCATCTTCCGTGCGGAAGATGTCCGGTCCTTTGGAAGGCATACACGGGGACACAGGTCCAACGCGCAGAGGCCCCTTTGAGAGCTTTAATCTAAAATGGGGTGGGGCACCAACCGGGGACTATCCACGGCTGCACTATTGGAGTACAGTCATGGACCGTCCCGGGTGGGTGCAAGACTATTGTAAAATGTGGTGAAAAATATCTGGTCTATGGGAAGGGGTGTTAGGTGGACAGATAACTTCTATTGCCGGAAGAAAACGGCGTCTGCCTTTCAAGCTTTAAATTTGAAATATATTGGCAGACGGTGACTCGCCAGCTCACTAGCTGGGCCCCCTGAAAAGCCGCCAGTACATAGGCGAAAGGGGCAACAAACGTGTGAGCGGCTAAGGGTGTAGAGAGGTGTGGCCCCGGTTTCGCCGTCGCGGGTCTAAAAGACCCGGAGTGGGTTTCCCCGCTATTACGCCATTAGACACTTCCACCCCCGAGCATATAGCTCTGGCGGCCCCCCTCTGGACGGCCGATAAAGGCAAGCCAGAGTCGAGAGTCCTGCGGGCACTCTTGGGGTTCCACTCCAGCCAGCCAATAAAGGCAAACTGGAGACGAGGCCCTGACCGACTCTCTGAGGCAATAAGGTACGCAGTGTCGCCACTCACCAACAGCTCGCCACAAGCTGCCCTGCGGTTTGTAAGCTCTTCAGTAGACCTCATGATACATTTTTTATTATATGATGGGGTTGTAGAAAGCTAGTCTAATGTTCCCTCCGGTTTTACGTTAATCTCATGATGAGGTAACGCCTTTCCCAGAGGGTGTTTATTATTATTATTATCTCCTTTATTCATTCCAACTTCTTATTAATTACATTTTTAAATACATATCAACTACAAAAACATAAAATAAAAAAATATGATATACATTTAAAAATATAAAAAATAGGGGTCCACCGGCATTGGGAGCAGGGTCCAAGCTACCGGCGGTTAGGGCTCCAGAGACAGGAACCTCCTCACAATACGCGCCGTATCAAGGAGGACTGCTTTCTGTATCAGGCCCTTGATCCAGCCACCTAACGAGAGCCTCTTGAGGTGTTGGTCGAGGCTCTTGGCCATTAGGCCATTGGCCGTTACGACTATCGGCACAATGGTTGCCGAATCCACATCCCACATGTTGACAACCTCGTGTGCTAAGTCAAGATATTTGATTTGTTTATCTTTCTCAGCTTTCACGAGGTTTTCATCATGCGGGATGGTAACATCAACAATCATTGTGCGGCGTTCTGATCGGTCTATCACCACTATATCAGGCTTATTGGCGACAATAGTCCTGTCAGTGATGATAGATCGATCCCAATATAACGTGATATGACCATTTTCGAGAACTGGGTCGGGCACATACTTGTAGTACGGTACCTCCGATTCCACAAGGTTATATTTCAAAGCAAGTTGCTGATGGATAATCCTAGCCACTTGGTTATGCCTATGCAAGTACTCGCCGTTAGCAAGACGAGAACAACCGGAAATAATATGCCTGAGGGACTCGCCCGGACAGTGGCATGCCCGACATATGTCAACCGTCCCGTCCTTCACAATATACTTCCGGTAGTTATTCGTCATGATGACTTCGTCCATAATTGCACAGACAAAACCTTCGGTTTCCCCAAATAGGTCACCGAACCGTAGCCAGGACACGGACGCTTGGAAGTCTACGTCGGGCCCATGGAGGGCCCGGTAGAATCGTCCGTGTAGCTCCTTGCTCTGCCATATCTCCCTACGGTCATTAGTACTGAGTACCACAGGCTTGCGCCAGTTCTCTTTAGCCAAGTTGAGTGGGGTGAGTCCTTTATCTACTGCGACCACATCTCGGTGCATCCCCGCGTCGGCATGTAGGAAATATTCCCTGAGGCTGCACACCTCACGATTGTGAAGGGTCTTAGCATTTAGTAAGCCTCGACCCCCACACTTTCGCGGGATGTACAGCCTCATTACTGACGATCGCGGGTGATGCATCCGATTTGCGGTCAGCAGAGACCGGACTCTCCTATCCAGAGCATCTAGTTCAGTCTGAGTCCACTTCAGTATGCCGAAGGAGTACATCAAGACCGGCATGACCCAACCGTTGAAGGCGCGCACCTTGTTGCCGCCCGACAAAAGACTTTTTAGAACTTTTTTCAGGCGGCCAAAGAAGCGCTCCCTCAACGATTGTTTCATGTCGGCCTCACTGATGCCCAGCCCCTCCGACATACCCAGGTATTTGTAGGTATCGTTTGCGGAGAGCGGTCTGAGGTTTATGGAATCCGAAAGTTGTAGTCCCTCGGATTCCATAATCCCCCCTCGTCTTACATGCATGACTGCACATTTGTCCACACCAAATTCCATCCTGATAGAATTACTGAAAGTTTCAGTTACCTTCAGTAACTCCACCAGTTGCAATTTAGTGGGGGCAAAGAGCTTTAGGTCATCCATGTAGAGAAGGTGGGATACTACCTGACCTCCTCTCCGCAGCGGATAGCCTAGCCCCGACCCCTCCAGCAATGTGCTAAGAGGGTTCAGGGCTAAACAAAACCACAGTGGGCTCAGACTGTCGCCCTGGAATATTCCCCGCTCAATCCTGATCGGTTCACCGCTCTCCCGAATCGGTCGACATCCTGGATAGCGAAGGACTGTCCTCCATTGCCCCATACATGACATCAGGAAGGTGCGTAGAGTTGCATTTATTTTATACAACTCTAGCACCCTCATGAGCCACGCATGTGGCACCGAGTCATAGGCCTTCTTATAGTCTATCCAGCATGTCGATAGATTCTTTCGCGAGCGACGAACCTGTTGGCTAATGGCCATATCAATGAGGAGTAGCTCCTTAGTACCGCGGGACCCATTCCTACATCCATTTTGAGCAGAAGACATTACCGAATTATTTTCAATATGAGTGTTAATTTTGGATCTCAAAATGGATGTGAGAAGCTTATAGACCGTCGGCAAACATGTGATCGGTCTATAATTCTTGGGTTCCGCGGTACTACCTGATTTATGGAGCAGGTGGGTAACTCCTGTCGTAAAGAACTGTGGAAGCGACCCTGACTCTAAGGACGACTGGAATTGGGTCGCCAAGCGAGCGTGTGAGCTACGTAGCCACTTGATCCAAAAGTTGTGCAGCCCATCCGGTCCTGGAGATTTCCAGTTAGGCAACGGACGGGCTGCACTGGCTACGTCTTGGGGGCTGATAAGTATTTCCCCCATTTCTTCTATTGGCTCACACGCTCGCTCAATATCCCGCATCCAATCACCCTCGGTGTGAATGACGGGGACCGACCAGATGCTGCGCCAGAATGAGTTCATGGCATCATCATCCGGTAGGCGCCCATCACTCACACCTTGGTCAGGTCGCTCCCAAGCTCTATACACCCACCTTTGGTCGCATTGAAACATGCGATTCTGAGTATATCGCTCCACGCGGCGTTTATACCTACGAATGCGACTCGCCCATGCACAAACTTTCTGCTTCAGGAAGTCGATGCGCTCTGTGACTTGGGACATATATTCTCGAGGACTGATACCAGTCCCCGAGAATGCCCGCCTCACAAAGCGCATCACTCTTGGTCGAGTATTGCCCTCACTGAAGCAGATTAGCTTGCCGATGAGTGCCCTGGCCCCGTCGATACGACGCTCAATCCTGCACTGCCAGGCTGGTACGGCTGGTTTAGGTCGTGTAGCTCGTTCACTATTATTAAATTTGACGTTAGCTACACGACATGCCGCAACAGCCGCACAGTACAGAATCGAGTGTGTATCGCCGAGATCTTCGCTGCTCTCAAAATAGCTAGAAAGCAGCGAATCCAAGGCACACACCAGCGCCCTGTTTTTATTGTGCATGGGCAAGCGTGGTAATCGTGGCCGTAATTCGGGATTAGCTCTATACTCCCGAATCGCATCCTCCAATGCACTCCTCAATTGGTCGTTATATTGGCTACTTACTGTAACAGCCCTGTCATCCATATCCCCATCTACATAATCAGACCGCGGCGGGACTATATTGATATTAACTTCATGTACCGCGGTTTGTGAGGGGAAAGGGGTGACACGGCTGTTCTGTACCTCTAAGCGAAGCCTATCAAGTGCGGCGTCGTCCAATCTATGATTGCGTTGAATAACCCGCACCTGATCCGATAATCGTTGGGCCGAGACGTTAATGGCTGGCTCAAGTTCCTGAAACAGAGTCAGCATCCTAACACGGTACGCAGTGAGGTTAGTTCCCCCCTCTGTAGACCCGTAATATGCGCGCATGACGTTCTCGTTTATACTTTGAGTCCATTTCATGCGCTGCACACAACCACCGGTAGCGAGGACCCGGCTCGGGGCCGGGGGGCCCCTAGGTCCCAAGCTGGTCGGTGGCCGGTGTCTCCCCTGCCGACGTACAGGTGTTGGCGACGTCGGCGGAGAGAAGTACTCGTCGCTCGAGCTCGACGCGGCTGCAGCTGCCGGTGTCACTGGTGGTCCAAGTTCCGGCGGCTGCGAGGCGGAGCTGAGCGGCGAGTCCGGGGGTGGTGGGCGTGCTGCTTTGCTTCTGGCTCGAGTTAGCATATTTCTTTTACGTTACTTCCATGGTTATTTCATAATTAATTTTGAATTTCCCTTTGACATATGTCAGTTCTGTCTTGTATTTTTCTTTTCTTGTGATTAGGCATTTTTATTTCGTTTATTTAAATCTTTAAATAGTTATGGAGCTTATGGTTGACCTTTTTAGGTATTGTAAACGTTTTTCAGACTGAAATATTCAGATTAATTAAATTATATTAACGGAACGAAAAGAAGCTGTCACTGAGTGTTGCCAGTTATTATTATTATTATTTGTATCTCTTTGGACATCACGGCTCATCTTCCGTGCGGAAGATGTCCGCGATATTATTATTATTATTATATAGATAAAAGAACAGTTTAAACCGAATTCAGATAGCTGATGATAATAAAATTAAATTGGACAATTAAGTTAAAAATAAATCTGCGAGATTGAGATTACGTAAGTACTTAAATCTATTCTTAGCAGTAAATTATTATACTAGTACAGTTTATTTATTTACTAGCGACCGCCCCAGCTTCGCAAAGGTACTATAATATGCATAATTACATTATAAACCTTCCTCTTGAATCACTCTATCTATTAAAAAAAACCGCATCAAAATCTGTTGCGTAGTTTTAAAGATCTAAGCATACATAGGGACAGACAGACAGTGGGAAGCAACTTTGTTTTATACTATGTAGTGATATTACAAAAACATCACGCCTGTATTCCCTGATGGGTTGAGCAGAGGTGTATAATACACCCACATTTTGCCGTTATGTTTTAAGTCCCTTGTAATAGGGGGCAGGGTCGGACTGGGCCTAAGGAGCCTGGGTGGCATTATGACTGGGCCCGCCGCCCGCCTAGAATCAGCGCAGATCATACCACCTTCATGTCGACCAAAAAACTATAGACTGCATCCGCAGACCGCAACTTGCAGTCCGAATAACACCTTTAAGGTGCACACCTTAAAGGTAGTATTCCAACGGCGACCGCAAACTGCAACCGCAGATGACAGCAGCAGACAAGCGACACTACTGGTTCATACAAACCAATGTGACTTGCGGTCTGCGGTTGCAGTCTGCAGTTTGCAGCCCGTGTCGGACTTGTACCTTAAATGACAATAATAATCAAATAGGCACGAGTTTTTGGAAGTGTTTATTTTCAAAGACATACATTTTTATGAAAAAAGTTCCAATTAGTTACAACTTATAATATAACTAAAACTAGCCGATGATTTTTTTTCTAAAAGAGGAAATATTTCACCTCGCCTACGCCGGCTTCCAGCCGGGAGGGGTTCACGCACTCTAGGGCCCGGGTGGCAAACGCCACCCTAACTCTATGGCCAGTCCGACACTGATAGGGGGCGAGCCAATTGCCATCAACCGGGCACAAATCCAGACTCCGAGCTGCTACTGAGAAAATCCATACGGAAAAACCCAATAACACTTTGTCCGTCCTGGGGATCAGACCCAAGACCTCACGCTCAGCAGTCGCGCTTGCGACCACTAGACCAACGAGGCAGTCTCTCAGTATTTATTTATATTAGTACTAGCTTTCGCCCGCAGCTTCGCTTGCGTGAAATTTTGAACCCGTTAAGTGACGATTTTCCAAACAAACTTTCATCCCCTATTTAACTCCCTTAGGGGTTGAATTTCGAAAAATCCCTTCTTAGTGGATGCCTACGTTACAAAAGGACCCTACTGTCAAAATTTCAAGTTTCTAACCTCAGCGGTTTAGGCTGTGCGTTGATAGATCAGTCAGTCAGTCAGTCAGCTTCTCCTTTTAATAGATACAATTTATTTATTATATTTATTTGTATTGGGGTGCATGAAAAGAGCCTCCACGAGTGATGATACTTAAGTACGTCCTGCGCACCCTGGGCAGTCAGCCCCGCTACCAACCTTGCTGACTGTCTAATCTTTTCACCACAGCATAAGCTGTTTTCGTATAGCTCGTGCTGACACGAGAGAAGAAGTATACTATTGTGTGCCGTGTAGTGCTGGACGTAAAGAATAGCACTGCCCCATCTCTTCCCATGGGTGTCGTAAAAGGCGACTAAGGGATTCACTAGAGGATGGGCAGCAGCGTTCTCTGAGTATTTTAACAACCATACTGCGATCGCCAACCCGCCTGCCAAGCGTGGCGATTATGGCAAACCCTCCCAACATGGAGCACAGGACAGGTGTATGTGGCGGTGCTTGGGGGAGGCCTATGTCCAGCAGTGGACGTCTTTATTACTACATGTACTACTATACTCGTGGAGTATAATACTATTATACTTGCAGGTAACTAAGCAAGTTTAAAAAATGTTTTTCTTCGTATTCACTCCTCTCAGTCTCCCACAATATAATGCCCCTCCTTTATGTCACCGTAGAAATAAGGTAAAAATTAAGAGTAATATTGTGGAGAAAAAACCAACTATTATTATTATTATTCAAGATTACATCGATGTTATTTAATAATCTTGAACAAAAATAGAATCCTCTAAAGTGCGCGATCTCACCAACACACAACGCGTTTGAGATCGCGCATTATATCGCATTAAAATTGAATTGTCTACGGACGCAGCAGCTTTTCTGTGTTTTTAAAATGTAATAAGTGTAATAATATTCATAATTTTGCTTTTAAATTGATGTATAAACAACTATTGTTTGCAACTTGCAACAGAAATAAGCAGGTGGTGGCAGTAGAGCCAAACGGGTTTTAGAAATATCTTAGACTGTACTCACTAGAAATTATAGCTTTGCCCGGTTCTTGACCCGCGGGGATATCAAGTTTAACTCAAGTATGCACTACACAGCATCTAGGCAAGATATCCAGTTCTAAGTATAGATTTGTAAGGCCATGAGTAACTTAAGAGAAAGTACAATGAAATAAATCTTAATCGACGGGTACAACCATTTATTATTTAAAGGGCAGACACGTTTTTACAGAGCTTGTAACCAGCGCACTAATCTGACTTTAACGTCGATTTTATCGATAACTGCTTATGCCCGCGGCTTCACTCGCGTTGATTAAAATTTTAACAATCAACTCTTAACACACTACTAAGTTTCTATAATAACATAATTTAAATTCAATCATGATTCGAAAGACACGTGGCGCCATCTATTATCATAAGAACGTTATTGTTTTTTTCATCGGGAACAGTACTTTTTTCGTGATGAAAGGTACCCTATGTCCGTCTCTGTACACCTGATAACGTATATGCAAAATTTTAGGATGATCGGTTCAGTGGTTTAGGCGTGAAAAGGTAACAAACTTACTTTCGCATTTATAATATTAGTTAGGATATTGTAAGAATGATCACCCCCTAAGGCTGGACATCCACCAGAGCTGTGCGAGGAAAATGTGCGGTGCAAAAATGTGTAGCGAGGATGTGAAACGGTGTGACCCTTTCCACCAGAGCTGTGTGAGGAATGTGTAATGTGTTAATGTGTAGGTACAAATCTACCTCTTCCAAACACCATGTTTTTTTTTTTTCTATTTATTTAAGGAATTTTTATACATAAAGTACATGTCAATTCCATCGTAACCTAACTTAAACTAAACTACATCTACTTACTAGTACACCATGTATTGACTGACTGGTAGGCGCATATTTTCAAATCCTCGCACACATTCCTTACAACACATTCCTCGTAACACATTCCTCGCAACACATCCCTCGCTCACATTTCTCGCTTGTTTTGTATGAACAAAAACCTCGCTCCGGTAAGCCCACATCCACCAGAGCTACGCAGAGCGAAGCTAGGTAAATGAAGTGATTCTATTGGTGCTTACAAAACACATTCCTCGCTACGCAGCTTAGCACAGCACTGGTGGATGCTCAGCCTTATGCTAAAAACGCATTGACCTTAAACGAACACAACGCTCCAACGCGACCACCAACATGAATTTAGCCAACATATTCGCCAGTGATGCCAAGTAATTGTGTTGTCATAATTATGTGCCCTAATGTAAAATCTACCTTATTCTAAAGGGTGAGTGGATAGAGTTTTTTTGAGAAAAGGGTGTACGGTCGTGCCTGCTTGACTTTGACGGTGGCACTGCTGTGCCCCAGATAAAACTTATTTTTATCCAAAAAGCAATTATTTGATGTGCTTCTATACCTAAAATGTTTCATCTGTCAATGTGAAAAGCTCATTTATTTTAATTAAAACAATGTTAGATCATCTTGATTGTTAAATCAATCAAAATTAATGAGCTTCGTAACCTGCAATTAGATAGAAAATTATAATGAGGGTAGTCTTCTTCTCTCGTGTCAGCACGAGCTATACGAAAATAGCTCATGCTGTGGTGAAAAGATTAGCCCGTCAGCAAGATTGGTAGCGGGGCTGACTGCCTAGGGTGCGCCGAACGTACTTAAGTATCGTCACTCGTGGAGGCTCTTTTCATGCACCCCAAAATGAGGGTAGTAAAACTCCATCTCTAAATGTAAAGGGTAACAAAAAGCTGCAATGAGCCTAGAACATAGATAACCTCATACAATAAATAGCCTATACACAGTTATGAGCAAATGCCTGACTAACAGGCAGACACTTTGTCGTCAGACTACTGTGAAATAATTATATCATTTATAAATCACACGTAATTATGTTTACGATACGATAGCCGACACTGTAAATCAGTTTAAAGCCGAACATCACACAAACATGACTGTAGATACAACAATAACAAAACAATGTAAATGAGATAACATTCCGTTGTTCAGACTTTAGAGTATGAATAAGATGAGGTGTAGACCGCACCTAGAATAGCCATTAAATACACGCATCAAAAAAGTTTGCGATCACTTTGAAAAATCGAAATCTTTTTTGTTACGGTAGATTATATTATGATTTCTTCTTCTTTTTAGATAATTTATTTAAAAATATAGATTTAGAATATAAAACAATAAAACAGTTCAATTGTTGATAAAGTTCAATTTAAAAGATTATATCGGCATATGCTAGTGATCGCAAACTTTTTTTGATGTGTGTATTTAATGGCGAGTACATTGATCACCTTCAGTTTGCCGACGATATAGTTACCATGGCTGAGGCCATGAAGGATCTCAGTACAATACTCAGCGACCTTAGTAGAGCTTCCGAAATAATGGGTCTTAACATGACAATGATCATATCAAATATCCATGTAACACCCACTCTCATGAAGATCGGAGACTCTACATTCGAAGGTGTTGACGATTATTTTTATCTATGACAAACTGTCCAGCGTGGGTAGGCCTCCCACAAGGTGGACTGATAGCCTGGTGAAGGTCGCAGGAATCCGCTGGATGCAAGAAAGGCCGGTCGATGATGCGATGTCTGAAGGAGGCCTATATCCAGCAGCAATGGACGTCTTACGGCTGAATGATAATGATGAGTGAGTATAAAGATTTTTAACTATCGTGAAGTGCCAAATCCACTAACAACTTTTATTGCGCAGGTCAACCTACGCAATGCTTCTGTAACCGACTTTTAATCTGTGGACACAACTACAGCAAGTCGACTTATGCAAGTTTTACGAACCAAGCGAGCACTTGCTGCAATAACTTGTGCAATAAAACTTGCTGGAGTGGGATTTGGCGCTTAAGACTATGGCTCAGAATTTACTAGCTTTTCACTAACCGTATTGCGTTAGCGTGTGATTTTCAGCATCCTTGCGTATACTAATAACAACTTACTATAGATCAACTACGATAACATGGCACGCCCTTCTAACTTCTGTCTTCAATGTGTATGCATATGCTAATGAGTCACCATGTTTGTATTTGATATTTAGTAGATTTACGGCTTGACTAGTGCATAATTAAAGTGACCGCTCGCCAAGACGCGTTGTAAGTATTCTTTGTCACACATTTTCATTTGCAGCATCAAATCATTGAGATGTTATCATTCATGCACTTGCAAAAACACGTACACACATGGACATACCACCACATGAGCAGACATGGGACTTCGACGAGGGCAATTTTAGGATAGTACTAGCTGTGCCCGCGACTTCATCCACGTTGAAATAGGAAATCAATATTGTACCGCAAAAACTAAACCATGTAGATTTATCAAAACCATATCGCGATTCAAAAATGGCTACAAACATTATAAGTATATTACCAACATAGAGGTAATAATTATTTATTAAACTAGCGTACCTGAAAAACTACAATTGATTACGCGATTTAACAAACACTCATACACGTAAAACCATTTAAATTGAGCAAATATGGTACAAGTGATGCTATTCTTCTTGATAACTTTAAATTTTAATATCTTTTGATTGTGCGAACCGATTATGATGAAAAAAAACTAAATGTTATTCTGAGATACGCACAATAATGTTTATAAAATTCAACCGCATTGAGTCAGTAGCTTTTACGTGATGCGTGCACAAACAAACCATCAAACCAACAAACTTTATAAAATATTCCAGAAATGATCGAAATAGATTCTAATAGCTATCCTATAATATCCTTTGACCTACCCGCTACTTTTTAATCTTTCTAATGTAGACACGCCACGTCTACAGATGTATTATATGTATAGGATAGAAGATATAGATTGCTAAGAGGATGCCATATCCATAAGTGCTACTGTAAGTCAGTAAGTCACGAAAGAAGGGATCCCATGGGACATTAGCACTACTGGTAATGGCTGGGTAATAAAAGACAATATTAATATTGCAACCATACGCTATGAGCACAACGCAACGTAATCGCGCAAATGCGATGCCGATTCTAAAAGTATAGAGCTGGGCTAATTCATACTCTAAGATGAAATCACCGAAAACGTAAACATTGTTTACTGTTATGACACCGAAATAAACTGCCTGTCAGGAGACTACAGTAGTTACAAACAAAAAAAATGTTTATATTATATAAAATGTTGTAAATTCTTACGAGTTCAATTTTGTATTATTTTTCTGAACTCATCCGATATTTTGAAACTTTGTATACCTTAATTTCATACCTATTTCTGCAAGCAGCGTTGCTGTGTTTCAGTTTGAAGAGTATGGGCACCCGGTTAAATTACAGGTACATGAGGAATATTCCGATCTGTCCCCCTGATCTGTCCCCTCGTCGGTAACAGGGAGACATTATCGAAACTTTTTCATTTCTATTTGTCCCCCTAAAGAACAGCAGGGGACAGACCAGAAATAATTCGTTCGATCTGTCCATTCGTATTGGTGACACGGGAACAGACTGATTTTTTTATTCCTGATTGTCCCCCGAAGGGGACAGATCAGAATATTCCGCACATGAGACTTTACAACTTTGCCTCTTAGGTTGGCAACGCATCAGCTATCCTCTTGGTGTTGTAGGTGTATAGTATAGGCGGCGCCACTTTCCATCAATTGGGCCATCGGCTTCTTTGCCAACCTATAATACGCAGGTAATGTAAAGAAATATTGTCGTGAGAGCCATATAAGCAATCGTTGCTAAGAAATTACATCAGTGGCATCGACCCTGCAGGTGGGCCGTGGACAAAAAAATGGGAAGCAGTAGTCCGAGAGCCGGCTGCAAAAATACCTACCTCATCGGCTACCCCAATAGGCTATATTTAGATCGTTAACCGACACTTAAACACGTAAAAAAAATCAGGTCTGCCAGAGCCGATCCTGCCGGGTCATAGAAATAATCGATACTTTTTGACGTATTTTTTTAGTAAAAATTACGTCATAAGATACCCGAATGAAAGTGCTGGCAGCAGTTAACCATTGATTAGTTATGTAAAAAAAAAGTGGGTCTGCCATTGCGCACCCTGCCGGAAGTACTTGGCAGACCCCTAAAATATGCCCTTCTGACACACTAAACCTACCTCATCGAGTACCCGGATGGGACCAACGCTAAATAATAACCAAGATGCCCCTGATAATGGATCAAAAGGTCTGCCAGGTCTAAGCTTGCCGGAACTTAGTGTTCAAAGCATTTGAAGTTGATAGGGAGCATACTTTCACCTGAAGTCAAAACAACATTATTTTGTTTCTTTTATACAAATTTATGAATATTAACTGCTTTTCTTATCACAACATGAAATAATAATAAATAGACCAAGAAAACCAAATAGGTACATAAAAACCATCGCGCGAAAACGAGACAGCTATAGTTCAAATCAAATCAAATCAAAAAAAAATATTTCACATAAACCAACAGGCGCTTATGAAAAGTCGAATTTAGCTGCACGGTTCCAATTAGTCGTTTCCTATGGAGAAGAGCCGGCAAGAAACTCCATGGTTACTCTTTTAAAAAAAAGGGATATCTTTTACAATTTCAGTGAATACAGTAGGTACTATGAGAGAGAACAATGTAGTCTTGACCACAGACCTTGGAGTATAGTACCAAGTCTTGAGTACAAAATTTAACCAAAAAGGGAAAAAAAAATGTAGAAGAAGAAAAAAAAATACAATATGAATAATAGTAATTTACACAATTATATGTATAGGCAAGTCTACAAAGTTCTCAATTTACAAAAAATAAAATGAAGCTAAATTATATAAAACAATTGACATACTTAAATGTCATCATAACTTAAACAAAAAATCATTATAGAGTAAGATAAAAGATATCTTGAGAGTAATGATAGCAATAAAAAATAAATAATCATAATTGAGGATAGTAAATAGACATACACATACGTCGTTAATGAGGTACCAGGGAAGCCACATGTGCAGGAACTAGAGCCAAACATCTCTGTCCTCGACGTAGTCCTTAATCTTGTAGTATGCTTTTGAGTGAGGACACGTTTAATGTGGGTTTTGAATTTTCCCTCGGTAAGATCTGTTACAGATTTCGGCAACTTGTTATAAAAACGTACGCCATTACCTAGAAATGACTTACTAGTCTTGCTTAATCTAAATTTAGGTATCACAATTTTATGTTTATCCCGTGTATTTTTATCATGAAAATCGCTCCTAACATTAAACAAATGCAAACTTTTTCGCACATATAAAATATTTTCTAAGATATAGAGTGATGGCAAAGTTAGTATTTTATTTATTTATTGTTCACAAAATCCACAGCTCTTTGAAATCTTATTCTATAATATATAACTAATCTTACAGCCAATTACGGATTTACAATTTAATATCTATACATACATACATACATCATACATTTTAATATCTTTAAACACGTTTCTAAGGGACTCGCGGGAACCCAGGTTATAAATTGCACGGATTGCCCTCTTTTGTAGAATAAAAACCGAATCTACGTCAGCTGCTGAGCCCCACAACAGAATGCCGTAGGACATAATGCTGTGGAAATAAGCGAAATATACTAGCCTAGCTGTAGCCACATCAGTCAGCTGCCTAATTTTCCTAACAGCATATGCAGCAGAACTTAACCTCGCCGACAGGGCAGTAATGTGAGATCTTCGACAAACACAAATAATAATGTAACGCGGCGAGTGCGTGGTCGCCGGCCGCGAG
The DNA here is from genome assembly GCA_905220435.1 of Amphipyra tragopoginis. Taxonomy (NCBI): domain Eukaryota; kingdom Metazoa; phylum Arthropoda; class Insecta; order Lepidoptera; family Noctuidae; genus Amphipyra; species Amphipyra tragopoginis. The sequence goes on from HG992008.1 coordinate 10,527,565, forward strand.
TAAAGTCGGGGTGCAGAAGAAGTTGAACGCCGTCCAGAGGAGCTTCGCTCAGAAGCTGTGCCGTGCCTATCGCACGGTCTCCCTGAACGCAGCGCTGGTGCTGTCTGGGATACTCCCTCTTGACCTCCGAATCCGAGAGGCGGCCTCGTTATATGAGGCCAAGAAGGGGGTTGTGTCCCATCCCGCGCTGGCGGGCAGGGAGATCGAGCGAATGGCATCGGCGCTAGAGGCACCACATCCGGCGGAGCAGAGGGACATGGAGCTGCGACGCCTGGTTGACGAGGAACAATACAACAACCACCGCGACTACGCGGTGCGCATTTTCACGGACGGCAGCAAGATCGAGGGTAAAGTCGGAGCCGCGCTATCAGTATGGACTGGCGCGGCCGAGACGAAGACCCGAAAGCTTGTTCTGCCGTCCTACAGTACCGTCTACCAGGCTGAGCTCCTCGCCCTCTGCGAAGCCACTAAGGAAGTCCTCCGAAGAACAGAGACGGCGTTCGCTATCTACAGCGACTCCATGGCAGCCCTCCAAACAGTCGTGAACCCCGAAGCCCTCCACCCCCTTGCAGTGGTAACAAGAGACGCCATCCGCCGCAGCAACATCCAGAACAAGAGCGTCTCCTTGTTCTGGATCAAAGCTCATGCGGGGCTGGAGGGTAACGAGAGAGCCGACTTTCTCGCGAAGGAGGCTGCCCTGAAGTCGAAGCGTGCACCCGACTATGACAGATGCCCGGTTTCATTCGCAAAGCGAATGATCCGATTGGAGACGCTAGGCGAATGGAACCGGAGATATTGTACGGGAGAAACGGCGGCCACCACTAAGCTGTTTTTCCCTTGCGCGATCGCGGCGTACAGGACGGTGAGGAAGATGGAGATGACCAAGGAACTGACCCAAGCCCTAACAGGGCACGGTGGGTTCTCCGAATACTTGACCCGTTTCAAGTGCAAGGAGAATCCAGCGTGCGCCTGCGACCCCGACACGCAGGAGACAGTCCTCCACCTGCTGACGGAGTGCCCTGTGTATGGCTCCCACAGGCACAACCTCGAAATGGTCATTGGAGACCCTATAACGAAGGAAAAGTTGAATGTGCACATTGCTAATAAGAAAAACAGAAATAAATTGATAGAATATATGGTTAGAATAGTAAAATTAGTAAATATTAAAAACAAATAGCCACTTAAGACTTCAACTAAATAGTAAATTTAAATAAATAGATGTTAAAATAGACTTATAAACAGTAGTGAAAATTCAAAATTCGGCTAAAATACTATAGAAGTACCATTATAGCACAAAAATTGAGAGCAAAATAAATACTTACACAGCCCATGTAAAATCCCTGCGTAACCAGTACGGCAGGGGCTCACGCCGGGGCAGGAGTGTGGTTTTAGTCGGTAAGAGTCCGACACTACCCAAGCCATCTCATCCGTGAGGTGGCTTGGGTGTCCATGAGGATTTCCCACTCCTGCCAAAACAAAAAAAAAAAAAAAAATGTGAGCACCCCACTGCAATTTTGAGTCAATAGTTATACCTAGGAATACGGTTTCATTAATTGTATCAAGTTTGTTGCCATCAAGCATTAAATTTAAACCTACTTGGGGTACATTTGGTAGAGAAAATCTAAGGCGTTTTGTTTTATTTGCATTAAGTAATAGATTATTGGCTGTAAACCATTTGGAAAGAACAGTTAGGCTCTCATTGACATGTAAAACGTCCCTATCTTCTCTCATCTATTTTAAAAATTAGGGAAGTATCATCAGCAAATAAAATTATATCAGATAAATTGGACATCATAAAAGGGAGATCATTTATATAAACTAGAAATAGAAAAGGCCCAAGAATTGAGCCCTGAGGCACGCCCATCTTAACCAGAGACCCCGACGATATAGCACCATTGACACCCACCTTTTGCTGTCTATTTGATAGATAAGAAAAAACGAGGTCAGCAGCTCGTCCACGAATTCCGTAATGGTGTAATTTACAAATAAGTGTATTGTGGTCAACGCAGTCGAAAGCCTTGGAGAGATCACAGAAGATGCCAACAGCATCCTGAGAGCTCTCCCAGGATTCCAAAATTTGAGTGACTAGTTTCACTCCTGCGTCTGTGGTCGACCTACCTTTCGTGAAACCATACTGGCGACTGTGCAATATCCCGTTTAGGTTGAAATGAAACATCATCTGATCAAGCATAATTTTTTCAAAAATTTTACTTAGTGCTGGAAGCACAGAAATGGGTCTATAATTAGAGGGGTTATTCTTGCAGCCCGATTTGAAGATTGGTATTATCTTACTATGTTTCATCAAATCGGGAAATGGACCGCTATCTAAACATTGGTTGAATATGCCTGCAAGTATAGGGGCAATGGTGTCAATTATAACTCCAAGAACCCTTACAGAAATGCCCCATAAGTCTTCAGTATTTTTTATGTTAAGACTTTTAAATGCTTTTTTAATCGAAGCAGGAATCGGCCTCCAACGTGTCTCGTGATACTAATAACAAACAAACTATAGCTGTCTCGTTTTCGCGCGATGGTTTTTATGTACCTATTTGGTTTTCTTGGTCTATTTATTATTATTTCATGTTGTGATAAGAAAAGCAGTTAATATTCATAAATTTGTATAAAAGAAACAAAATAATGTTGTTTTGACTTCAGGTGAAAGTATGCTCCCTATCAACTTCAAATGCTTTGAACACTAAGTTCCGGCAAGCTTAGACCTGGCAGACCTTTTGATCCATTATCAGGGGCATCTTGGTTATTATTTAGCGTTGGTCCCATCCGGGTACTCGATGAGGTAGGTTTAGTGTGTCAGAAGGGCATATTTTAGAGGTCTGCCAAGTACTTCCGGCAGGGTGCGCAATGGCAGACCCACTTTTTTTTTACATAACTAATCAATGGTTAACTGCTGCCAGCACTTTCATTCGGGTATCTTATGACGTAATTTTTACTAAAAAAATACGTCAAAAAGTATCGATTATTTCTATGACCCGGCAGGATCGGCTCTGGCAGACCTGATTTTTTTTACGTGTTTAAGTGTCGGTTAACGATCTAAATATAGCCTATTGGGGTAGCCGATGAGGTAGGTATTTTTGCAGCCGGCTCTCGCACTACAGTTACAAGCAATATATTTACCTAAACTTTGAGGAAGTAAGTAACATAGAGTGGATAATACCTCCTCTAAAATCCCGGAATAATTATAATGACGTTTTAATCCCGGGATTTAAAAATCACGAATTATTTATTGGACTTTATTTATTTTTATTTTATTTTTATTTATTTATTATAGTTAATTAAAACGGTATAACACCAATTACAAAAATTAACATGGAAAAAGAAAACAAAACATAAAAGTAAAACACTCAGTAGACAACAATTAATGGTTTAAATTAAAACTAACATGGAACAGTGGACACTCTTGCATACTTCCTCTCACAAAACGCCAGACTTAAACGCATTAATTTATTCCATTCATCCGCAAACACATCACATTCAGGGTTGGCAGACAAAAGGGCGTTGAGCGTCTTAAGAATACGACACACAGGAGATTCAGCTCTGGCGACAGTTTTGGATGACGGTAGGGCAAACAGATTGCGCCGGCGGCTCTGACGGTGTCCAAGGTAGTTGTCGGGCACAAACAGTCGGCATAAAAGGCTGTGGAGTTCAGGACAGTCGATTAGTCCCCGTAGGACTTTACAGGCTACCGTGAGCTGATCAGAGCTTCTTCTCACCTCCAAAGAGTTAAACCCCAACATCCCTAACAGATAGTTGGTAGGGTACATGAAGGGAAAAAAGTAGTATAGCCTTTGGAAATAGTATCGCAGAAAGGTTTTCTGCACCTTTTCGAGCATCAGTGTTAGGTTAGCGGTGTAGGGGTGCCAGACACAGGCACTAGACTCGAGTTTGCTTCGGACCAAGGACTACCTTGATAAGGAAGGAATACCTTGAAGGAATACCGTGTTGTACACTAGTACAACAATCGAATGACATTGGGATCGCGGAAATCACGAGCATTTCGCATGACAAAGCCCAGGCGCCTGAAAGATTCCTTTGCGAGGGTAGCAATGTGGTCTTTAAATGTTAGACAGCGATCGAACGTCACTCCCAAATCCTTTACGTTGGTGACTCGAGAAATTACTTCACCACCTAAACTGTACTTGTAATGGATCGGTCGTAACCCTCTACCGAACGTCATGACATGGCACTTGCTTGTATTGAAAGGCAGCTTGTTCACAGTGCTCCACTCACAAATGGCATCAATATCCCTCTGTAGGAGTTTGCAATCCTCTTCCGTTCTGATCTGTGCAACCAGTTTTAGATCGTCGGCGTATAGCAGACATTTGGCAAATTTAACTCTTGTGATCAAGTCATTAATCATGATCAGAAACAGAGGTGGCCCTAACACGGATCCCTGACTCACACCCGAGCGGGTGTTGTAAGGCTCAGACTCAAAACAACCATGTCTGACAAACTGCTTGCGATCTCGCAGGTAGTCGGAAAAGAAGCTGACAAATCCAAACGAGAAACCTATGGCCTCCAGCTTTGTCAAGAGGACATCGTTGTCAACTCTGTCGAAGGCTTTGCGGAAATCAAAATATAGAGCGTCGACCTGCCTCCCGATGTCCAAGCTACTGGATATGTAGTCTACATGAATCAGCAAATTTGAATTGACGGAGCGACCCGGTCGAAAACCATGTTGGGCATCGGACAAAAGCACATTTACGCGTTTGCGAATGAAGGTGTGGAGAATATGCTCGAAAACCTTGGCAATGGTTGGGAGGATAGCAATGGGTCTGTGCTCCTCTACCAATGTTTTATCGGAGGTTTTAGGGATGGGAATGACTCGCGAGGTTTTCCATTGCTCAGGGTATACGCCAGACTGAAGGGCCAGGTTAAAAATATGACACAGAGGAGCTGCCAGGGTGTCATTACATCCCTTAACGATAAAGGCTGGAATGTTATCTGGGCCAACCGAGCTACAGGGTCTAAGTTATTAATATTATATAATTACAAACTATTGATTTGAAAAATCATATAACATTTTTTAGGGTTCCGTACTATGTAAAATATAAAACAATGTACGTAATATGTAAAACAAAGCTCTTTAATTTTGGTTTACGTAACAAAAAAAAAACGGGTCGAATATTTTTTGATAATCTAACTGACGGACTAATTAGATTTTTTCCGTCAAATACCCTATTGTGCCAAATTGTTTGTAAATAACTGTGGCTAATTATGACTAAAAATCATTTATTAATTATCAGCAAAGCTTGAAGTCCGCCCAAATAAAGTCGCGAACTTTTCCATGTCAGTACAGTTCATCGTTATCTATCATAATGAGACCAATTAGTACAAAACAATAACTAACAAAAAATATCCGCTCAAAGACCATTTATAATGATCCAACTTAGGACTTTCCAGGACACAAGGAAACAATATTACTTAAATAAAAGGGGTAGGTACCTCACAGGGTTACTCTTGTTACTTAGGTAGGTATCTAGGTACTAATCATTTCAACGTTTATACAGTCGTACGCCGTCTATTTTTTTTCCTTTTCCTCTAAGTATTGGATTCGGCTAGTCTAATCTTATGCGACTGAATAAAAGCTTATTCGATGTCGTCGAGTGCACGCGCCGTTTGACCTGCGCAATCCAAATTACTTGGGGAAAAGAAATCAGATTCACAATTTCGGGCTCCTAACTGCTCATGACAACACTTTTATAGTTGTCCGTATAGAAACCAGCAGGCTTATTATAACATATATTGCAGAAGCGATTGCGAAAATTACCCAATATTCGCTGTTAAATCGCAAATTCGTACTTATTTCGTAACGCAATAACCAAGCCATAGCAAACTAGCAACTGTGCTGCTTCTTTAAAACAATCTGTGACCTAAAATGTGCATTCTTTTGTAGACCCTTTCTAGAGGTACGATCTTTTCATATTACCTATCTATCACTTTTGACAGCAAAGAAATCGTCAACTGTCCAACTGCGTTTTTATTGATGTTTTGAACGATTTGCTTATTACAACGACAAGCAAGCCATCACTTAGGTTGATTTTTTTGACAGAAAACTTTCGTTTGCGCTTCTTCTGCGTGATCACTGCGCGATATTCGGTGCAAGCAATTTTTTACGTAATAATCCTGCGGGATCGACGGAACGGTCTGCGTTAGCAGCCCGACCGCACATTAAAATGGTCTGACAAAGAATGTGCAATTCGCAAAACGTGTACTGACGCATTATATGCACTGACGCTTAATGTGCATTTCGCAATAGTTGCACTTCACACAACGGGCACTTCAAAATTATGGATTTTGCATATCCCTAACCACAAATTATTAAATGTGCATATTTTGTGAAATGCTCATTTTGCGGCAAGTGCACATTCTGGGGTATTCCTCGAAGCGCACCAACTTTGAGCCGCACCAAATGAGCCGCACCAAAAGTATTCCTAGAACACACCAGTCGGGTGCGCTTAAAAAATCAAATTAAAAATATTGTAATTTTTATTCCTCGAAACGCACCAACGATGAAACATAGAGAAGAGCATGTTTCGAGGAATACTTTTGGTGCGGCTCATTAGGTGCGGCTCAAAGTTGGTGCGCTTCGAGGAATACCCCCACATTCTGCGTCAGATCCATTACAAGATATATCTGTCAAAAAAAACCGAGGCGTGCCCGATGACACTGCGCATTCATTTTGTACTAGAGCCCGCAGGTTGCCAGGTCCGGCAAAAGCTGACAGTGTGCGGTGCCTAGTACAAGCAATACAGGGTGTTAACGAATTCGTGTAATTCCTCCAAACCGAGTGATCTACTGGTGACACTGATTGACCCTGCACAAGTTTTTTTTCAAAAAAAAAAATTATTTTTTTTTCAAAAAGTTACCCTTCCGTTTCTGTATCTGAGTAATTTTAGCGTTCCAAGTTAAGTGACTGCGTGTAGCGGTATCGCGCTAGTTGTGCCGGTCAGCTGTGTCACCCTGCCTTCATTAATTTATGCATGGCATCGAAATTTTCAATATAATACATACATTTTTTTGGAAAAAAAACTTTTGTATTTATTTTTAACTAGCTGTACCCGCATGCGTTGCAATGCACTTTTTCCTACTTACTACCTACCTACTACCTACCTACTACCTACCTACTACCTACCTACTACCTACCTACTACCTACCTACTACCTACCTACTACCTACCTACTACCTACCTACTACCTACCTACTACCTACCTACTACCTACCTACTACCTACCTACTACCTACCTACTACCTACCTACTACCTACCTACTACCTACCTACTACCTACCTACTACCTACCTACCTACTACCTACCTACTACCTACCTACTACCTACCTACTACCTACCTACTACCTACCTACTACCTACCTACTACCTACCTACTACCTACCTACTACCTACCTACTACCTACCTACTACCTACCTACTACCTACCTACTACCTACCTACTACCTACCTACTACCTACCTACTACCTACCTACTACCTACCTACTACCTACCTACTACCTACCTACTACCTACCTACTACCTACCTACTACCTACCTACTACCTACCTACTACCTACCTACTACCTACCTACTACCTACCTACTACCTACCTACTACCTACCTACTACCTACCTACTACCTACCTACTACCTACCTACTACCTACCTACTACCTACCTACTACCTACCTACTACCTACCTACTACCTACCTACTACCTACCTACTACCTACCTACTACCTACCTACTACCTACCTACTACCTACCTACTACCTACCTACTACCTACCTACTACCTACCTACTACCTACCTACTACCTACCTACTACCTACCTACTACCTACCTACTACCTACCTACTACCTACCTACTACCTACCTACTACCTACCTACTACCTACCTACTACCTACCTACTACCTACCTACTACCTACCTACTACCTACCTACTACCTACCTACTACCTACCTACTACCTACCTACTACCTACCTACTACCTACCTACTACCTACCTACTACCTACCTACTACCTACCTACTACCTACCTACTACCTACCTACTACCTACCTACTACCTACCTACTACCTACCTACTACCTACCTACTACCTACCTACTACCTACCTACTACCTACCTACTACCTACCTACTACCTACCTACTACCTACCTACTACCTACCTACCTACTACCTACCTACTACCTACCTACGTTAGGAACACACCTACATTGCTTAGACAACAGTGAGTGCTTGTAATTTAATATGAACTTTATACCATAGCAATAAAGCTCAAATTGACTACGTTTTAGTTAGAAATCATTTGTATGGGAAAAAGAAAAGGGCTATTTTTAGGGTTTTTCCAGCAATAATTCTAATTTTTCTCGCCGTAAAAACCATCCTTGAACTTCAACGAACATTTTAAAAAAAGATTTGGCCAAATTGGTCCAGGCGTTGTTGAGTTATGCGCTTACCAACACATTTTGCGATTCATTTTTATATATAAGATTAATCTAAATCCTGTGCGGGGTTAATCTATACCATTAATAGATCATGTGGTTTGAAGGAATTACATGAATTCGTTAACACCCTGTATACAATAGCAATGCTTTCCTCACACCGATAATTCAGCCCTCATCAAACTGTCTCCCTCCCTAAGCCCCCACCAGCAACGCCATAAGCCGAGGTCCGAGTCCCACTAGGGGTCGCCCTTAGTGCTGTTGTTGCAGGTAGTCATGATGTTAGTGTAGTACAAATATTTAGCTTAGGTTAAGTATTTTACTTCCCCACCATTGGCTGGAGACCCTTCAGGTCTCGGAACTATTACGTAAAATTACGATTGCCGATTACGTAAAAGTAGTCGGCAAGGAGTATCTACAGAAGTCCAATAGAAAAAAAAAAGTAGTGCCTTCCGGCGCGCCTCAGATATTTTCTGATAATTTTTTCTTATAATGTTCGGCCGCCGTCGACGATTTTATAAAAAACGCATCCATCACAGGCATGATCGCGGCAAGATATTTACAATGAGACCAACATTATAAGTACCTACTGTAACATTATAATTTTATTATATGTAGCACAAGAATAAATAATGGTGCTATTCAACTGCCATACAATGTTTTATAATTATAGTCATGCTTTATGGGGCCATAATGCAATGTTCTTGTTCAGTAAATTAATAATTATTTTAGAACGTATTATTATAAGTCTATTTTAGATCACATTAAAGTTTAACACGTTCACACACACGGTCATAAAAGAATGACGTTATTGGTACATTGGTACAGTCGATAGAATAATTAGGTATACAGGCAAACAGCAGATATCAATGCACTACGCTTGCAATAGGGTATTTGTTTTTTTTTATTACAATCTTCGGAAGTATTACAAAAAAAAGTATTCAGTGAAAAAAAACAATGAAATATTTAATAAAATGCCCAAGACATGAACAATTTTAAATTTTTCACGAGACAGAGACAACACTACTTAAAAGTGACGTCATACCACAAAACCTTCATAGTGACTTGACATCAGTCTATACAATATTCCGTTTCGTGTGACAAAGACAGAAAATGCCCCCTCCACAAATTTCGAAAGCGTTTATCTCCTTTATTTTATCATCGTTTTTTTTCACATTCCGTCTTCTTTCTATACTTTCTTTAAAATAATACCACATTTTTAATAGTAGTCAAATACCTACCCTATTCTTATTGTAATTGGGTGCGTACAAACTATTTATACGCAAAATTCGCTCAGACAAGCGATGGCAAAAACTTGACCACTCAACACACAAGTTACTTTGTATCGATGTGGCGATGCTTGGAGGAGGCCTATGTCCAGCAGTGAACGTCTTTCGGCTGAATGATGATGATACCTATCTCTTAAGTTGACTGTACTACATAAACATACAATACGGCCGACGTATCTTGGCGAGTCTGAAGTTAGTTGTTTGGCTGCGCAATGAATCTTTTAGAAATGAAATTGTCTACTGCGCAGCTAATCAGCTAACTTCAGAAGTTCAGACTCGCCGAGATACGTCGACGGTATTGTAAATTATGTAGAACAAAAACAAAAAGCTAAGCTTAGATTATCACAGTGGAAACGTTGGTGCCGATTCTGTTATGGACAAACTAAACTTAATTTACGCTATTGCCATCTTTTTCATTCTAATAAAATAAGAAAGAGACATACGTAAATAAGAGCTGTCAAAAGTTGAACTAAAAGTTCCATACAAAAGACGACATTTAAAACGTGTCGACTAAAAACACGGTGAAGTTCAAGGCGTAAACTAATTTGACATCTCTAACTTAAGTTGTTGTCTGTCACCGTCCTTTTCTCGCGCTATCTGTTAGTAAAAGATAGCAATTCTATAATTTTAGTTTAGTTGGTGAACAAAAGAATCGGCACCATTAGGTATCAACTTAAGTTCTAACCACATGTAGTACTTACATATAACTCAAAATACTCAAACTCAAATGCATCTTCTTAAGTAATTACCTACATTTGCAGAAACGTCCTCAATATTTGTTGATGCAAAAAATTACCCGCAGTTTCCCTCCCTCATCAAGCTTAATATGGCAAAATATGAAACATGGACATTAAAGTACAACGACCCGGAAGATTCTCTATGGTCTTAATGATTGTGTACGACGACTGTTCTACTCTACATGCGTGCTTTCAACATTTATGAGTAAGTATCATCTGATTTCTTGTGAAAAATGCGTTTCAAATCATAGCAATGTGATTTTTTTAGAAAATTCGTTTCCCCTCTCTATGATTTCTCCTCAGAATACAGTTTCTCCTGTATCGTGGGTGCGTTTACAGATACAAATCTTCCATTCCCAAACTTAATTTCGACAAATCGTTCTACGACAAGATTTTACTTCGATTTTACTTCGTTCGCTCGCTTAGGTTACTTTAAACCCCGTAATGTCGGAGTTCCATAGTTTCGAAGTAAAATCTTGTCGTAGAACGATTTGTCGAAATTCAGTTTGGTAGTCCAAAGCTTCAAACGCCCAGACCCGGAACAACTAACTGTAGGCCATAAAAATATATGTTCCGTGTGGGAATCGAACCTACGACCCGCAGCACAGATGCCAATCGCTCGGCCAATGCACCAAATGTGGCGTCCAATGTCTAAAATATTTAAAAGGAAGTCACATTTTCGAAGCTTCGAGTCGAACCAGAAAATTGTCTTGTCCCTGGAATGTGTCTTTACTTTCAATCCTTGTAAACCTCGTGACTTGAAGACACCCAGATTGTAGCTGTCGGGGAACACCCACTCAGGCAGCACATTCCATTGTTTGGCGGTTTTCACAATGAAAGTGGAATCACAGCGCTTCGTTCGGGTTTTTGGATGATAGAAAAAAGGGCAGGCGGGAATTAGATCATGCAGATCTGAAGCACACTCCCCGAAATGTATCCGATACTAAAAAATAAACTTTAAAAAAAAGTAAAAAACCGACTTCACAGAAAAACTAAAAGGAGTAACATAATTACCATAATATAAAATTAACAGTTTCAGAAGTCGGTGGCTTCTATTTGTTTCAGTGTATAGTTGCACCGACTTCTGAAACTGTCTTATTATTTACTCCTTACTTCCTACTTATATTTTACTCCTTTTAGTTTTTCTTTGAAGTCGGTTTTTACTTTTTTTTTAAGTTTATTTTTTATTTAATACGTTTTAGTGCCCTAAATTTAACGACACGCACCCCCTCCTCTTTTCCAGTAGTCAGTTCCCAACAACAAATATAAACAAAGCAATATTAGTAATTTGAGAATTTTGCTTTGATCCGATGAGGAGTTCCGTTCCATATCTCTGAAGTTCATGGTCTAATCATAACAAAATTAATATGGGACCAATCGGGAAGTATACCCTTTCGAACAAAAAAAGAATTTTTCAAATCGGTTCAATGACGGAGATATGAGGTAACAAACATAAAAAAAAATAAAAAAATACAACCGAATTGAGAACCTTTTTGAAGTCGGTTAAAAACCCAGTAGACTATTTTTTTATATACTTTGCGCCGATGCTCAAGACTTTGGGGCTTGGTCTGAACAAGGGAGTCGTTGCTGATGAGCTTCTTGGAACGCTTCTCAATGGACTCCAATGCCTCAAGCTGGTATTTGGCTGAGCCATTCCAAAGGTGCGAGCAGTACTCCATGCATTTTTGTCTTCGCATCTGTCTAGTCAATTGTAACGATGCGAAGACAAACTTAAGAAAAAGGGTAGTTAAATGTATGCATATTAATTTATCACTCTAATTTCGATTTATAAAAGGCTCCATCGCTTGTTAACGAAATTAAAAGACAAAGCAAGATTATCGAGCTCCTGAAGAAATCACATATCTACAAAACTATCGAATTTATTTACAAAATAGTATCCATGTTTGTATTTTCGTCCTTAGACTTTGTTTGTTACCTTGATTTCATAATTTATGATTAATTAATTGATCACTTGTTGTTTCAAAACATACTAACTATCTAGTGATAAACTACATATGTTTCAATAGATCTATCTTTGATAGCAGATAAACTTGGAAATATCTGCATAGTACTAAGTATGAGAACTATACTAGGTTCCGTACCATCTATATACATAAAAGGAGAAGCTGGCTGACTGACTGATCTATCAACGCACAGCCTAAACCGCTGGGGTTAGAAACTTGAAATTTTGACATTATGTTCCTTTTGTAATGTAGGCATCCACTAAGAAGGGATTTTTCCCAACTCAACCCCTAAGGGGTGAAATAGGGAATTTAAGTTTGTATATAAGTTCATCATTTTTGAAGTAAGACGCGTGAAATTAAATATTAAGATTTCTGGTTACAAATAAAGCTACATGAGTTTGAGCGTTTTTGAAAATTCAATCCCTAAGGGGGTGACATAAGTGTTGAAAGTTTGTATGAGAAATCTGGTACTTTTGAAGTAAGAAGCATGAAATTAAAAATGTAGGCTCTTGGTGAGAAATAAACATACACGTATTTGAGGGTTTTTGGAAATTCTACCCGTAAGTGGTGAAATAGGGGATGAAAGATTTTTTTGATTTTTTAGGTGCACCTAACAAGGGCTTAACGAGTGCTCAAAATGTCACGCAAGCGGAACTGCGGGCAAAAGCTAGTTATCTATAAAAACGGCAAAATAATCACGTTTGTTGTATGGGAGCTCCCTTAAACATTTATTTTATTTTGTTTTTTAGTATTTATTGTTACAGCGGCAACAGAAATACATCATCTGTGAAAATTTCAACTGTCTAACTATCACGGTTCATGAGATACAGCCTGGTAACAGACGGACGGACAGCGGAGTCTCAGTAATAGGGTCCCGTTTTACCCTTTGGGTACGGAACACACAGTTGGTTAAAAAGGTAGGTAAAGAGGAAAGTCGTGGACAGTAATGGAAAGACAAGGAAAGAAAAATGCAAAAAAATATAATTTTGTAACTCTTGGCTTCCAAACTAAGGAGATACCCCCTACCATTTCACCGACCTATCATTAACTGTTCATTAAGCTAATGCGATCTCTAAACTATTCAATAGCTAACATTTGCATAGCACAACTATCAATAGTGATAATGACAACATTATTGAACACATAATTATCATATTTGTAGGTCAGATTTAGCTTATCTGGTAAATACACACATCAAAAGTGTCTAGGGATCAACATATATTTTTGCAATAACTTTTCTCCTGATTGATATTAATTAAAATTTTCTTTAAGGATTCATCAAATAAAGTGTTTTCGTTTGTCACAGTAACGATAAACCAAGTCACCTTTGCATTAATAAAGAAATTTGCCATTTTCCTAATAAAGGGATTTTTGACGTTTGAACCACTAACACAAAAGTTCGAAAAAAAGACTGAAATAACAGTTTTCTTTAAAATTTTATTGGGTAACTTAAACAATTAATAATCCGTGTTTCTACCGCGAACACTAACAACACAAGAACATCGGTTTGGCATACTCAAAATGAGTTCATCCAAATCACGCTGTGGAATGGCCGCCCATGTTCGTTGCAACAACAAAAAAAGGTCTTCTTGCGACTGGATACCCTCCATATTCGGCAGAGCTCTTCTCTGTAGCATATCCCATGCATGCTCAATCGGGTTCAAGTCTGGCGACTGAGCAGGCCAGGGCAGGACATTGATGTTAGCTGCGGCGAGAGTCTGTCATACAACTCTTGCGGTGTGCGGTCGTGCATTATCATGCATTAACTGAAATAAGGGACCGATTTGCGCTTGTAGAGGAACGATGACGTCTGATACAATCGTCTCAGCATAAATTTGAGCGTTGAGGTTGCCTCTGATCCAAATCAACTCAGTTCTTCCGCCGATCCAAATACCCGCCCATACCGTGATGGTTCCACCACTATAAGGATGGACTTCCTGGCAGGATTTTAATCGCTGTTGGCGTCCAGGGGTTCTCCAGTGTCGTATACGTCTTGTATCCGGTCTCATACCAAAACGAGACTCATCAGAAAAGCACACGAAACGCCATTGTTCTTCTGCCCAATTTCTGTGTCCAAGAGCCCATTGATATCGAATCCTACGATTGTGCATTGCTATAGGTGGTACCCGTAGCGGTCTTCGGGAATGAAGGTTCACTTCATGCAAGCGGTTTCTGACTGTTTGGTCGCTAATTAAGTTCCCTGAAGAGTGATGAAGCCTCACGGCTAACATCATGGCGGTTATTGTTGGAGCTCTTCGAGTTAAGATTTGAATGTATCGGTCTTGTCTCCGTGTGGTGCAGCGATACCGTCCTCCATGGCGCTCAGCCACGGTACCAGTGCTTCGGTAACGTGTCCAAAGTCGACTGATAACACTCTGACTTGTATTCAGAGCTAAAGCCACAGTACGTTGCCGGGAACCAGCTTCTATCATTCCCACGGCTCTGAGCATTTCTTCCCTGCTTAAATGACGTCGCCGCTCCATAATAACGTTGGTTTTAATCAGTAGTAGGGAAACAGTAGCACTAATAATGTCTTCAATGCGTTGTATGTTTTTATAGGGAAAATATTGACAGCTGATTTTCATCTTTTACTCGAATTTGATTCACAGTTCCTGATTCAAATTATGAAATGCACCAAAAAGGATCCATATAAATTTATAAAATCATAAATTTATTACAAAGCCACATCTCAATCTCAAGAAATCCGCATAAAAATGCTTGATCCCTAGACACTTTTGATGTGTGTAGTTATGGACTTAATGAATGTTGGTGAAATACCCCCTAAGTAAACTTGTATTATTGGAGATAAGGCGCTCTATCAATTTCAAGGAACAGTGGATAGCAAACAGCATCAGACGACAAGGTACCTACGTCCAGGAGATGGTGTGATGAACTAGACTCATGGCCGAATTGAGGCCGTCAGCGCAAAAGTGACCTAAGCCACATTCCCTCGTTTATGAGTTATGTGCGGTAAAAAATATCAAACATGCTAATTTTAATTTATTTACTTTTATATTTATTTCCTTTATTCATCGTAGATACTTATAAATTATATTTTTAATACGTATCATAAAAAAAACAATATACATTTAAAAATATAAAAAATAGTAGCCCACCGGCATCGGGAACAGGGTCCATGCTACCGGTGGTCAGGGCCTCAGAGAGAGGAACTTCCTAGCAATACGTGCTGTGTCGAGAAGTACCGCTTTCTGTATCAGGCCCTTGATCCAGCCGCCCAACGAGAGCCTCTCTATTGGTGTTGGTTGAGGCTCTTGGCTATTAAGCCATTCGCCGTAACTACTATCGGCATAATTACTGCTGAATCAAGAATTATTCAATTGTTGATTATTTTATTAGCATGTTTGAAATCATTTACCGCACATAAATCCCATACGAAAAAAAATGGTTTAGGCCACTTTTGCGCTGACGGCCTCAACTTAGGGGAGGACAACTAGGGCTTTAGTCCCGAGGCACCCACAAGAGACGGGCCTCCAAAATGTTTTGTTTGTTATTGTATATTTCTTGTCATCTTTCAGCCGAAAGACGTACACTGCTGGACATAGGCCTCCCCCAAAAAGGGGAAAAGGAGTTGCCATAATCGCCACGCTTGGCAGGTGGGTTGGCGATGGCAGTATGGTTGTTAAAGTACTCAGAAAACACTGCTGCCCATCCTCTAGTGAATCCCTAAGTCGCCTTTTACGACACCCATGGGAAGACATGGGGTAGTGCTATTTCTTACATCCGGAATCACACGGACGATATATTTCTTGTATTTTACAATAACTTCATGTGTTCGTCAAGAGCATTTTTTTAGCTTGTAATAAATTATTGAAAAAATGTGGAAATATGTTCATAAGTCTGGTTAAAAAAGACGGGGCTTCTTCGTTACCCTAGGGCACGGGTGGGCAACCTTTTTTTATAAGGGGCCAGACAAACGCAAGAATTTTCTAAGTGGGCCAGCATTCCAAAAAAAATGCATTTTGTTCTGCAAAACTAACATTTTTAGCTCAAATATTTACGGCTCTTTGTTATGGCTATACACTTTTTTGCTCTTAAAAGAAGGGTTGGCAGGCCGGATTAAAACCCTTCGCGGGCCGTAGTTTGCCCACCCCTGGCCTAGGGCCTCCAAACCTTTCAATCCGGCCCTGACTGGACTCTTAAGGATTAGCCCCTAGTTAGGCCTTTGCCCTGCGGTAAAATGTGACTACTAATAATAATAATCGATTTGAGTTAGCATGCGCAAGTCCTCGTATTAGCAACGCAACAAAACTATGAAGTGATGGTTTTATTAGATAAACCTATGTGCCCAGCCTACCCGTTTCTTATCTGAATAAGCGATATTTGTGGTTACCCAATGTAGGTGCGACGTGACCGCTAGAT
Organism: Amphipyra tragopoginis; assembly: GCA_905220435.1. Lineage (NCBI taxonomy): Eukaryota > Metazoa > Arthropoda > Insecta > Lepidoptera > Noctuidae > Amphipyra > Amphipyra tragopoginis. The sequence continues at coordinate 10,544,388 of HG992008.1, forward strand.
TAGAAAACGAGTCAACAATGTACTAAAACCATGTCGAATTAAGGGACCTCCACGTACTTAGCAAGAGAAACTCGCCTCTTAGGCCACAATCAACATAATGCCAACTTTATGTTTTTTTTTTATCTACTTAAGTAAATCATGCGGTAAACTTCGCAAACATTATGATCGAAGATGAGACTATGGAATGAGGAAAATGTCGTGAGGAAAGTTTTGAGTAGAAATGTGGATGTTTATACGAGGGGAGGTCAATAATTTCGCCGAATAAAAGGGGTGAAATTAAACATGAAATTATTTTTCCTTTTTGATATATTCTCTATTAACCCTAAAACACTTATCAGACCTTTTAAATAATTTATTAATACCTTCGAAAAAATGATTTGTCAAGGCTCTCAAAATAGCCGACTTCTCTTCTTCATCATCCGTAAATATCTTTACTCGATGCTCTTTTTTTATTTTTGAGAACAAATTATTGTTTGAAGGGCCCAAATCTGGACTATAGGGAGAGTGGTTTAGAGTTTCGTAGCCGCATTTGTGTTAAGCAGCCATCGCAACACGACCCTTGTGAACGGATGCATTGTCTTGCAAAAGAAGCACACCTCGAGACCTATTTCCACTACTATTTTCTTTAATTGCATCTTTTAATTTTTTTAGTAGCGTAGCGTAGTATTTTCCCGTGATATTGACACCTTCATTTTTATAATCTATTAATAAAATCTCCTCTAAATCCCAAAAAACTGAAGCTACTCGTATCATCTTTCCGGGCGATAGTGACACCTTGTTAAGCGGTGCTACACCTTTTTTGTGCCACTCCATGGACTCTTGCTTTGACTCCGGTTCATAGTGATGAACACGAGTTTCGTCCTCAGTCACAATTCAATTCACCCCTGTTCTCACTCTCATCTTTTGCTGCACAAACACACGAAGTTTTTCGAGTTTATGCTGTTCTCATAATTATTAAATTTATTGTATTTTTAATAGCACCCACAATAAATTCTGCAAAAGAGTTTTAAGTGTAGTTTTTTCTTATTCCTTTTACAACAATTTTGAGCAGTTCGGCTGGTCGTTAATTGTAATTAAAATAGGGGTTACCTTTAAGCCGTAATTAATTAGCCATATCTGCCATTGCACTTAACACATTGTGTACCTACCTATGATCCACAATAAAGATATTGAATTGAATTGAATTGAAATTCGAGTCCACCACACTTTTCATAGAGCATGCCATCCCGCCATACATAGTGCTAGTGAACCTTCCAGGAGGGTCCACGGCATTACGTTTGCGCTAAGAGTGAACCCTCGAGGAGGGTTCCTGGCATTAGGTTAAAAACCGTAAAAATACGCTACTACGTCGTAAAATAGGTGTTTGCTTCTTTCGTAACGGTGCATTTTCCAAGAAAAACCTGCATTAAAATGAGCCCTCCACGAGGGCACCCGGCATGGCGAATGCGACTACAGGGTGCACTCCTGGAGGGCTCCCGGCACTGAAAGTGTTAATGAACAACTGCCCACACTCCTGAAACTGTCCACACTGAAATCACGCCTGTATTCCCCGAAGGGTTGGGCAGAGATGTATGGTACACCCTCATTTTGCCGTCGTGTTTAGTTCCCATGTAATAGGGGGCGAGCCTATTGCCATCAACCGGGCACAAATCCAGACTCCGGGCTGCTACTGAGAAATGCCACACGGAAAAACCCAATATCACTTTGCCCGACCTGGGGGCCAGGCCCAGGGGCCTAATTCTCCTAAAATAAATTGTTGCCAAACGCAATCGAACCACAACCGTCAGTCAGTTTTTGTTTTCGAAAACTTTCAAAATGATTGATTTTTTTTTGTGTCAAACAATTCGACAGCTTTTGAAATTGAGAACTGTCTGAATGAACGGTTCGGCCTTGGTTCGATTGTCATTTCTCAAGGTTTATTTTAGGAGAATTGGGCCCCAGGGCCTCACGCTCAGCTTACGACCACTAAACTTACGATTCAGTCATTATTTAATAGTTGAATCAAATCACAATTAAACGGATTATTTTTAATTTAAAAGATAATGCTTTTATTTCAATTATATTTTTATACAAGGATATTATTTACATTTTTAACCTAAATTAATACAAACTAAACTAAATCTAAACTAAAAACAAAGAAAAATTATATCCTACACTAAACTAAGAATATAAACTAAAGGAGTGCATCAAAATATTCTTGCAGGCTGGCAGCGTTGCCACGTAATTACCAAAGATAATTATTACAAATAAATCAAAGGTTGTAGAAGAATGACGAGCCTGTAAAATTAATCCGTTTCTTATATTAAAACTACACGTGACTACTGACGGCTACATTATTTTTATCGAGTGACTACTGATGGAACGAACTGCAAGGAAACAACATAAGATTAATAATTATCGAAAAACTAAAAATAACTGGTGTAAACAACTGTTAATTTTATCTTAACTATGTCCATGACAACAAGCCATTGCCATGTCAATCGCAAATGTTATTATCCTAATGAAGTCTTGTAATTATGACTGTGTTAATCAGCAAAGTAATAAAAAACACTTTTGTCAAATGGTCTGCTCCAGAGCACGACACATGTTGCCTGCGTGTACGTCTTAAAAAAGAAATAAACAGATGACACGCTATAAAAAAAATTTAATTTGAACAATGAACATTAAGACTAATAGAATAATCTAAATCGAAAATAAGTGTTTTTTTTCTCGGAAATTTCCGAATTTACTGGAAATTGCTTATTTGTTTGTTTTATTGTATTTCAATAAGTGTTTTGACAGGTAAATAAACTGGGTGTAAAGGACAGGTTACCAAAAAACACAGTGAATTTACTTCATTATTTTGAATTGAAAATCCGTGGAAAATATCAACGAAATCTTTCGAACTTTCCGATTTATAAAAAAATACATTTTATTTTTGCAATGTGCTGTGTGTCCTAATAGGATTGGTTATTTTACAGGAGAAAAATGTAAAATTTGTGAAAAGAAAAACCGGAAAAGTCGAAAAATTCCGGGCAAAATTTCCACTTATTTTCAATTCAGAATAATATATCATAATAAGCTGAATTCACTGTTTCAGTTTTCGGTACACCGTCTCTTACACCTGGTATAGGTACTGTCAGAACCAATAATCAACAAGCATTTAATTAATTTAATTGTTAACGTGTCAACACAGCCGCCACCGGCAAACGCTGGCGAGCATCTTTTCCTTGAAGTAGAACTCCATCACTCAAAAATTCTTCTTGGCGTCTACTATTGCCCCTCTTTACGTGTTAACTTCTTTTCCTCCTTAGAAAACATTCTTGAAAATCTTGTCGCTTCTTACAGTCATACAATAATAATGGGTGATTTTAATACCTGTCTTCTTAAAAATGATTTCCGTTCTTCTTCTCTTCATTCTATCATAGAATCTAGCAACTTATGTATTCTCCCTCTGGATGCTACTCATCATTTCCCAAACTCTGTTCCATCACTTCTCGACCTAATTTTTGTTTCTTCTCGTGATCACGTTGCTAAACACGGGCAGTGTTCCGCTGACGCGTTTTCTTATCACGACCTAATATTCCTTTCTTATAAAATTCGTCCTCCTAAGGCAAAGTCAAAAATTCTCTTGCAGCGCAGTTTTGTTAATATGAATCTTGAAAGCCTCCGAGCAGATGCCAATGACATTGATTGGGTGCCTCTCATGACTTTGGAGACAGTAGACGAAAAACTTCAATTCTTTACCGAACACATAATTAAACTGTTCGACGTCCATGCTCCTGTTCGGGCTATAAGGGTAAAACACCTGCCGTCGCCGTGGCTGACAGATGAAATAAAAAAGATTATGTCCAAAAAAGCAGCGGCGAAGTCCAGGTATAAATCTCGCCCAACCCCGTTGAGCTGGGACAAGTATGTGAACGCTAGAAATCACTGCAATAAGGTGTGTAGGAATGCCCAACGCCAACACATTCATAGTTCAGTGGAAAATGGAGATCCAGCGAAGGTCTGGAAGTTTCTTAGATCAATGGGAATCGGAAAATCACGTCAGGATACAATTCCTGACAATCTTGATATTAATTCTCTTAACTTACATTTCTCTGCCTCGTCCAATTTTGATAGGACAACTAAAGCAAACACCCTAAATCACCTTTCTACTCTTCCGACTCCCGATTATTCCTCTTTCGTCTTTAATCAATTCGTTGCTTGTGATGTTAAGAAGAGCATCTTGTCCATAACATCTAACGCAGTGGGAAGTGACTGTGTCAGCCGTAATATGATCCTTCCTATCCTCGACGAAATCCTCCCTGTCATATGTCACATCCTTAACAACTCCGTCCTTAGCGGTGCTTTTCCAAATGCCTGGAAAGACGCCCAAATTATTCCGTTACCAAAAAAATCCAATCCAGTATCATTTTCTGAATACCGTCCTATATCCATACTACCGTTCCTCTCCAAAGTCCTAGAACGTCTTATTCATAATCAGTTGAGTACATTCCTTTGTAAGAATAGACTTCTAAATCCCTTCCAATCCGGTTTTCGTCCTGGCCATAGTACTGTCACAGCCCTGGTTAATATTACGGATGACATCAGGCTAGGCATGGAAAATGGGAAGTTAACGGTATTGGCATTGCTGGATTTTAGCAATGCTTTCAATGCTGTTGACTTCGACATTATGCTTGGCATACTAAGCTCTCTTAACATATCTCCAACAGCAATTGATTGGTTTCGTAGTTACCTGTATGGCCGCAGACAACGTGTTGCTATTGAGGATAAGTTATCTTCATGGAGTAATACGACTGCTGGTGTGCCTCAGGGTGGCGTTTTATCCCCATTACTCTTCGCAATATTTATTAATTCAATATCCAATCAACTGCTTTCTTCTTACCACCTTTATGCAGATGATCTTCAAATTTACTCACAGGCTCCGTTGGGGCAGTTATCAGAAGCCATTGTCACTGTCAACAAAGATCTTGTCCAAATATCTGAATGGAGCAAATCCTACGGACTAACAGTCAATCCTAAAAAGACGCAGGTCATTGTTTTAGGCAGCTCTCGGATGGTCTCAAGAATCGACTGGTTACAACTTCCACAGATTTTCTTTGACGGTATCCAGGTACCTTTTAGTGAGAAAGTGAAAAACTTGGGGATCTTTATGGACAGGAACTTTTCTTGGGATCCACAACTGCAAGAGACCAGTCGCAGGATGTTTGCGTCGGCCGGATCCATGAGAAGACTTCGTAACTTTCTACCCACTGCCACCAAAACTGCGCTTGCACAATCTCTTCTTCTTCCTATCCTTGACTATGCCGATGCCAGCTATCTCGATCTCACCGAGGACCAGTTTAACAAACTTGAGCGACTTCAAAATTTTTGTATAAGATTCATATTTGGTTTACGCAAATATGATCATGTGTCAGAATTTCGTGCTAAACTCAAGTGGCTTCCAATACGCCTTCGTCAGAATACTCATATTCTTTCCCTACTATACAGTATTCTGTTTAATCCTACTACCCCTCCCTATCTTAAAGAACGTTTTGAGTTCATGCGTGATTCACATTTACGATCCTTGAGATCATCGGAAAACTTGAAACTGAAGATGCCTATGCATTCCACAAGATTCTTTGATCATTCGTTTACTGTCCAGGCCATTCGCTTGTGGAATGCACTACCTGTGTCTGTGAGGCGTGCTCAGTCGTTGTTTTCTTTCAAAAGAATGGTGAAGGAACATTATTTGACTCTATAGTATTAATTTTTAAATTATCTATATATCTATAATCATATGTGTATGTATCTTATTTGAGTATGTATATATATATAATATATATTTAAAATATGTATATATTTGTGTTATAATATATATTTATACCTAGTTATTTAGTTGATTTCTGATTTTTATAAGGTTATATATTTGTACGCTGCAAACTGCCCGTTAATTTTTCTTAACAATTCTTTCCATCCTATGGTTGTCTGGAAGAAATTGCTTTAAGCGATAAGACCGCCATTTGTACTGTTTTAATTAAGTGTATTCCTTCTGTTTTATTTCTTTTAGTGTACAATAAAGTATATCTATCTATCTATCTATCTATCATTTTTCTTCTAACTCAGAGATTGATAGGTATTCTATCAGTGGCGGCGTAGCATGGGTTGGCACCTCAGATCACTGTGATCTGAGGTTGGCACCCACCCGTCGCCCGACCAGTAACAGGCCCGAGAAGGCGGTGCGCATGTGTTCCGTGCGCGCCTCTCAGGAGGACGTGGGGCAAGGCCCCACAGAAGCAGAGGTCCGCCGGGGGCTGGCGGACCGAGGCCTGCCGGGTTTGCGGTGCATGCAGCTGCGAATCCCGCGACCCCGGCCAAGGGTCAGGAGAAGGAACACCGTGGGTTTTTAGCCGGTAAGAGTCTGGCATAACCCTTCGCCTTCCCCAGCGAAGGGTATCCATGGGGATTCCAAAAAGATAAAAAAAAAAAATTTGGCACCCGGAGTTTTCCCGGGGTGGTTTTATTGAGTACCCCCCAAAATAAAACAATAAATACTAAACATGCTTACGTGACTTACTTGCCGCGCGTGCTCGTTGCTGAGAAGTATTTTTTCTGTGCTGCGCTGCGGACTATTTCTTAATTTCCTTAGTCAAAATGCGTGACAGTGGCTCTCCCCCCCCCCCCCCCCCTCCTTTATAAGCCACCTCTGTGTTCTATGCATAGTCATGCAACAAATTACAACGCTGCTGCTACTGTGTTATCTGCTTAACACCTCATGTAAATTGATGACAAAATCACTGAAGGATCGTAACTACTCTATTGTTTGGAGACAATCTTTCAATCCAATACGCAAATACAACACGCCAACAACACAACGAGGCATTGATATTTAAATGTTCTGGAAGAGTATTACGTTCGGAAAATGCATGGACTGGACAGAGATGTATAATAAATCATTCTTCTGCTTTTGTTTCTTCGGGAACGTGGTTTGTTACGCGGCGTCCGTGATCCGATCCGATGCGGTGACACGCGAATTAAATGCGATGCGGTGCGAAGCGGCGGCTTTGTCCTACGAGCTCGCGAACCGCCCGCCGCGCGCCGCCTTCATTCAGTAGCACTGTAGGTACGGCACCGCATCCAATTCGCGCGAAAATATCGAGCCAACTGATCGCGATCGCTTAGCTTCGCGCCGCGCCGCTCCGCACTCCATGTGCGTTTGGCCACGTAGGCCACTTCAATAGGTATCGACTGTTTGTTGTTTTCGCGTCGCTTCTAGATCGCTCACGTAGGACGCCGTGTTACCGAAAACCAGCGCTGTTGGACGACTTCGTGCATGTGTTACATCAATATGCTGAGCGATGACCAGTTTCCACGGGTATGACGCATTATTCCCAACTTTTATGCTTATGGTTTTTTAAGGCATCTGCTGTTTTAATCATGTGCGTATTATTGAAGTCGCAAATAGAACTATTTTATTATCTTGCTTTCTTTCTTCTTACACCGTCGCCGTCAGTCCTAGGTGCCTATGACAGTCGCTACGGGTAGTTAGAAGCCCAAAAGTCTGACACCCGGTCTACGCACCCTGGGCAATCAGCCCCGCTACCAACCTTGCTGACTGGCTAATCTTTTCACCACAGCATGAGCTATTTTCGTATAACTCGTGCTGACACTAGAGAAGAGGAAGACATTAGTACCTATATCGGCATTGCCCAGTAATTGGATTGCGGAGGTCTGATGGCAGTCGCTCCGTTTAAAATTCTGTTACAATACGGCCGACGTATCTTGGCGAGTCTGAAGTTAGTTGTTTGGCTGCGCAATGAATCTTTTAGAAACGAAATTGTCTACTGCGCAGCTAATCAGCTAACTTCAGACTCGCCAAGATACGTCGGCCGTATTGTATGCAGTCGCAAATCTGGTTAGACTTGAAGCTGACCCCAACAGAGTTGGGAAAAGGCTAGGCAAAACTTTCTTCCTTCTTTAGTCTGCAACCATCAACTACTGAATGTAGCCATTCTCATAGCACCATTTTCGACTTGCTGACGACTCGGACACAATATTATATTCGGTCACAGTGTCCGAATTGACACATTTTAATTTCTATATTTTTTTCACTGATGATTCAGGCACCATCAAATTATTGAAGCTTTTTAGTACAGTCAGATAAAAAGGTTTTAAAATGAAAACGGCTGGTTTCGTTAAAATCCGGTAAAAAAAATGTTTATGGGCGGACGACGGATTTCTACAATCAAAAATAAAACAGCTTTTTTTATTGGTGTCCGAATCATCAGTGAAAAAATATTGAAATTAAAATGTGTCAATTCGGAGACTGTGTCCGAATATACCTATTGTGTCCGAGTCGTCAGCAACTCCCATTTTCTCGCATAAAGTTCACCATCTTTCCCTTCCTACTATATCATATTTCAAAACAGACATTTCTCAACATTATGAGCTTCAAAATTCTCACTACATAAATAATGTAGCTCTTGATTCATCAAAATAAAATATAGGTCGCTATTACACTGAAAAATACAATGAATAACAAACATATGAGGTAGTACCTCCAATGTTTTGACTCTTCGAAGTGGAGCAATGACTTGCATCAAGATTACACATCCGCAAACATTGCTAGCCCACATACCGAGCTAAAAATAAGATGTTACTGTTTGAAATGACCTATTAAATTACTGTCTGGTTCCCGCTGTTAGAGATAATTAATTGTTTTCTGAATAATAACATGTACAAGTGCGGTTCGCATATTTGTTTGTACGGAAATAGTAATTAATCAATTTACGTAGTTCGTTATTATATTTCCTCGTAAGTAAAACAAAAACAAGTTTGTATCACTGTAACGGAGGATATCTGTATACTCATCCTCTATATATATTTCTCTTTAGTAGCTCCCTAGGATAATCGTGCAAAATGTAGATATACGTATTGTTTCAAACACGGACCTAAAAGTATAGCTTAAATAACAAAAGAGGTGTACTAATTATAATTAGGCTACGATTAATTTTATTTGTCAACATTGTAACTCATTAAAAACGTAATCAGTATCAGCAAACACGTTTAAATATGTATGACATGCGTGCAAAAAATTCAGGCAACAAGCGTCGAGAAGAGTTTACGATCGGTGGTCCATGAATGAGATGCTAATGAAGGTCGAACGGCGTCCAAACTGGTAACAGCTATAAAAAAATCTTTCATAATTTATTTATGAACTTTTTATTAGTTTTCGTTACACAGAGACGCTTCTAAAAGCGGATGAGAGGGGAAGATGGTGGCAATTCGTCGAGGCACGTGTACAAAATAAACAACCTAAAGTTACACAAGTTTTTAAATACAGATTTAAGAGACATAGGTCATTCATTCAATGAGATAAAATGTGGTTACCGATAAACTATGTTCGGGTTATTTATAACAACATGTTTACGGTTAAATTTTGGTGCTATGCTAACGGGCTCATTCAAGTATTGTGCGCGTCCACCCTGTGACAAAATTAGAGTTACGCGCGGAATTTAATGAGTTTGTTTTATATGAAAAATATAATTAGTTATAAAAGTTTTCGCGCTGAGAAAATTGTTTACGCACCTAGAATTTTATTAGGGACTTGTTTACCAGCACAGAGTCGAGTATAAAAAGACTGGAGCTATTTATTTTCCAACCATTAGATGAGGGAACATCTACGGAGTGTAATATTGAAGCTTTACTGAGGTTCCTTGCAATTATACGGTAAGTCCTGTGTTTTTTGTAACTATATTTTCTGGTCCTTCGTTTTTGTCCCCATTTATGTACCTACCTAAATTGCCTTTCCCCCGGATTGTTAGCGAAAAATCATTTGCATTGGTTTTTCAACAAAACGTTAGTACCATACAAAGAATATCAAGTATTTTTAAAAAACAAAACATTGATAATATAGCTATTTTACGGTTTTTGATGATGTCGTTTACGTTTTTTCGATACCAGTCTCCTTACGGCTACAGTTTACGAAATGACCGCTATGTAAGGACTCATATTTCGTTGGACAGAGTATTGTAATCGCAGATGTTAGATGTAAAGTACCGATCAAGCCGAAATTTGTGTTAACCCAATTTATTTATTTATTTTACTTTAATAACAACGATCTTGGACCAATTACAGTAATTAAAGATAGAGAAATGAAACGTAAAAACATAGTAAAATAGACATCTTTCATGAATCTCTCTCGCAATGCTTCAGACACACTAATAAAATCTTTACCAATGGTATTACCAAAAAAATATAAGCAGCCAGACTTTCTATATTTTAATAAAGTACTCCTTTAGTGCATAAATACTTTGTTACTAAATTTCATATCAAAACGTCTGGAAAATAACCACGTTGATCACTTCGCATTTCCAAAACAACATTTCCGACCACAATTTCTTGTTCTTCCTTCATTCTTTTTCGTTTGTGCTGCATCCAATTATAAGCCCATGAACCCACCATATCATTATTGCAGGAACTGGTCAGAACAAGCTTCTTAAGTGCAGGACTAGTTTTTACTACAGGCCTCGCAAAAGGCAGAAAAAAAGCATTTTATATCATCGTTATAAGGAAATGTCTGACCGCTACAGACTATTACAGTTGTTAATAAAAACCGGTCAAGTGCGTGTTGGGCCACGCGCAGTTATAGGGTTCCGTTTCCACAATAATGCGGACTAAGAAGAGGGCTTCGTAATTTTTCAATGGAATTCGTACGAATTTTAAACTTTTCCGGTTGGTCGACTATTACTCGTAAACTTGTAAAGACTACTTAGCTGTGATAGTTTTCCTTTTAACTTCGTTGTGTATACTACTACCGTGAATTTTTTCACATATCCAAAATTAGCCGTTTAGCTGGCAGGGGACACTTGACCCTAACAAAAATTAGCACTTTAAAGTTTAATATTTCAGAAACGGATCCCTTAATCGAAAAATTGTAATGACAAACTCACAATTTTTTTTTGAAAGACCTTTCCAACAACTCCCCACATGATGGGGAAGACGAGAAAAAAAAAACATCCCCACTTTAGATGTACAGGAGGCACCATCAAAAAATATATTTTTCATGATTTTATTTTACCACTTTGTCGGCGTGGTTTATATGTATATCCGTGCCAAATTATAGCTTTCTGGTACTAAGAGTCTCTGAGGTAAGCTGCGGACATGGCGAAACTTGACTACGGAACCCTAAAAAGTGGCTTCAAAATCGGTTAATCACCATGATGGCAAATGTTTTGGTGACTGCAGAATGTCGTTATTAGAGTATAGGAAGAAACTTCTGCCAGGGCCGCATTTACAGCCATTTTCAATAACCTATCTATCGGCGGTTTCGCCTACTAGAGATAGAAATTTGACATAAGCTCCATAGAAGTAATGTGAAATTTCTATCTGTAGTAAGGAAAACCGCCGATAGATAGGATATTGAAAATGGCGGTTAGGGAAGAGCAACAGGGGCTTTAAGAGAGTCCTCCACAAAAAGAGTTTGTTTTTTTTCTATGTATGCAAAGAAATGACACCCGATCTGACAAAGAAGAGAAAGTCACACACATTCACGTGGTTTTTTAAAAACATTTTATTGGGCCTCCACTTCTTCGTTGCCCAAGGGCCTCCAAATCGTTAAATAGTTAATTTGCTAATTTGATTACGACATCTATTTATTTATTTAAACTTCATCTACATTGGTGGTACACGAGGCAGACTTAATGCCATTGGCATTCTCTGCCAGACAACCATTGAGTCAAAAATAAAGCACATCTCATCAATCAAAAGAGACAATAGTTTACCATCACACAGGCTCAACTAACAATTTTCATTTTTTTCTTTCAGTTTCCCAACAAAATGCAAGGCAAATACTTTCTTCTAGTCTTAATGATAACGTTCAGCCAGCACATTGCCTCATCGCACATCCTAACATCAACGTATATGGACATGTCTTTGCCAGCATGTATGAGAATACTGACGTACACCGTGATGAACGATTTGTGCCCTACATACGGCTCATACGGCGACTACTCTTCCGGTAAGTAATTACCCTTATGTAACGTAAGGGTGTTAATGTTAGCTTAGTTATGTAGAAAGATGTGATGTGTATTGATGCAATGGACCTAGTTTGTCATTGCTGATGTTAAGTGACTTCTGGATATGACTTAAGCGTTTTCAATTCTATTTAAATAAACTAATGGCTAATTCCTATGATTTACGAGCATTATTGGTTAAATCTTTACCAATGATTAGGCAAAGTCCTCATAGCTTTACACAGTAAACCCTCCCATGCTTAAATAACTATCACAGGTATAATTAGCCTACGAATCTATTTATTTTCCCAGTTTGACAATAGAAACTGCTACCCCTGGTAGGCATAACAATCCTTTCTGAGCCATAGGAAACGGACATAAATATGTTATGGTCTTTTGAGAATTAAACTCTTTTACTGATTTGGAAGCAAAACACGCTTCAAGAAGGACTTTAGGTGTGACTTATTTCTGAGTTGTTCTGGAGTTTTATCTAGTAGATACGTAGCTACTGGATAGACGTCAGAACCAGGTAAAACCCAACATAAGTTGTGTCAAAATAAATCACACTAATAGTTCCGTTTTGACCTTTTAGGTACAGAACTCTAAAAAAGAAAATTTTTAATGGAAATGACTGTAATCAAGACGACGCCCGCCGTTCTATAGCGCTTTGCCATACCAAACTAAAAATACAATCTAGACACTTTTAGGTATGACGACTATTTAAAAACCACTTCTACCAAAATAGTACAGAATAAGTATAATCCCACCAAAAACATTAAATGTAAAAAATGCCAAGTCTCTATATGCAATCTTTCCACCGTAAAAAGTTTTAAAATCTCATAGAAGCCAAGTCCTATTCAATTTATTTTGTAGTTAGTTATCTATCTAGTGACTGTATTAATAGTTTTATTTCTATTATAATTATAGTGACTTGGCAATGAGCACAAATTAAAAGCTGCTTGCTGTGTGGAATTATGTGCGACTGTTATTGACGAATTGATATCTATGAGTACTATGATTACATTAGTTGTTATGCTGATGTGTGATTTATGATATGCAGACGTGATTTTACGGCCAATGAGTAGTTATGGTCACCATCGACTACGTGCGTCAATACATATTTAAGAAAACCTAAGTTTATTTGAGAAGAACATGACAATTATTATCTATAGGTACCTATGTTTAATGGTCAAATCAAAAGAACTTAACTAATCCTGTGATATTAAACATTACGCGTGCGTTATGCGTTACTTTCACCTCCTCCAAATATATTTTTTTCTTCTTGTGCTCATTGCCAAGTCACTATAATTATAATAGAAATAAAACTATTAATACAGTCACTAGATAGATAACTAACTACAAAATAAATTGAATAGGACTTGGCTTCTATGAGATTTTAAAACTTTTTACGGTGGAAAGATTGCATATAGAGACTTGGCATTTTTTACATTTAATGTTTTTGGTGGGATCTCATTTATTTTTTGTAGGTGGGTCTCTTTCTTTTCTTTTTGGGTGACATAATAATGTCTTGTTCATCAACTGCTGCTTTGCTTAGAGCCTATTCTCTGTCTCTATCTCTTTTGTTTTTATAACTAACTAACAAACTAAATATACAACAAACTATTTAACTATTTAAGTAACTAATAACTAGCTCATTCGGATATCCATAAACTTCGTTTCGCCGAATATAAATTTACGTTATTATATTTTTTTAGTTTCTAAGTGGTTTTTTTTATAGATAGATGGCGCTATCATACGAATTTCGCATGTGGACACGACACTCATGACGCGTATTTTGTAAAGTATCACAGCGCCATCTTGGATTTTGACTTCGACATCCTTTTCATCATCAGCACCCCCGAAAACAATGGACACGATATCCAAGACGCATATTTTGTAAAATTTTACAGCCGCCATCTTGGATTTTCACTTCGACCTCATTTTCGTCATCAGCACCCTCGAAAACCTCGGACACGACATTAATGACGCATATCTTGTAAAATTTCACAGCCGCCATTTTGGATTTTGACTTCGACCTCATTTTCGTCATCAGTGCCCCCGAAAACCATGGACACGACATCCATGATGCATATCTTGTAAAATTTCGCAGCCGCCATCTTGGATTTTGACTTCGACCTCTTTTTCGTCATCAGCGTCCCCGAAAACCATGGACACGACACCCATGACGCATATCTTGTAAAATTTCACAGCCGCCATCTTGGATTTTGACGTTGACCTCAATTTTGTCATCAGCGTCCCCGAAAACCATGGACACGACACCCATGACGCATATCTTGTAAAATTTCACAGCCGCCATCTTGGATTTTGACGTTGACCTCATTTTCGTCATCAGCACCCCCGAAAACTATGGACACGATACCCATGACGCATATTTTGTAAAATATCACAGCGCCATCTTGGATTTTGACTTCGACCTCTTTTTCGTCATCAGCGCCCCCGAAAACCATGGACACGACACCCATGACGCATATCTTGAAAATTTCACAGCCGCCATCTTGGATTTTGACGTTGACCTCATTTTCGTCATCAGCCCCCCCGAAAACCATGGACACGATACCCGTGACGCATATCTTGTAAAATTTCACAGCCGCCATCTTGGATTTTGACGTTGACCTCATTTTTGTCATCAGCGTCCCCGAAAACCATGGACACGACACCCATGACGCATATCTTGTAAAATTTCACAGCCGCCATCTTGGATTTTGACGTTGACCTCATTTTCGTCATCAGCTCCCCCGAAAACTATGGACACGACACCCATGACGCATATTTTGTAAAATATCACAGCGCCATCTTGGATTTTGACTTCGACCTCTTTTTCGTCATAAGCACCCCCGAAAACCATGGACACGACACCCATGACGCATATTTTGTAAAATTTCACAGTCGCCATCTTGGATTTTGACTTTGACCTCATTTTTGGCATCAGCACCCCGGAAAACCATGGGAACGACACCCATGACGCATATTTTGTAAAATTTCACAGCCGCCATCTTTGATTTTGATTTTGACCGCCCCCGCCCTCTGGAGGGAAAACTTGTGAGATATTAAAACTTTAAACAATTTAAATTAGCCTTTATGAATGTTATCTAGATACAGTAATAAATGGGTTCATTTACATACTTAGTATACACCTCTGTCCTACCCTTCGGAGAATACAGGCGTGATGGTATGAAATCTCATTTCTCAGATTTTGCCCTAAATAATAACAATTTATAAATAATCTACACCAATTCAATATTTTTTGTACGTAAACAAAGAACAAAGTTAACAATGCAGTCGAAATTCATACACCATGTTCCTGGCAAAATGGCAAATATAAAATTGTTTTCTATACTTAACTATTTTTTTATGTTTTTATAATTTTTCCTTTATATGTGCCTAATAATCTATCTTGATGCCAAATTTCAAGGTTCTAGGCCTGCTAGAAGTATCTTAGAATTTTGATGATCGGTCAGTCAGTGAGTCAGTCAGTGACAAAATGATGTAACTTTGATCGATGATAACTCGTAAACTATAAGTTCAAATATGATGTAATTTGGAAGTTTAGCTAGTTATAATGATTACTCTTGGTTACCGAAAGTTCAAACTGCTAGCTTTGTCCACAGCGAAGATATAGGGGGGGTGAAAGGGCCGCGAATGGCTTCGAGAAAAGATGGTACGGCCGTGCCCGCTTTGCTCGAGACTTGGCGGGGCACTGCCGTGCCCCCAGATAACATGAAACAACAACTAAATAATCTTCGTAGCAAATCGCAGCGAAGCGATTTATCGAAATAGAAACAAGAATCAGGCGCTCAATAATTTACACACAAAATAAATTCTCCCTCAATAATCACTTATTCTTCGAAATTATATGCTAGTCTTGTAATTTCTGATCAATAACTGTCGTGATACAGCAAATGTAATAAGTTAATAGCAAACACCTGATATTTATCTTATTTACTTAATCAATAATGTTCTATTAAGAATTATTTCTAGGATCTGTATTGTAGGTCAGTGCCATGAATACAATGATAATCTAGATTTGTTATGACGAATGGCGAACTTGCGAGCCATTGCCGCATAAGATTAGATTTTATTTATTACGTACATTGTATAAGATGTATATATACAGACTTCGATTAATATACCTTTTTAATCAAAGTACACAGCATACACGTGTATGTGCTTGATTACATTGAGATACTTAGTTTGAGATATGTTTATTTTCCTATGATAATTTACTAAAATTAATTAGATTTCAGGTTAACTTGTAGGTCATACTATTCACAACTCAAATTAAATGATATTATCCCTATGTTCTCTCATAAGGTCAGAGAGGCTAATGATGACACGTTTGGTGTATCATACTTCGTTCATTGATACCGCACCGCATCATAACTACAAGTGGACTATACATCCATAGGCCTAGCAAGAATATTGCGACGTATGGTAACGTAAACGTAACGTTAACGTGAGTGAATTTTGATTTGGAAATACTCGTTCCGCACATAATATTTAATCGAATTGAAAACTTTATTCATATGTATGATACAGCTTGTGCTTGTCGCATACATTTAAACTAAAATGCTATAGAATAGTTGTATTTTCGATTTAAAAATTTTCTCACATTAACGTTACGTTTACGTTACTATACGTCAAAATATTCGTGCTAGGCCTACCAATCGGCAGTTGCACGCAGTTGCACTGAATGCATATTAACTGCCTTCAAACTGCATTCGGCAGTTGCGGTTGCGGTCAGGATGCAGTCCATCTGTCTGGGTTCTTACAAATCAATTTCCAATATGAACGCAATATGATTCACCTAATGTGACAATATTAGCCCCTTATGAAGGAAGGCAGTAGGTAATAGAATGGCCTTTTCGTGTACAGCATGACTATAAGTCACTTTACATCCGAAAACAATGGTCTCTGCTATTCATTCTGTGCAACTTTTACTATGGGACTAACTCTAAATTCGTGAAACAAAAGCTGTTTATTTAGTATGGAAAAGCTGTTTTTTTTTCACGAGTTCTTTTTTTTCCCACTCGAGTTCATAGTTTTCGTAGGTATGTTAAGCGACTAACCAGTCATGTTGTATGAACCTATTTTCTCATAATGTCTATGGAACAATTTACATCTGTGCAATGAATAAACTATTTTCTTTTTTTTCAGAGGAATACAACATGCCGCCAATTCCCAGAGAACTGACTGTGAAAAAATGGGAACATAAAGAAAACTTAATAAAGAAATGTTGCACCAAACCGTGTACTTTAACAGATTTACTGTCTATATGTTAATGTATTGGATTATTTAATCAATTTAGCGACAAAATATTGCGTATTACCTCGATTTATATTACTTAAATTATTTTAAGTACTTAGGAATGTAGCGGTTTGTGAAAATTTGAATCCACATTTTACACGTGATAAAAGCGACAAGTTTGTACCTACTGATGTAAAATGTATTTGAAATGCACGGTTTGTTATGTACTCAGTAATTATGTAAATAGATGCTAAGTAAACACGTTAAGTCAAATTATTACTGAAGAAAACTGAGAGGAATATTTTATGATCTGTCATTAAAAGAAATAATATTTATGCTCTTGTACTTTAAGCTTTATACTAATGACTGCTATTATGTATATCTAAGGCCCTGAGCAGACGACGGTCTTTTTGACCGGCGGATTGCCAAGAATGAACGTGATTGGTAGTTGTTGCCCGTCGCGAAATTCGGCACGGGCTCGACGCAAACGACGGTCATTATGTCCGTAGTTGCCGTTAGAACTCTAGTGTCTTCACTGGCAACAGCTACCGACAATGTTCATTAGGGCTTGCGCAGACGAGGGACAATGGCGGACAAAATGTCCGCGGTGCGCTCTTATTATTACTGTCATTAGGTTGCACTTTATCCGCGTATACCGCCAGGCGACATGGGGTATTGCGCGGACAAAGTGCAACCTTAAAGCAGTACTAATAAGAGCGCACCGCGGATATTTTGTCCGCCATTGTCCCTCGTCTGCGCAAGCCTATAATTTCCGCGGAAATCCGCCGAACAAAAACTTCGTCGTCTGCTCATTGCCTAACACCTACTCGTTAAGTTTTTTACCTCTGAAATACTGCTTTAAATTACAATACCCACCAATTTAATATTTATGTAAGTAGAGTAAGTACCTAATTATAATAGTTGTAAGTTTAATTAACATACATAAATGTTTAGTTTTAGTCGTAACGACTGTTGTAAATTACATTACATTGAAATTATGCCTACCATTATTTTGTTTTATTGTAACAGTTTATGCTTGACAAACTTAGGGCGATGGTTGCGTGGCACAGAATATTAAAAAGTAGTACGTACAGAAACCTCACTGCCAAAGCAATGCGTCAAATACCTAGTCTATTTTTTAAATCCCAAATTCTAATTTGACAGGCACAAATGCCAAATTTGAAAATTTTTGGAATATTTTTTGACAAGTTTGACATTTGTGCCTGTCAAATTCTTATTTGGGATTAAAAAATAGATTTTAGATAAATGTGCACCGCGCAAATTGAACTTTAGTTTATCGCGAAAATGCTTCACCACTTCAGGGCGTCTACTCCCTAAGCACGAAGTCCGTGGTTTCGGCCTTAGTTACGAGCGTTTCCTACTCCCTATCACCTACGGACATACGACTATTTCGGGCCCCGAACTAAGAATGAATGACAACACGAATTGACAGTTGTCCCTACTACCGATGTGTGTTTGTCCGTCCGAAAAGTTGAACTTGACACTTGTTTTGTTCACTCCTACGTTTCGGGCTACTTTCGGACGAGCGACCAACTTCGTTGACGGACTTAGGGAGTAGGCCCCCAGAGGTGAAGCGAACCGTAGGCATTATTTTTATAACCAAAACTGGAAAGTGACACTGGCCTGGGTATGGTCAGCGTGAGCTGAGAAACGTTTAGCCCTTTCAGATAAAATGACAATCATCCAGGGCCAGGGCCGTACTTAGAGGAGGGCAACGGCAACAGGGGCTTTAGTCCCGGGGCCTTCACAAGAAAGGAGCCTCCACAGTAAAAGCATTTGAAATATTTAAGGTAAGGCCGGGCGCTCATTGTAATTTTTTGTCATGGTGACTTTTTGATAACCAAGTCGAATGCTATGAAGATATATGGGAGTGCGCTCACTATGATGACGTGACATTACGGTGACGAATATATATTTTCATAGAATTCAACTTGGTAACAAAAAGTCATCGTGACAAATAATCACAATCAGCGTGCACGTATTCACAAGGTACTTTTTTAAAAACATTTCAACGGACCTCCACTTCTTCGTTGCTTCAGGGCTTCCAAACCTTTAAATACGGCCCTGTCTAGGGCCGTATTTAAAATCACTCGACTTTACCTAACGCCAATTTAAAAGCGTTTGTTCTAATAGGTACTGTTTTTATTTGTGAGTGAAGCTACGAGTGCTGGTACCGGCGCATCAAAATCCTGACCCCCTGTAAGCATACAAAAACAGTCGGCATGTTTGGAATATGAAGCAAATGTTAAAAACAAATTATAAAAAATAACATCTTTATCTCTTGTTTTGGTACTAAATTATAAAAAATCTGTATTTCTTATCTTAACACTATTGATATCCATGATATAAATTGACCTAAGTGGCACTAGTCGCGCACGTTGCAGATTTTTCCATCAGCGGAAGACTGAAGTGAT
Organism: Amphipyra tragopoginis; assembly: GCA_905220435.1. Classification (NCBI taxonomy): domain Eukaryota; kingdom Metazoa; phylum Arthropoda; class Insecta; order Lepidoptera; family Noctuidae; genus Amphipyra; species Amphipyra tragopoginis. The sequence continues at coordinate 10,564,063 of HG992008.1, forward strand.
AAGTATAAATGAACAAGTTGATGTGAATGTCTAGGGAAGCTGGCAGATTGTTAAAATTAAGCAATCTTCTTTGAGCATACGTTTGAAGAAGTGACGACACAACTAAGAACCCGTATCGGCAAACTTCGTAAAACCGATCACTTCCGAACTAAGTGCGACTTCAACACCACGAATGTTTAATAATATGTATGTTACGGGTAAAGGCCGAATGGCGGTTACACCTAGGTTTACCCGGGTACAACTAGGTGCAACCAGTAGCAGTTGGTTAGAACTAGGTGCAGCTTAAGTCGACGTCGGCGGCGCCCCGCTGTGCGGGGCTCGTATTTTTGTCTGCAGGGTTTAAAATAACCTAACCTATCCGTGTCGGGGTTCCCCATAACCACCGGTGTGCGGCTGCACCTAGTTCTACCCGCTATGATGAAGGGTAAACCTTGTTCTAACCGAAGATAAGTAGGATACATCTAAGTTTAACCGCATGTGGCCGACTACACCTAGTTGTAGGTACCCGCCTAAAACTAGGTGTAGCCATGCACACTTCGGCTATTATCCGTAAAGGTACAACTCCAAGACGGGCTGCAAACTGCAACCGCAGGCCGCAAGTCACATTGGTTTGTATGAACCAGGGGGGCAATTCTACTAACATAAACTTTTATCTAGGTCAACTAAATCGTTTATTCAGGCATTTTTCCTTTACGAAAACTGTCAAAATGTTTGGTTTTGTTTTTGTTTTTATTGTCAAACAATTTGATAGTTTTTGTAAACGAAAACTGTCAGAAAAAACGATCATCGTCATCGAACGAACATCCGAATAACACCTAGGTTTTATTCGGATGGCGAGTTGCGGTCGGCGAATGCAGTCTGCAGTTTGCAGCCCGTCTCGGACTTGTACCTTAACGCGTACATAGTTACGTTTCTGCAGTAAAAATTTTTTACGCCGAATTAATAAGTGTGAGTGGCGCGAAAATGAGCAACTACCTTTGGTTGTTCAATCAGGTACATCGATGTAATCGTTGTGAAGTAATTAGTTCTTAGTTGTTCTTCTTAGTTGTGTCGTACTGTAGGTACATATCTATGCTCAGCGGTGGGTTGCAAAAAGCCGAATCAATCAACTCGACTTGTTCAGCCCTAAATGGACCATAAGGACTGAAAGATAGAAGCATCTGCAGTGTTCGTACTTCTATGTACTTACGTGGACAACACTCAAAGCCTCATGTACCAAAACGTGCTTCTATTGAGACTGCCTATTATATTAGATTATAAAAGCACACTGAATACATCACCACGAAGGCCAGTAGGTATATCCTTATAGCAATGCAAGAGACTACTCGGCAGGAACTGGGGCATTAGTCCTAGGATCACCCACTGGCTTTACACCACAGTCATCCGACCAATTATAACATACGGCTCCCTAGTCTGGTGGCCTAGAACGGACTATAGCACAGCCCAAAAAACACTGGAAAAACTGCAGCGGTTCGCTTGCGTAGCGATCACAAGCTGTATGAGAACCGCACCCACCGCCGCTCTACAAGCAATGCTGGGACTGCCACCGCTACATCTTATCGTACGGGACGAAGCAACATTAGCCGCTCTCAGACTCAGCATAGCCGGCACCCTGGGAAGTGACTCCAGAATAAAACACATCCGTATAAAGACGAAGCAATCAAAATGCAACCCATGATAGCAGCACCCACCGACAGAACCAAAAAGGCATACAACTTCCAGAAACACTACAAAAATATACAGCTTGAAGAAGAATCACGTGACTACTCAGGCCCGAAAGAGATGAGAATTTACACTGATGGTTCGAAAACTGCCTCCGGCACCGGAGCCGGAGTCTTCTCGAATGACCTTAACATAAAAATATCAAAAACGCTTGGGGCACTCAACACTGTCTATCAGGCAGAATATGTAGGCATCGTCCAAGCAGCATATGCCATAGAAGCCAGGAAAGTCACGGACACCCATATCCGTATACTCTCCGACAGCGCATCCGTCCTTTAATCCCTGAGCAAGAACCATAGTACCTCAAAACTTATACTAGAATGCCATAATGCACTGGAACGTGTATCGGTGTTAAACCGCAACACAGTAACACTGCAATGGATAAAAGGACACAGTGGATCACTAGGAAATGATGCAGCCGACAAACTGGCCAGGAGGGGATCTGGCACGGTGGCCTATGGCTCTGAACCTATAATACCCGTCCCCTTCAACCAACTACGCAGGTGGCTCCAGGAGTTTACTCACACACAGGCACAGAGCTGGTGGACTTCAGCCCCAGGCTGCAGGCAATCCAAGGAGGCCATGCCACTCATGGATAGCAGACTGACAAGGCGCCTGCTGCGCCTGGACAGGAGCAGCCTGCGAATGGTGACTGGAACGATAACCGGACACTGCTCACTAAACAAACACTTCCACACGATAGGCATAACGGACAGCCCTCTGTGCAGAGCATGTATGGGGGCCGAAGAGACGGTCGCACACGTGCTCCTGGAATGCACAGGGGCACCCAAATACGAGAAACAACCCTTGGCGCACCGAAATCACTCGCAAATGTTCTGAGCGAACTGAGAGCCCTAATCTGCTTTTGGAAGGAGGTGGGCTGGTTGGAATGATGGCCGCCATGGCCCACGTACAATGGTCCACTTAAAGGACTAAGTGCGGAAACCACATCTCCTAACATAGAACATTAGATCATAAAAAAACTTTCAGATAAAATTAATAGCCAATTACTTTATTGTTTATTATAAAATGTACCTATGATATAAGTATTGTTAGTAATTAGTCACGCTGACTTTGCATATCAGAAAACTGGGTGCTCGTGTTTTTGCCGAAGTATTTTATATCGAATTTCAATACGCCGACAACGGTCCGCCGACGTAATCTTTGCCGAAGCAATTTTTACCCTAATTTGAAATGATTAATTAATTATTAGCCACCATAATAATAATTATTTGGCCAAATAATAATTCTGAAATGTTGTTTTAGTCGAATACTTATTTGGCTATTGTTTAATTTGCCAAATAAGTATTTGCCCAACATTTATTTTTACACAGCGGAATGTAATGCTAATCCGACTCGGCGCACCCCGACTACACGTGGTCAGACTCTGTCCTACCCCTAGTGTTATTTAAAAGCGTGGAGCCAGAAGCTCGCGAAGGAAGTCCTGAGTGGAACGAGCGCTCGAGGCCGAAGTGCAGTGAGTGGGGGGAGGTGGCGAGCGAAGCGAGTCGGCGACTTCCGAGCGTAGCGCTGGTCGAGTGTGCGAGCGAAGCGAAGGGGCGACAAACTGAGTCTTCTGGCGGAGCAAACCCAGAAACACTTGCATGCTTAGGTACTTGCTTTCTTGCTTGCATGATAGGAAAATGAGCCATCTAACAAGTGTAAAGTGGCCAATAATACAATTGACTAATGAAACAGTGGCCAGCAGGCAGACTAGTCGGCGTAACAAGAAATTACAAAACATAATGAGGGACTTTGATCATTCGGCGTTTTAATTATTCGGCGAAATGAAAATTGGTTTTCGGCCAGATAAGAATCGGCTAATAATATTTCGATATTCCAACAGAGAACCCAGAAAACTTCTTCCGTTCGATGACAAAGTTCACGCAACTTGGGAAATTGCCAAGCGAGAGCGCTGACTTCGAATTTGACTGCATATCCAGTCAGAACTGCAAACTATGTAACTGCCAAATGCAGCTTGAAGGCAATTAAGATGTAGTCAGTGCAACTGCATGTCTACTGCCCACAGAACATGCAGCCCGCTTGCAACCACACAGTATATTTGAACAAGGGGAAGAATAAACTTTGGAAGTAGGTATACCTGTTATAGTTCTTGCAATATCATGCTGACAATAACAGAAGTTAATCTATGTTTACGCTAACTAATTATTTGGCACGTGACCTGATTATTCGTATGACAACAAGACGAAACATATTTTTCTAGCTGAGATAACCCGTTATTTCTGATGGACACTTTTTATCAGAATTACGTATTCATTAGTAGGTAATAGGGTCTATAGTAAACAGATAATTTTGATAGGAAAGTTCCCTAGACCTTGTAGTAGTATCTGCGTGCAATAAGTATTACTATAAATAATTCAGTTGCTAGCACAACTTTCAAACTCACTTACTCTGCTATAAAGAAACACGCTTTGCAAATGGTTTGGTGATCACAGTAGAATGTTCTAGAGCTTTGCTAACCTAACTCTCTCAAAATTATCTCGTGCCAAGACGACATAATAAGTATGTTGCTTATCTCGTCTAGGCACGATATAATGGAACGACAAAATTATCTCACGCTGCGCATGTTAGCTCGGCTAGTGGGGGCTGCTGCCTTTCCTCCTGATCCGTTTATAACCTTTTATGAAACCTTGGAAGAATTGGGTTTTTTAAATAACTGCACTGAACTAAAGTTGTCTACAATATATATACCCAGAGTTATGTACGACGATATGATGGACGCGTCGCTCCATCACGATGATCCGTCCAAATTTATTGATCAGGGGGCTCATACCGCCGCATTTGATAAAACATTATTTGGTTTCATAATCATAACTGCAGGTAGACTGCACATCCAGTTGCAACTGCAAACTATGCAACTGCCAAATGCAGCTAGCAGGCAATTAGGATGTAGTCAGTGCAACTGCGTGACAACTGCTGGCTGGATGTGCAGCACACTTGCAGTTATGCTTCCGAACATGAAACGGGATTATGTTTCACCAAACGCGGCGTTATTGTAGTGGAAAAACCAAAAGCCTGTCGGATATGCTTCGCAGGTCTTTTGGTGATCCCAATACCAGCTATTAGACAGCTTAGGTTACTTGGGCTGATATATAGATATTTTTGCAACCAGTGGTAATCACACTTTGCCGTTTCACACAGCACCAGTCAGTAAGGTTTTAAAAGCTAGATTTTAAGCGCTTCCCTCCTAAGCAAATATCAAACATACTTAAATAAGACATTGACATTACCAAAGTCGCAAAATACTGGATTTCATGTTATACAGGGTGGGTGAAAAATCGTGGATCAAACGAAACAGGGTCGTTGGGGTTATTTGCAGCATTTTTTGGTAGTACATTTTTTTACAGTAAGGTTCTAAAGTTACAATTAATTTTTTGTGAGACATAAAAGATATTGAAAAAAGTGCCAATACTCATAAATCATGGTAGGTACCCATTGTTATAAAAGCACTTTCAAGCAACTAAACACCATTATTTTATTGTTTTATAATAGGTTCCCACTATACTCTAACTGCCTATTTATTACAAATTTTGATATTTTCTTAAAAACACTCAAATTGTCATAACTTTTAAGGAGATCAAGTTAGGGCTCTGCCACGGAGATATTTTAGCAAATAACCCCAACTATAGCCCTGTTTCGTTTGATCCACGACTTTCGACCCATCCTTTATACTCTTCTTGTCTTTCCAGAGGCGCAACAATAGGGTGGCAAATTGTAATTTTTGACATTTTTGCAACTGGCAAGACTGGCCCCTGGCTGATGAGGGCCCAGACGGACCCAGTGCACACAAAAAAGACAGTTCTTATTTCTATAAGATTAAGGGCCGATTTTTCAATCGTCGGAAAACTTTTATGCTTCGACTATCTCAGTTGTTGATAGAAGATACGTAGATACAAGTAATGGTTCCTATGTAACAATAGCTGTCCTAAATTATTTTATTTCCCATCGTATCCATTAATCCAAATATGGGTTTTCACGCGAAATCAAGGGCCATTAACATAAATGTACATAAAAGATAATTTCTCACGCTTTATTACACATAATCGTATTTTAAAGACGTCTTGATCTTGTTTGTAATATAATAAACAAGACAACGTACGTAGATACTTACTCTGCATGTGATTTATTGCAAGTATAGGTTTTGTGTTTTTAATTCTAGGTATTTCAGAAGCTTTTCAACAGAATTTCGCATTTACTTATAGATAACTAGCGACCCCTCCCGGCTTCGCACGGATGCAATGGCACCCGACGGTAACGACGGCGACGGACGAAAGGTATACGTATAAACCTTCCTCTTGAATCACTCTATCTTTTAAAAAAAACCGCATCAAAATCCGTTGCGTAGTTTTAAAGAAATAAGCATACATAGGGACAGACAGCGGGAAGAGACTTTGTTTTATACTATGTAGTGATGATGCAGTTGGGAATACATAATAACACGTAATTGTTGTGTATATAATCATTAATATTTTATATAAAAATGTTCAGTTCATTGAACTTATGCTACTCAAGTAGACAGTGATATCAAAAAACATGATGCAATTTTTTTTTATTGCAAGTACTTATCACAAATCAAAGAAGTTCAATTCACAAACACTGGCTGCGGGAATGGTTTTGCTTTCCGTATTTTAATAGGCATGTTGACAGCATCAATAAATTGCAAATCTAATTAGTCCGCTAGAGAGTTTTGAAATAAGTATAATGGACACGTATTTTTTCTTTTGTTAAATCTATGAATATTTGGAAAGATAAAACGCATCAAAACTCGAGAGTGGGGGCTTGTGACGTCAGAAGCAAGTAAAAATTGTACTTGCTTGTGACGTTTTGCCAATTTTAAAAGTTTCGTATCTTCGTCTATTTTGGGTTACGTAACAAAAGAAAAAAAAGGGTCAAATATTTTTTGATAATCTAACTGACGGACTAATTAGATTTTTTCAGTCAAATACCCTATTGAGCCGACGTAACATGGAAAGCGAGGCGCTTGCTCGCAGTGTGAGATAGCTATAAAATTATTCTATAACGAATATTTTCTTAAAAGCCTGGAGATGTCCACTGCTGGACAATCTAGACATAGGCCTGCAATAGCCCGCTGTAATGATCTACTAGCCAGAATGTTGATATTAGTGCATTGTAGGATGCTTCGCAAACTGTTCTGACATTACTAGGGTTTCTGCTCGAGAATTCTCGAGTCGAGAAATGTCGAGAAATCGTGCCAACTTCGAGACGAGAAAAAACACTTCGAGAACTCGAGAACTCGAGAAATCAAACATTTTCTGTTATTACTGTAAAATTAGCTTAAAAGTTACTTAATCTGGCTTCTGATCGTTCTCTTTACGGGGCGCGAGTAAGCGAGCCAAGCAAAACAGACACTAATATACCTACAACTCCAAGTACGCTGATTATAATGTGACATAAAACGTCAAATAAAAATTAACCGTAAGATAAACTCCGTTCATCTATTATTGGGTTTCTGAATACAGTGTCGACGACTAGATAACTATCGAAACAATAAGTAAGTTCGTAAATTGACCTCTGGATGGGGTCTCTTTTTAAAGCACAGTTAAATATATTTTTCTCGCCTTAAACTTAACAACTTTTGGCAGGTAGGTCCCAGGTTTAAATGATAATCTCCCCTGCAATCTGCAGTGATTTTAAAACGTACCATTACTTAAGTGACATAAAATATAAAATTGAAATCACAATATTTTCTCTTTGTTATTTTTCATCATAGCAACAATACAATAATACTATTAAAGCAAAACATTTTAAATTTTTATTGTAATTTATAATATTGGGCAGTAAAGTTTATTTATATCTGAAAGAAAAATATTTCTAGTACCTATTTATGTGGTGTAAATGATGGGTTCTAGAGCAGGATTGGTTATTTCACAAGTTTTATCATAGTGCCCTTGTTAAAATGATATCTCATGTTAAACTCTTCATCCGTGAACATTTCGGATGGATTTCTTCGATGCCTTTTTATTGGTACTGATATATTTGAAATAGTCTCCAGCACTTCCAAATTAGACTCCGATGAACTACTCGAGTCCATTTCGCTGGGAATCCAAAACTCACTATCCAAAATAAAATACTAGTAATAAAACTCCAAATACTCTTGTTATAATATGATATAAATCGACAAATAAAGTTCTGGAACCGATAAAGGCCGCAAATTGCTCAGTCAAGTTAACTGTTTAAGTTTGAACTAAGATCATCTTCTGACTGGGGTGTCCAGAAATGCAATGTGTCAGTTTATCGAACCAATAGCGGTAGAATAGATAAACTACGGTTAGGAGTACCTCAGAAACCGGAATAATAAGTTATCTGAAGTTTGAACTAGGATTATCTTCTGACTGGGGTGTCCAGAAACGCAATGATTCAGTTTATTGAACCAATAGCGCTATCGAACAGATAAATAACGTTCAAGAGTACCCCGGAAACTGGGCATAAGCTGATTTTTAAAGGTTTTTAAAAATTTCTCGAAAGACCCGAGAAACCCGAGAAATCGGGCTCGAGAATTCTCGAAACCCGAGAAAAAAAATATGTCGAGAAAACAGAAACCCTAGACATTACTCACATTACCCCTTACACATCACTCACATTATAGGTATTTAGAATTAACATGATTTGGGATTGAAAACCTTAATCCCATCGAACATAGTTCAATTTCACTTGCAACTAAAATTATTACAAGACATTTTCAACAGTTCTTATCATACTGAAAAGAACTTAATTCGCATGTGGCTAATGTTGATTTTCGTGTGTTTCAATAAGTACGTGTTACTATTTTCATATTGGCTTTTTCCCCCAAGAAGACCGGGGGTGGTAATAACAAAATCACAAAAGTTTCAATCACTTTATTACTCTATAGACCGTACTTACTAAACATAATATTTACAAAATTAGATCGCGGGGCTAAAACTTAATTTTATGTCCTACATATTTTGGGTGATAGATACTCCATTTGCGGCCCGCCGAGCTGTCACGTAGAAGACCTAACTATCCTATATTGTTTTCTGGTAGGAAGCAACATTGTTCCCTTAGGTTGACTACATATAACACCTCTTAGCCCGTATTAATGAACAGCTCTCATTTGAAATATCAACTAACAGTAGCTACCATAAATACGGGCCTAAGGTTGTTCGAGACTCGAAACACAGTTGATCGCAATTTGTTTTAAGCTGCAGGCCATACACTGTCGTGTATGGACGACACATGTTAACACATTCGAGTCCACCACACTTTTCATAGAACTCATACGCCATCCCGCCATACATACTGCTAGTGGGCCTTCCAGGAGGGCCCTCAGCATTACATTTGCGCTAAGAGTAAACCCTCGAGGAGGATTCCTGGCATTAGGTTAAAAACCTTGAAAAATACAATACTACGTCGTAAAATAGGTATTTGCTTGTTTCATGACGGTGAATTTTCCGAGAAAAACCCGCATTTAAAATGAGCCCTCCACGGGGACAACCGGCATGGCGAATGCGACTACAGGGTGCCTTCCAGGAGGGCACCCGGCACTGAACTTGTTAACTGCAGCTACAAATCAGCTGTGTTCGAAACACGCAACTCGAAACCATGTGCGTTCAGAATTGGTTATAATTTTTTGGTTTCATCTAAAAAAGTTCATTGTCTGGCAGTGCGACGCTATTTCTTACCTATATTTTTATTTTCTGTTTAATTTCGTTGAAGTTACCAACTTTATAAACAGTTCCATCTGGAACACGACTAATCAGGGACGCATCATTGCTCGATTTTCCTGTTGATCCTTATTGAGCCTAAGTCACACGAGACAGTGTTAGGGTAAGTTCGAAAGCTAAGTTGTAAGTGGCCGGCGAACGAAAAATGTTGGGTATCATTACTAGGAATAACCGGCGGCCGCTAATGGTTCGTTCTCTTTTTAGCATAACTAGTGCCATTTCACTCTGTTAAGACGACACATTGTTTTAGAATAACATGACTAAATAATTGACCGGGCAGTCTTATAATTCGCTACAAAAGTCCCTCCATTTCCTTCATGAACTGCATGTAAGCATCGTCTTTGCTAGGAACCAGTTTGGGCACGTCAGCCGGCCTCTGGATGGCACCAGATTTGATTCCCGGCTTGGCCTTTTTGTCCTCGCGTTTGACTCGTAACGCTGACGGTACGAATCTTGTGACGTCCGCGGATAGATTCCTTATCTGTGGTTTGGCACTGATTGTTGCACCTGGAAGAAATTACATAAAATGTTAATGGTCAGGCCGAAATGAAGGCAAATAGCAGTGTATCTACTTACTACATACAGTGGGTCAACGCCCATACATTTGACAGGTCCTATGAAATGTCAAAATTATGTAGGGGCGGAGGTTATGTCCCAAGTATGCAGTATGGCTACTCGGGACATAACCTCCGCCCCTTCACCCCGCAACCCCCCGCACGATTGCTCTGCGACAATGTTCTACGTTGACCGACTGTAAGGAGTAAGATATAGGTAGACTGTGCAAATATTGTATCTGTGTATATGTCTCATCATCATCATTCAGCCGAAAGACGTCCACTGCTGGACAGAGGCCTCCCCCAAGCATGTTGGGGGGGGGTTTGCCATACTCGCCACGCTTGGCAGGCGGATTGGCGATCGCAGTATGGTTGTAAAAGTACCAGCAATTGGGGTTACTTTGATATCAAGGGGCGACATTGATAGTTACTAAAAACATTTCACTTGAACATATGCATTTTTAACTTAACTGTATAGGCAACATTGACAGTTTTCCTATTTTACCATACGGTATAGAGGTGTCTGCGAAGTTAGATGGCGAAGATGAAAAATACTAAATCACACCCCTGATTATGTACAAAATTCGAGTCCTAATTGGGGCTATATTATTGGGGGATAAGTTACTTTGACACTGAATGATAAAACAGGGATTATCAAAGTGAAAGCCTACAATCCGACTTTGATAAGGAAACTTCTCCTTCTTTTTATCAAAAACTATTCTCTGTAGTTTTTTTTTTATCTAGTCTATGTGATTTTATTTGTCTCAGTTAATTCAGTCTATAAGAAATATTTTTGATGTAGCAGCTAAAAGTGAAAATAAATAAGATACAAACACATGAAGCTCAAAAAATTTATCAAAGTAACCTGTTCTACGGTACTCAGAGAACGCTGCTGCCCATCCTCAAGTGAATCCCTTAGTCACCTTTTACGACTCCCATGGGGAGAGATGGAGTAGTGCTATTCTTTACGTCCGGCACCACACGTGTCTATGTATATGTCAAGGTATATGAACCAACCTTGCTGTGCATCCTTCTTGGTAATAAGTTGTGGCGCGGCAGTGAGCACGGACACTGGGTGCTGCGGGTGTGACTTGGGGGGAGGGGGGGGCACCAGCGGGCGCAGCAGGCGCGGGGGGGCGCCCGGTGGGGGGCCCGGGGGGCGCAGCATGCCGCGCGGCAGCCCGGGGGGACCCGGCGGTAAACCTGGAAGGAAATAATTATGATGAGGCTTCAGAATGGGCAATACAATTTTAGATAAGTAAATTAATATATTTATTCTGGTAACATCATCGTCATTAGCTTATGACAGTCTACTACTAGACTACTACGTAGACCAATCCCAAAAAGAAGTCATTATGTTCGAAACAAATATCCACTTGCACTGGTAATGCTGCCTCCAGTCACCGGTTTGCTGAATTTGGGCTGGTAGATTGCTATCCTGCCGTTCCTTAGTCAGTAAAGCCTTATTAATTAGTTGCGATAAGCGCGTGCAGTTGTGCAGTTTGACGGTTAATATTGTACACCCCAAAACCGAACTACAAAGTTACTTAAAACCAAAAATAATATCTTGCTTATTTTACTGCAATAGTGATGCAGCGCTGCTAAGTCTCTATAATGAGGTGAAGTTTACCTGACGGAGGTCCGGGTGGACCCGGAGGTGGTCCCGGTGGACCCGGCGGGGGTCCGGGCGGACCCAGCCGCATGGGCGGCGCGAGCGGCGCGCGGAGAGGCGGCGGCCGGAGACCTGTCAAGTTAATGTGTGTGTTTAAGAGGAGAGTCCTTAAGAAACACCTGAAAAGGCACTTACTGTTTTCGAAATTTCTATAAACTCTCCGCATGGAATTACGTAAAAAAAATAACGAAGAACCTTAATAGATGTGCCAACAGTTTCACCGCGAGATATTTGCGAAATCATCATTAATTTCGAGAAAAAAAAATGTTAAATTCCCTCAAAAACATCTAAATCGACCTTTTCTATTTGCAGAATTTACGTAATTTTAAAGGATTATATAAAAATCTATTTAGTTCAATCGTGACACGAAAGTATGAATAAAACGTTTACCGTTTTATTATTTTAATAAATCAAACCAAATGAGAGTAATCTACGTCTCAACATTGTTAATTTTTTACGGAAATTGTTTTCCGTTCCCCATACATTTTAGTATGGAGCAATACTCTCCCGTAATTTGTTTTATAAAAGAGTACGCACGCGAAAAAATTTCAGTGCCATCCTAGAATCCAAGGTGACAGCACGTCCGTTTGTAATTCGAGCCGAGCTCTCAAAACATCTACGCACAAGGCAGGGTGGGTTGCGAGTGTCGTGACATGACTGCATTTTTTCACTCTTCGAACAATAAGACGCGACGACTCGGACAGTGACCGAATTGACACATTTTAATTTCAATATTTTTTTCACTGAATATTTGGACACCATCAAATTATTGAAGCTTTTTAGTACAGTCAGATGAAAAAGTATGACAAAAAAAGCGTTACCAAAAAAACTATTTGTGGCTTTAAGGTGGCATCTTTCAGTAATAAATAGCTTTGTGGACTCGCCACTTTGAACTGCACCAAAATATTCCTCGAAACGCACCAACGTGAAACATAGAGAAGAAAGAGCATGAAGGATTCGTAGTGAATTATATCGATTACGTTTTAAAATTCAGTTGCCCCTTATTGTTTATTTATTAAAACTACTAGGAAAGCAGAAATGAACTGCAACTAGGTGCTTAAGCGACTTACCTCCGGTTTCTGAATTGAGAATTCTAGGATAAGCAGTACTTAAGTAACACTTGAGTACAGAGTTGTCAAAAAAATGTCAGATTTTAAAGCATTTTTTTGACAACTCCGTACTCAAATACTACATTTGCTTATCTTGAATTCTCAATTCAGAAATCGGAGGTTAGTACTTAGCCCAATAATGGTAAAAATATGGTTTTGAAATTGATCATTTGTCGTTTTCAAAAGTACCAGGGTGACAGAAATGAACAGAAAATGGGCACCTAAACGATGTCACTAAGTTGTGCACCAACGATTAAACACAAAGAGGAATATAAAGTATTCGTTATTATTCTTGTATAAAATAAGATAGAAAACTTAAAACTGTCCTATATATCTTACCTTATAGGTCACTGTCACTCAGTCAGATCGTCTAAGCGCCTATTTTCTGTTAATTTCTGTCACCCTGGTACTTTTCAAAACAACAATTGATTCAATTTCAAAACCTGTATTTTTACCATTATTGAGCTAAGTAGTAGTAAACCTCCGGTTTCTGAATTGAGAATTCTAGGATAAGCAAGCAGTACTTAAGTAACATTTGAGTACGGAGTTGTCAAAAAAATTACGTATTTTAAAGCATCTTTTTGACAACTCAGTACCCAAATACTACTTAAGTATTGCTTATCCCGAATTTAATTCAGAAACCGGAGGTAAGTCGCTTAAGCACCTAGTTCCAGTTCATTTCTGCTTTCCTGGTAGTTTTAATAAATAAACAACAGTTGAATTTTAAAACGTCTATCGATATAATTTATCACGAACCCTTCGTGCTCTTCTCTGTTTCATCGTTGGTGGGTTTCAAGGAATACTTTTGGTGCGGTTCAAAGTGGTTGTGCTTCGAGGAATACCCCATCTTTATTTACCCGACTGCCAAGGCGCGTATCTATCTATGTATGTGAGTTTATAATATTATTTATTAAAAAAGGCTGCTTTAGTTATAATCCGGTTAAAAACTGTTTTTTTATAACTATAGGCTGGGCGGAGGACGGATTTCCACAATTATTAAGGTATCGTTGAAAGTTTTTTTATCTGACTGTACAAAACAGCTTTTATTATTGGTGCCCGAATCATCAGTGAAAAAAATATTGAAATTAAAATATGTTAATTCGGACACTATGTCCGAATATATTGTGAGTTTTATATATTATTGTATATATTTCACTCGTCTAAATTCACGGCTCATCTTCCTTGCGGAAGATGTCCGGTCCTTTGGAAGGCATACACGGGGACACAGGTCCAACGCGCAGAGGCCCCTTTGAGAACTTTTATCTAAAATGGGGTGGGGCACCAACCGGGGACTATCCACGGCTGCACTATTGGAGTACAGTCATGGACCGTCCCAGGTGGGTGCAAGACTATTGTAAAATATGGTGAAAAATATCTGGTCTATGGGAAGGGGTGTTAGGTGGACTAGATAACTTCTATTACCGGAAGAAAACGGCGTCTGCCTTTCAACATTTAAAATTGAAAAGTGTTGGCAGACGGTGACTCGCCAGCTCACTAGCTGGGCCCCCTGAAAAGCCGCCAGTACATAGGCGAAGGGGGCAACAAACGTGTGAGCGGCTAGGGGTGTAGAGAGGTGTGGCCCCGGTTTCGCCGTCGCGGGTCTAAAAGACCCGGAGTGGGTTTCCCCGCTATTACGCCTTTAGACACTTCCACCCCCGAGCATATAGCTCTGGCGGCCCCTCGCTGGCCGGCCGATAAAGGCAAGACAGAGTTGAGAATCCTGCGGGCAATCTTGGGGTTCCACTCCAGCCAGCCAGTAAAGGCAAACTGGAGACGAGGCCCTGACCGACTCTCTGAGGCAATAAGGTACGCAGTGTCGCCACTCACCAACAGCTCGCCACAAGCTACCCTGCGGTTTGTAAGCTTTTCAGTAGACCTCATGATACATTTTTTATTATATGATGGGGTTGTAGAAAGCTAGTCTAATGTTCCCTCCGGTTTTACGTTAATCTCATGATGAGGTAACGCCTTTCCCAGAGGGGGGTTATTTCACTTATTATTTATTAGTATAATGATTTCCTTATTTTACCACGTTTCATGGCTACGTCAAGGCCGTGGGCAGACTTGCCAATTTTGACGTTTGATAGCTTGTCAGCTGAAGGGTTCTCTATTTCTTGTTAATATATTTTTCTGCATATTATTACTATTTCAGATAGAAATGGGAAAACGTAAAGAAAATTACAAAAGTTTTATCTTGATTGTATGCTTCCGGAAATAACAGATTCAAGATTAGACAGAATAAAAAATTAACTTTAAAAAAAAGTAAAAACCGACTTCAAAGAAATACTAAAAGGAGTAAAATAATTACCATAATATATACCCCCTCTGGGAAAGGCGTTACCTCAGCATGAGATTAACGTAAAACCGGAGGGTACATTAGATTAGCTTTCTACAACCCCATCGTATAATAAAAAATGTAAGATGAAGTCTACTGAAAAGCTTACAAACCGCAGGGCAGCTTGTGGCGAGCTGTTGGTGAGTGGCGACACTGCGTACCTTATTGCCTCAGAGAGTCGGTCAGGGCCTCGTCTCCAGTTTGCCTTTATTGGCTGGCTGGAGTGGAACCCCAAGAGTGCCCGCAGGACTCTCAACTCTGGCTTGCCTTTATCGGCCGGCCAGAGGGGGGCCGCCAGAGCTATATGCTCGGGGGTGGAAGTGTCTAAAGGCGTAATAGCGGGGAAACCCACTCCGGGTCTTTTAGACCCGCGACGGCGAAACCGGGGCCACACCTCTCTACACCCCTAGCCGCCCACACGTTTGTTGCCCTCTTCGCCTATGTACTGGCGGCTTTTCAGGGGGCCCAGCTAGTGGGCTGGCGAGTCACCGTCTGCCAACAAATTTCAAATTTAAACTTGAAAGGCAGACGCCGTTTTCTTCCGGCAATAGAGGTTAACCGATCCACAAAACACCCCTTTCCATAGACCATATATTTTTTTTAGCATATTTTACAATAGTTTTGCACCCACTTAGGACGGTCCATGACTGTACTCCAATAGTGCAGCCGTGGATAGTCCCCGGTTGGTGCCCCACCCCATTTTAGATTAAAGTTCTCAAAGGGGCCTCTGCGCGTTGGACCTGTGTCCCCGTGTATGCCTTTCAAAGGACCGGACATCTTCCACATGGAGGATGAGCCGTGATTTAAAGAGACCATAATATAAAATTAACAGTTTCAGAAGTCGGTGGCTTCTATTTGTTTCAGTGTAGAGTTGCACCGACTTCTGAAACTGTTAATTTTATATTATGGTAATTATTTTACTCCTTTTAGTATTTCTTTGAAGTCGGTTTTTACTTTTTTTTAAAGTTAATGTTTTATTATATACGTTTTAGTGTCATAATTTTAACCCCCTCCTTCATAACCCTTCTTTTTGGCTTTGACGTAGTCGGGCATAAAAAGTCCTTTCAAATGATACCTTACACGATATAATGAAAACATTCCAAAGGGGGGGGGGGGGGGGGGGACACGCACCCCCTCCTCTTTTCCAGTAGTCAGTTCCCAACAACAAATATAAACAAAGCAATATTAGTAATTTGAGAATTTTGCTTTGATCCGATGAAGAGTTCCGTTCCATATCTCTGAAGTTCATGATCGAATCATAACAAAATTTATATGGGACCAATCGGGAAGTATACCCTTTCGAACAAAAAAATAATTTTTCAAATCGGTTCATAAATGACGGAGATATGAGGTAACAAACATAAAAAATAAAAAAAAAAATACAACTGAATTGAGAACCTCATCCTTTTTGAAGTCGGTTAAAAATGGAAATATATGAGCCCAATTATTTGATTGGGGCAATTAAAAAACGAGAATCCGAAAGAAAATCAAAGAAACGGAACAGCAAAAATGTTTTATCTGATGTCAGCAGCCCCAAGCGCCAAGCAATAAATAAATAGATTAAAGAAAATAATTTTATCAAGCATTAATTTTTGTATGTAGGTACTAAGATGTATAAATTTTTTATAATAGAATATAATTTTAAAATATCAAACTGAGAAAAAAATTTACTATACCCAGTAATTGAGATATGTACATTTAGGCCCTGCGCAGACGACAGACTATCCGTGACGCACTTTTTAGTCTGTGAAAATAGAACCTATGCAATTATATGCAGTAACGCACACGACGCGCAAAAAGTCCGGCGCACAAAAAATCCGTGTAATTCAGACCCCACCGCGCCGCGGCGCGCCGCTCCGCACAAAAAGTGTGTGAAAAAAATTGAACGTTTGCTTCAACGCGCGCTAACGCAGACGGCGCACACTTTAGTCGGCAATCTGCATTTGCTAGGGGTGGACATAACGCACGCGATCTATTATCATGGCTCCAGAGGTCGATGTAACTATGTTAATTCAAGAAATACAAAACAGACCAGCAATTTATGATACTTCTAAGACAGAAGGCACCTCCTCATTGTTGATTCTGAATGAGTCAAAGCAGGTCTCAAAATAAATAGCAACTCATCAAATGTAGTAACAGACATTTTATAAAATTTGAAAAAAATTGCCGGATGTTGTTTCAGAATTGAATGTTTAGTATGGAACTGTCCCTTCAGTAATCTTTCCGAAAGTATAGGATGTACCCAAAATTCTCTATTTCTTCTTCTTTTTCTGTACTTCATGTAGAAAATAATACTTCGCGATCTCTGCACGATTTCCATAGCGTCTACGTCCCTACAGCTTTGCCGACAAAATGATCGAAGATGTGCGTCGTGTGCGTTGAGTCTGTGAAAAATCCGCGACCGACTTTTTGCGCGCCATGCAGACTTTTTGTGCGCCGCAGACTCGATCGCACAAAAAGTGTGCCGTCTGCGCAGGGCCTAATTGTTTTTCATTACAAATCAATCACACACTATCTCGTTTTCATTTATATGTTGGCTCTTATCTTCCCTCGCAACATTTACATACCCTAAAATATTCCCAAACAAAAATTATGTGTCATTATATTCGAAAATAGAAACACAGAAAATCAACAATAATATATTACAGTAATTTTGCTTAGTTTAAATCTGTCAATACCGATTACACTGTGACCCCACCCTTTGTTCACGACATCCAATACTATGGGCACGCGTGCCTCCCGGTGCGGTGAATAAATAGCTAATACATTGCGCGTTTTTTGCAACATACTTACTAGTCCTTCAGAAGCGAACGCGCACTGAAGGTTTATTTAACCCGGCGCGCCACAAAATAAACCTTCGGTGCGCTTTTGTTTTTCGGTATGTGTACTACTACATTGTGTGATGCAGCTGTATTAGTAGAAATGTCGAAGTGTGGGTTCTAAAATAAGTTCTCACGCTCGCAAACCTGCCTCTTAAGTATTGAATTCTATTAGTCGCAGACATTCAAGGGAAGTTAGACATCACATCAAAATTGTTTTCATTTATTGAAAAGAACTGACGTATGTTTCATCTGACAGGACTCGCCAGAATTTTAAGACATTGTGATGTTGAATTGGCGTGTGCGGCGGAGCCGGCTTTCGTTGTCGCTGTCACGACTTGCCTGACTTCGTCACAACAAGCAAACCCCAATTGCAAAAACGTTCAATATTGTCGATCGATTCGGTCTGGTTTTTCTCATACACAAAACGAGAGAACAAACCAAATCGGTTGGCAGCTTGACAGCAGTTTCTGAATAAAATCTATGAAAATTACCAGGAGGTAGTAGTGGAGGCGGCATCTGCCTCATCTCAGCGCCGGGCGGCTCCAGCGCGAAGTCTGGCGGACCAATGGGCGCGTGCGACGGTATGGGGCCTTCGTTGTCGCTGTCAGAGTCACTGTCACGACCACCTCCCGATCGTTTTAGGGCGCTTAACCTGTTTATATTAAAATTAAAAATATTATAAACAGCATCTTTTGAGAATCTGATATAAGAGCTGCGCCTACGTTCGGCGATTTCAGTGTGTATTGTTCAACATTTTTCCCAAATAGAAATCAGTGACAAGATATTAAATACAATGTAGAAACGAATACCCTGTTATTACAAAAGATGGTTTCAGATAAACCCAGGTTTTCTAATAGCCCCGTTTCTCTTTGTTAGAAAGTGATATGTATTTTAAATATCGGTTTACCTAAGTCTTGGTTTAAAACAGAGTTCCTGTGGTAGGCAACGCTTATAAAGATGATAGTTAATAATAATTTGCAATTTTAAAAAGCAATTAGCTTTTTGCCATTCTACTTTTCGGAAATACTTTCTGCGATAGCGAGTATCAAGCGACTTTGGACTTTTTTAAGTGGTACGTGATAATGTTTGGGAATCACTGGTTAAACCATATTTTGTACTAAGAGGTTTTTTTGTCTTTCGCCATAACGTGCTTTAGATTAACCATACCATTTTAGAAGTAGTAGCTAGTAGCAGTATAAAACATACCTAGCATTCAGATCTGCAGCTCTATCTCTCTCCCTCTTCCTGTGCACTTCTTCCATCTCTTTCATAAAATCATCTATATTCTGTCCCGACAGCGCCAGCATGCGTTGTTGTAATGACGTAGGTTTCGGCGCCTGCGTCCCGGCGTTCTGCGCATGCGAACCCTCGTCGTCTACCGCTTCACCGTCTATGTTCTCTGCAGCTGGCTTACACTGTAGCTGTAGCGGTGCCTGAAAAAGTTCAAACTTTACTGTTTGTCTACACATAAAAACATATCGTACCTAAACACGGAAAAGATACGATAGTATATGTATCTGCCGTCTGATTCCTAAAAGGCCGTTAACACTTCAACAACTGCACATCAGTGGCGAAGGGTGAATTTTCTTAAAAGGGAAGCCGGACCAAAAGATGCTTACCTTGCTCAAGTGTAATGCGTGAATTCCAGTAACTACTCGTTTCGAAAGGGAAAGAAAGAAAGAAAGAAAATAAATTTATTCAGCTAAGGACACAATAACAGCATAAACAATATAAACAAAAACATAAAAGAATCAAACACACATTTTATGCCGTGGATCATGCCCATGCCGAAAGGGTCACCAACTCAGCATATGCTGGGCGTCAAACACCCAGCGCTGATTTTCAGTTGGTACCCCTGCAGTGACACACGGACGAAGGTAATTTTAAATATATATTTTATTAATTGTTTATGTGGATAGTGTTAAGTGTTTAAATTGTGTCGATAAATAAATAATGCATACGTTGTGATAAACTATAAAAATATATTACAAAATAAAATATATAAAAGTGCTTTTTATTTGTGACAGCCAATCAAAACGAAAATAAAAAACTGGTAAAAAACTGGGAAGCCGATAGGAATCGAGTTGTATGGAGCCTTCGCCACTGCTGCACATACATTTTTTTTCAGCCAGTACTGCCTTTATGTATGGTCGTTTTCATACAAAAAGTATGCGAACACACTGTGTGTGCGCCCGGCGCCTGCGCATGGCATTGCGCAAACGTACCGTGCAGTGGCGAAGGGTGAATTTTCTTAAAAGGGAAGCCGGACCAAAAAATGCTTACCTTGCTCAAGTGTGATGCGTGAATTCCAGTAACTACTCGTTTCGAAAGGGAAGCCGATAGGAATCGAGTTGTATGGAGCCTTCGCCACTGGTACCGTGTGTGTTTTGCCACAGTGATCGTGTTAAGTGACATTTTGTCAAAATTAGGTTTACACACTTAACGGCCTTTTACAAATCCGACGACAGCTATGTAAACCGATACATTCAAATATTATCTATATACATATATAGGGTGACTGGTAATTAGTGACCGATACTTTAACACATGATTGTACTCATGATAACAAACAACTTTCCCAAAGAAACATTATTTTTAATTTATTTTTTTCATTTAAAATTTATTAATAAACCGTTACGGAATGGACGCGGCTCGCAATAAAGTTTTTTTTTTGTTTTATAAGTGTTTCTTTGGGAAAGTTGTTTTGTTATCATGAGTACAATCATGTGTTAAAGTATCGGTCACTAATTACCAGTCACCCTATATAAAAGGAGAAGCTGACTGACTGACTGATCTATCAACGCACAGCCTAAACCTCTGGGGTTAGAAACTTGAAATTTTCACAGTAGGTTTCTTTTGTAACGTAGGCATCCACTAAGAAGGGTTTTTTCCAAATTCAACCCCTAAGGGGGTGAAATAGGGAGTTTAAGTTTGTATGTAAGTCCGTCAATTTTGAAGTAAGAAGCATGAAATTAGATATTAAGGTTTCTGGTTAGAAATAAATGTACAGGTGTTGGAGCGTTTTTGGAAATTCAACCCCTAAGGGGGTGAAATAAGTGTTGAAAGTTTGTATGAAAAATCTGGTATTTTTGAAGTAAGAAGCATGGAATTAAATATCTAAACTTCTGGTTAGAAATAAACATACACGTGTTTGAGCGTTTTTAGAAATTGCACCTTTAAACGGGTGAAATGAGTTATTAACGTTTGTATGAAAATCCTTCTTCCAGGGTTTTTTTTGGATTTTATAACTAAAAATACCTGAAAAGGGGTAAACGCTGGTTTAAAATTTCACGCAAGCAAAGCTGCGGGCAAAAGCTAGTCTTCACATATGATTTGTATCTAACATAATCTGTAGGCTAATTCAACTAACTAAAGAAGTTTAGTTGCAGTTAAGTTTCGATCAAAACAACGCGTTTCGTATTCTCATAATCGGCGATCGCAGATACGCTCGTGTGAACATAACTGGAGCGTCACTGCAACTTGATCGGCGCGTCATGACATTACGTGACGCCTAGTGTTGATATCGGTCAATAATCTTCAAATACTTAACGATACAATATATGTTATCTGCGCCGTGTGTGTCCACTGATTTCTAATAAGAGCGATATCATATTTATGATTATTTACGGTTTACTCACGTGCATTTTTCGGGATTGCCCGACTTGTTTCGGACCCAAACGGAGCCCTTAATCATGAGCTGAACACGCGGCGAGGTCGCAAGTCGAACTCCGTTTGGGTTCGAAACTAGTCGGGCAATCCCGAAAAATGCACGTGAGTAAATCGTAAATAATCATAAATATGAATGTGTCTCACGAAAGTTATAATACAAAAAAAGAGCGATATCGTAAGATATGCAGTCAAATATCTTCTCGGTAGTATCTGTACTGTGTCGGAGAGCCTTAAAAAGAGCGTGTAGGTAACTGTGGAACTTAGGATGCAACTATCGTATGTGAGGCAAAGCAATTGGTGAAAATGTGTGACATTATTGATAGTCTCAATTTAACTAGGTTTGATTGGTTGTAATAATAAGCAAATATAATAATTAGCTTTAATTCCGCCAAACTAGATCTCTAGCAGGGATGTTACGGAGGTGGTTTTATCGGAACCGAAGTCGGAGTCGGAGTTTTTAAATTTGGTTTGCCGGAGTCGGAACCGGAGTCGGAGGCGGATTCGGAGGTGTTAGCAGAAGAGAGATGTGTTAAGGACAGGCCTAATAAAATAAAATAGTAAATACATAATTTAGTCAGCCTCTTTAATTTCAATTAAAAATAATAAACCTGCATAACACAGTAGAAGACGATAAAAAAAATGCTTCGACCTCCTATTCAAACCTCCGATTTAAAAGTATCGGAGCCGAAGTCGGAACCGGAGGTGTAATATCAATCGGAAGTTCCGACTTATCGGAGTCGGAGTCGAAGCTCCGTAACATCCCTAATCTCTAGCTTGTTGCACATGCAGAAGGTGTGATTAAAATGCAACCCAAACCGATACGACACGTGTTTCGCCCCTCCACGGGGCATCCTCAGATGTTGACTCGTCAACAGCAGAACAATTACGTAGGTCCAATATGAACAGAAATCAATAAAATAAGAAACTACATACACATTCTCCAGGTGGTCCTTCATCAGCCATATCAGAGAACCGGAGACTCTTCTTCTCCTTGGACTTCTCCTTGGACTTCTCCTTAGCTACCTCCAGCACCAATATCCCCAAGTCAACCGGCGGCCCGGGAGGCACGCCGGGGGGCTCCACACCGGTTGGTCGTTCCTAGAACATTAGGGTACTATGCAACCATTAACTGTAATAATCTGAAGCTAAGAGTATGAGGATGATCTGATGTTGTATGAAGTAAATGGTCGTTTTTATTGTAGCTCTAAAAACTTTATAATTTTACTAAAATTCTACAATTCACAAATAGGGATATGCATGTAATTCAAAACTCTTTCATTATTTAAATATACATTGTACAGGAGCCAAGACATTAATTGCATTTTTTTACATTTTTTAATGCATTACTTATTTTACAATTCATTATTTTATGTTACGTTTTTTTTGTGGAACGGAACGCAATCTCGAAATGCGTCGTCTTCGAAAATGCCGGAAGTGACATCAAAATCCACGTGAATAAATCTTTAAATAATCTTTTTCTAGCAAACTGTTTGATTTCTCACTGAGGTAAGTTAGTAAGTGCGATTTCTGCTTGAATAAAGCACAAGAAATAATTTAATTTATATGATTTATGACTAAAAAGATGTAAACAAAGCAGTATCGTGTATTATGACGTCACATTATGGCCGCGACAGTTAAGGCTGTTTGAACTGTAGAAGAAAATTGTTGAAGTTTAATAATTGTTTTGAGCAACAAACAATAGTAATATTTGACTTTTATTACTTTTCTTGGGTTTATATCAATGTGCTGTATTGACTAAGAGAAAAAAAAATTACACGCATATTCCCTACTACAAAAACAGAAATTATAACTAAACTTCTGCCACCTTAACAATTCTTGTTGTGGGCTGATTGTTTTGAACAACTGCTGGATATGGGGCACCGGTTGGACCGCTACAGTAAATAGACGACTAGATTCAGTAAGAATATTGCCTTCAACACAATGTTTGACAAACAGATTAATGACCAATAAGTGCTCATTCACACGAAGACGATTCGTTTTTGACGTATCGTCTTTTTTCATGATTCGTTTTTTCACGGCGGCTATTCTTTTTAAATGCCCGTGTTCACACGCATCGAATCGTGAAAAATATCTGACAAATCTTAAATCACGTATCGTCTTTTAAAAAATACGTTCGTCAAAAAACACGAATCGTTTTTTTTTTGTGATATCCATCGTGTTCCATAGTCCACACAAGATTAAGAATCACGAAACAAATGTGAACATCAATTCGGATATTTTGCCGAATCGTGATAAAACACGATTCCGTATGCAATGTGAACGTCCATCCGTCATGACGTATCGTGTTTTATGACGAATCGTCAATGACGGAACCCGTGTGAATGAGCTCTAAGTTTGTCAAATTCTATGAAACAAGAGTGTCACATTTTTTGTTTAGCCTGATTTACACATGGTAAGTAACTGACTCCAAACTCGAGACAAGTCACTGCTGACCCGATATTTACCTAGTGTAAATTGATCGCGACAGCGCTGTACTGACCCCAAATCAATTTACACTAGGTAAATGTCGGGTCAGCACTAACTCGTCTCGAGTTTGGAGTTAGTTACTTATCCTGTGTAAATCAGGCCTTATAAATACCTACATAAAAAGGGCAATTTAGTGCTGGGAAGTAAACGTTGGGCGCAGCACGCGCCTGTTTTCGCAGTGATAGGTCGCGAAACGCA
This sequence comes from Amphipyra tragopoginis, assembly GCA_905220435.1. Classification (NCBI taxonomy): domain Eukaryota; kingdom Metazoa; phylum Arthropoda; class Insecta; order Lepidoptera; family Noctuidae; genus Amphipyra; species Amphipyra tragopoginis. The sequence continues at coordinate 10,588,355 of HG992008.1, forward strand.
TCCTGCAACCATTCCCGCTTGTGGAAACGGAAATGGTCAAAAGGTAGCAGCGTAACATGTAGGAGGATTGCTCCTATCGAATGAATGAATTTCTTCTTTTTTAATTGACTTAAAATAACCTGTACATTATTTTATCAATTTTCATATTATTATTTTTTACATTCAAATATTGAAATTTTTATATCCCACTACAATTTTATTTGTATAATACTCTGCCTTAATAGTTCTGATATTGTTTTACATGTATAATTTTGATAATATCATTTTCTAAACTGTAAAGTTTGAGCATCATGCAGCAATTAATGATACACCTTTAATCATATCATATTACTGCCCATTGTCTGGTAGTATGAGTCTGTCATGCTCACTTAAATGTCCTGCTGATGGTGGCGTTGTATATCCGGTCGTTGGGTTCCCTATAATATGGTTGAGCTAAGCGATGCGGATGTGCACGTCATGCTCGTGTCGGGACTGGTCAGCCCATAACTACTAGGGCAATTCTAGAAGGCATATTTTCTTTTCCTATCTTCTACTCTTATGTGAATTTATTTGTTACATTAACCTGCATAATTCTCATTCTATGTCACACGCAACTGTAATGGAATTGTCATGAATAGTCATGATCTACTATTTTAAAAAGAGTATTCATGGAGTTTCTTGCCGGCTCTTCTCCATAGAACCTACCTTTTGGAACCGTGCACCTAGTTTTGACGTTTTAAAAGTGCCTGTAATCTGGTCTATTTGAAATAAAAAACTTTGACTTTGACTTTGACTTTGAAATGGAACGCAACATCAACTTGCTTCAAGGTACAAGTCCGAGACGGGCTGCAGAGTCTGCAGACTGCATCCGCGTACCGTAACTCGCCGTCCGAATAACACCTTAAGAGCGATTACGCACTGCATCCGATCCGAATCCGTGAAAATACGGATTTAAAAAAACTCGGACTGAATTCGGATATTGCTTTACGCACTGCATCCGATCCGAATCCGTGAAAATACCGATTTAGAGTAAAAATCTCGGACCGAATTCGGATGTTGCTTACGCACTATTCCGATCTCTGATTCAAATTCAAACAATTCAGTACTACGGCTACTTCGTTCCGTCAATTGTTCTTCCGAATTAGAAACTCACGGATGACGGATAGAAATCGGATGACGGATGCCGGATGTAGTGCGTAAGCTACCATACAAATAGTTCTATGGCTACTTCGGAACGTATTTTCACGGATTCGGATCGGATGCAGTGCGTAACCGCTGTTAAGGGGCACACCTTAAAGGTAGTATTCCAACGGCGACCGCAAACTGCAACCGCAGATGACAGCAGCAGACAAGGGAGACTACTGGTTCATACAAACCAATGTGACTTGCTGTCTGCGGTTGCAGTCTGCAGTTTGCAGCCTGTCTCGGACTTGTACCTTTTATCTATTTAACTCTACAGTGGATACCTTGTATACGTTTAAACTTATGACTGATTAAAACTTACTTTAAACCTAACAATGATAATTTAGACTTACTTTGTATGCTGAATCTTTTTTCAGTATAGGTTTGACAACCACGACAGGATGCACCATGTCCACTGGCAGAGGTATTTGGGAAGGTACATTGCTGAATATTAAGTTGTCTGGCACCTGCTGTTAAAATAAAAGCATTGAATCAAAAAAAAGTTTTTTTTTTATCCTTCTCCTGAATGGAATCACCTGCAATATTTTTCTAGATGGCTAGCAGCTCTAGAACATAACCTCGTCCTTATCGAAATCGGTTAAAAATGTTGTAAAGATGATTTTCATAAATTAAAAATTTAATCTTACACAATGGATAATACATTCTTTTTATCAGTTATGAAAGATATTACAATTATAAATTGTTTACGGTTAACATATAATTACAAATTCTAGTAACTAAAATTATACTAATATAAATCCTTATTTGACCTTTCTAAGCAAGAAGAATAACCTCCGGTTTCTGAATTGAGAATTCTAGGATGAGCAGTACTTATGTAACATTTGAGTACAGAGTTGTCAAAAAAATGACAGATAATAAAGCATTTTTTTGACAACTCCGTACTCAAATATTACTTAAGTATTGCTTATCTCGAATTCTCAAATCAGAAACCGGAGGTAAGCCCACTCTGAGACTAATTAAAAAAAATCCATGAACACTTACTAAAATTATTATATAGCAACTTACTTGTAATGTAGGCAAGGGGATGTCATCCACTTGAACTGACTGGGCATGTTTCACAGATTCATAATATGATATTAAATGAGCTCTTCTTTTCTCATATTCCATTTCTTGACGTTTTAAGTCCACCCATTTTTCTGGATCATCTTTATCCTAGAATTAAACATACACCTTATTAAAAAATTGTATTATATGTTGGGTGCAAAACTTGTGACTAGATAACAAAAAATAAGTGGCCAACTTTATTATTGCAGGCTGGCAAGCGAGGAGCATGACTCGTCGTTTGCCTAACACAGCACAGCCTCGCTTAACTAGAGCATTGCAAAATGGACTTTAAGTTGCCCTCCATACAATACATTTTGCAACGCTGATCCAACGATGATTGAGTTGACAGCGCGCCGTCCACTACATTAACATGAATCTTTAAAATGTTATGTATAAAGCACGACTTAAGGTCCATTTTTCAATAGTCTATTTTGAGGCAAGGCAGTGCATCGTTAGATTAGCGATTAGCTTTAGGTCTCTCATAAATAACAACGCAACGCGAATGAATGGAACATGCGTGAAGCGTCTTCGAGCGGCAACACCGACTTTATTTTAATGAACATCGGTTCAAGAAAGCACCGGCTTTTAATTTTATAAAAATATTAGATTATATTTTTTATTATTTGGAGGGGCTCATGGCTAATTATTATCAACTGCGTAGATCACATTGCGAGGTTAAGCTGCGCATGCCGCGGTCAGTCCGTGGATGGGTGACCGTTCGTCAAGACCCCACCGTGCCTCGGTGAGCACGTTAAACAGTCGGTCCCGGATGCCATGCGGGTAGTCAAAAGCCCAAAATACCGTCTAACCCTAGGATGTCGGCATTGCCCAGTAACTGGGTTGCGGAGGTCTGATGACAGCCGCTCCGTATAAAATACTGGTATTCAACCGCATCTGGTTAGACTAGAAGCTGACCCCAACATACAGTTCGACCAACGTAATAGGTCAAATTTAACGTTTGTTTAAAAGCACAGAATAAATGTGTACAGAAGTTGCATACCTTTGATTTTGAAGAAAGTCGCCTTTTCTATTCTTTTTTTTTATTTTCTATTTGTTTTTTTGAAAGATCTAAATATCGCGCACACATGTTGTAATGAAACTAAAGGCCATGTACAATACGGCCGACGTATCTTGGCGAGTCTGAAGTTAGCTGATTAGCTGCGCAGTAGACAATTTCGTTTCTAAAAGATTCATTGCGCAGCCAAACAACTAACTTCAGACTCGCCAAGATACGTCTGCCGTATTGTATTGGAGTAAAGGCCGATTTACACGAGGATAGTTTATCGAAGCGAGACTCTTTCTGTCGTTGTCTTTCTCTACGATGAAAACAGAGATACCAAGAGACTCGCTTCGAGAAACTATCTCCGTGTAAATGAACCTTCAATTATTACTAGTGTTGACAACACTCCTAGAATTTTGACAGGTGTCAAAACCGACCAACACAACTGTAGTCGGGAAAAAACTACGCAGAACGAGTAGATTATTATTTGCTGTTGTTTAAAATACTAACATAAAATAAGCAATATCATTACGCACAATATTATTATGTCAAGTCATAATAAAGCATGATAACAATATCCATGCATATCTATGGATCAGATGACATGGAATTAAGCATGGAAAAGAGCTTTGTCACTGAAACTATGTAGAATTATGATAATATTATTTTTTTCCATAATTTCTATGTGTTGTGAAATATTGCGCAATATTGATATTTACTATGTTTATCAGAATAATATTATTTCGGCGCCAAATTCAATGCTATTACATAATAATTTTAATATTTTTAGAATCATCCTGAGAATATTATATAAATTTCATACTTACATACATCTTGAGAACTCTATCGAATGTTTCTCTTAATTTTTTTCTTTTCTCTTTCAATACTTTTTCATTCAGGGGTGATGGTTGTAATACATTGTACTCTAAATAAAAAATAAAAAAACATAATTAAAATTTGAGGCATGTGGAATAACAATGCTAATGATAAAGAATTAGTTTAATTCTTGGATTTTTGGTGTATAAGACTGAATGGCACAATTGTTTCCTGTTCTTTTGATAAATCAATATTTGTGTGACAACCCTATGTATTTGTTTTAATATCTGCAGTTCTCTTTTTTTTCCATGTATGCACGGCTACAGATCAAGCTATACATCTCCAGTATAAGCTGATCTCGCATTGTATAGGATTTAATTACAATGAGAGGTCAATGTAAACTGGAAATGTATAGTATGATGTGTAGCCGTGTGTACATTTAGCATCAAATTAAGTACATTATTATTGTACACAGTTTCAAAGAAGGTTTATGAATGAAAAGTTTCCAGTTATATCTTGATTTTCTTCTTCTTTAAATACATATTATCCACTCCATAGTCTGCCATAGATACTATTTTAAATAAAAGAGATATTTAAATGACAAATTAAAATCAATAATTAGCTTCGAATATAATAATTATTTCTACAATTCCAAAATGTAACTGTAATAAAATTATGCTGACTGTACCACATAATATTGCAATAAATTAGCTGGCATAGAAGTTTGAGAACCTCTGTTCTGGAGAATTAAAGGTATTAGAATACACAAGAAACCTAAGGCCTATATTAAAACCTCAAGCACGGTAATTATAGACACAATAGATAAGACAATTAAGTGTCGTCCTGGGACAACGGGCGGTACACAACCCGTTAATATAGATTTGTTTGTCCCAAGTATTGTTTTGATCACTTATTATTAAACAATAAATGATGCTGTCAAATGTATGAAATTCATTTATGATGATTACAATTTGACAGCTGTAATGGGATTCTGCTTCCAGACTGTCATTTAAGAGGTTTGATTTTTAGTTTAAATGGGTAGGTTTCTGCAACTCCACATCAAAGCATGTATTTTGCGTGGGATAACATTCTGTTAACATACCTCCGGTTTCTGAATTGAGAATTCTAGGATAAGCAATACTTAAGTAACTTTATACATAACTAGCTTTCGCCCGCAGCTTCGCTTGCGTGAAATTTTGAACCCGTTAAGTGACGATTTTCCATACAAACTTTCATCCCCTATTTAACTCCCTTAGGGGTTGAATTTCGAAAAATCCCTTCTTAGTGGATGCCTACGTTACAAAAGGAACCTACTGTCAAAATTTCAACTTTCTAACCCCAGCGGTTTAGGCTGTGCGTTGATAGATCAGTCAGTCAGTCAGTCAGCTTCTCCTTTTATATGTATAGATTTGAATACGGAGTTGTTGTTGAAAAAAATTACAGACTATAAAGCATTTTTTTGACAATTCTGTACTCAAATACTACTTAGGTATTCCTTATCCCAAATTCTCAATTCAGAAACCGGAGGATAGTCCTAAAAGTGATAATTAAATGTTGATCACTTACCCATTTCATCAATTTTCTGCAGCTCCTCTAAGATCTGAGTAGGATCTTTCATCTTAAGTACTGCAGCTCTTACCATCTGCCTCTGTCTTTTATTCTTTTTCAATTCCTTTTTTCTTGCCTCTTTCCCTGTTAATTGAAACAAATCATTAACATCACTACATAGTATAAACCAAAGTCGCTTCCCGCTGTCTGTCCCTATGTATGCTTAGATCTTTAAAACTACGCAACGGATTTTGATGTGTTTTTTTTTAATAGATAGATAGATTCAAGAGAAAGGTTTTAAGCTATAAAACGTACACGTGCGAAACCAGCTAGTAGTTCTATAAACAACATTTAAAATGGTTGTTTTTTTTTTCTTAAATAAATATTGATGAAAGATCTGCATGTTTGGGGAACTCTGTTGGTCGGTACCATACTTACTATTAACATGTCATTGCATTTTAATTAATGCAACCTTTAATATGTGTGCATTAACCATGTCTAAGAAAATTTCAAGGGAAAATTAATGTTATATTTGTTTGATAAAACATTTTGTCGATTAAGTTCTAACACCGCATAACTCAAAACAGTTAACTTTCCAGAAGAGCATAAATATATCTAGCTTGATGGAGAATATTTCAGTGTTTTTGTTTTTAAAATAATGTGTATTATTGCTATTGGGTCTAACTATTGATTGTGATCAGTCAAACATTGCGTTTTTCGATTCCTTATCTAATGATGAATTTAACTCTTTTTTAAGTTATGTGGTGTTAGAACATAAGCAACAATACTGTATTTCTGAGACAATTTTTAGAGATTGCAAAATAAAATTTATTTGTGTCTAGTCAAGTAGCTATTATCTTCTTCACACTAAATAATAATCCTCAAATTTTATATATTCTTATAAACTGTAAAACAGTTTGTTAGAACCCAGTATGCATGCTAAGCCATACAATGCATCATAAATATAATTTTGAGCAAGTTGTAATTGATTTTGGTACCATGCATTTAACATTTTAAATAAACCGTGAATTATATGAAGATAGCTTTAATATCCGAAAAATAAAGGAGTGTAACTCTTGAGGCAAATGGACATTGCGGATAAGTTGTAAGGTACTATTCAAATGAATCATAATTACTCATGCAAGCCATGAATGATGGGCCAGCAACTTGTGTACCATTATTTTAAAAGTCGAGCAGGTTAGAATGTCAAATTTTAGATGCAGGTATTGTAGATTCTGCAATCTGTATTGTTGCTATAAAAATGTCTGAAAGTAAAATGCAACCACTAGCTGCTGTTCTGGGTTTTATAGCAGGGAACTTCAATGGGATTTAAATATTCTAAAAATAATGTAAGCATCCCGGCGAACCTCTTAAAAATATATAAAAATAATTTATAACCAATACTCACTTGCTTGATCAGTAGGATTCATGTATTTACCACTTTTCGTGGTATTTATCGATCGGCGACCCATCTTTGCTGATTTCTAGTATCCTTAAACTCAATAATTACTTTCTCACATACAGCTATTTATTGGAATTATTAAAAAATACTACGAAAGCGAAACCAAACGAGTAAACGCTTCATCAATATTTTTTGACAGCAGCAGTGTTGGTGTTGCCAGAGTCAGAATTAAACTCTCCCCAATGGCCATCCTTCAAAATTCCCCCAAAATGCAGTACGAGAAAAAAAACTTAAAAAATATAACGAGGCAAAATTTAATATCGTTTTGGTGAGAACAACGTGAAATCAACAACAGCAGCTTCATCTAAAAACGCCGCACCGTATAGTAAAAGTTGTTCATAATAATGAGTACCTACAATGACCCCATATGAGGTTGTTGGTGTTTTTCAATTAACCCTGTATGTATAAAATTAAAAAGTGTACTCTTCATCCCGAAAAAAATAAAACAATAAGCGGGCGCAGCTCTTAGAGGACATTTATTTGTCATTTATCTTTGGACACTGTTTTTAACATTTATTTATTTATTTTAAAAGCAAAAGATCTCACTATGTTATTTCAAACCTGCATGCATACCAGGGGGCTTACTATGACCTCATACAGCAGGGCAGAAGTTGCCTGGAAGTTGAACTGCCCTGCTTTTTTGTACAATGACATCGTTAGAGCAGACCTGCGGCAGGCCTGCTACGTTGACGTTTAAGAAATCCGTTCACCTTTTTTTTTGTATGGTCTTTTCGTACCATGAATGAACAAGCATTACCGTTCAACTTGGTTCAATAGTCGTTCACCTTTAGTAGTGTCATGGTACGATATATAGCGATTCAGAAGCAGGCCTGCTTTTGAACGGAATTTGACTGGCTGGCATTTGAACGTTTTCATAAGAGGTCATGGTAAGCCCGCAGTAGGAGTATCTTGTTTTATTTATTGCACAGAAGGATGAATTCCCTTCTAGAGCTATTTTACTTTTCATTTATAATATTTTACGCTGTCTACAAAACTTTAGTAACCCAGCTTAGAAACTGTCAAAGAATAAAAAATATTGTCCCTTGAAATATCACCCCGACATAAAAAAAACCTTCATTTTGAGGAGTATACCCAACTTGGTAACTCTGGACACAACACGTTGACATAATCCTTTTTATCACATTTCTTTGTTTCGGGATACTAGCCTTTTGAATAAATTAAAGTAATAATTTTATTAACAACAATATTGTTTTAAGTTATAATAACGCATTAAAGCTATTTTTGTTTAAATTAAAATAAAATAATCGTAGTACTATGTAAATATTCATAAAACCAAACTTTCAGTCCTGATTCAATAAAAAACCGGGACTCTAGTCTTTTCGCTATCTACTTACATTAATGTGATTTTATATTTAGAAAACTAACTCTCTTTTTATAATGTATACGTTTAATTTCATTTATTTTATTGTTACAAATACTTAACATTTATTTATCTTCGGTTGGGACTCTAGGGAAGTCAGTCAGCACCCGGGCCATCTCTAGGTTATTAGGCATCGCCGGGGTACAAACCCAGCGCATTCGCCCCCTAGCTATTTTAGCATGTCCCCCGTCCCATCATCGCTGGTTGTAGCAGCCAATATGTGTGAACTATGTAGCATCTTTGAGACAGAAGAAGGAGGAGGGGAGGGTTGTTACACGCTAAAAATATACAATGTTTAATGTTTGAAAATTATCGTTTGTTAGATTTAAAATAATTATAAAATTATAGGTACTGTATACAAGTAGGAATAATTATAAATCTAGGTAAGTTTGAGCTGACTGCTAAGTAAAATAATTTCTTGAGCCTCGGCACCCGCCTTCAGAGCCTTTAAAATGCCTGGGCGCCTGGGTGCTTTGCACCCCTTGCACCTCTGGTAAGAGACGGCCTTGTCAGAACTACCTATACAGTCTTTTTTTTAAATTAACTTAGAGCATATACCTAATTAATGATAATTCTCTACCATTTAAGTACTTACGTTTTACTTACTTACCATTTGTCAAACCCTGAAAGAAACCCTGTCTGCGCCGTGAACATATACTTTTCCTTTACAACACCCATGAGTAGAGACGGGGTGGTCTATTCTTTGCCGCAAACACACGGAAAAACAGCAGGGCTTGAAGCAATTCAAAATAAAAATAAAACAGTCATCCGAAATGTTTAAAAAAATGTAGCGTGCTTCGTGGTGTACACACATACATAAACTTACGCCTTTTCACTTGATGTTAGGCAGAAACTGTAGATCGCCACATGGTACGATTCTTTCATACCTGCTACCTACTCCTTTCGCTCCGTCCTACTACGCACCTGTCCTTTTTGAAGAACATCACCAATAACATCGACGTATGTCCTTCTAGGGCATCCTCTAAAGCATTTCCACATTTTCCACTGACATCCGCCTCATATATTTCTGTATTGTAAATTGTGTACCTACCATCGTAAAATTCTACCTAACATCTATAATTTATAAAAAAACTTGAAACATTAAACTGCATGAAGCACTAAAAGTTAAATCTACCAGTCTAACTATTTTTATTTCTGTATTGTAGACAGTTCAAGATCCAACCGGAAATTATGCGGCATACCTATCTAACCATTCACATACCGTCTATGAATGGTACCTACTTATCTATTCAAATGTTAAAAGAATGTAAGCGCATTTAATTACCAATGCTATCTGGCTGATTCGCAATGCAACGAACGACCAGCCTACCGATATAGGTAGCTACGTTACGGGTACCGTATCGTACGTACGTACCTTCCTATTTAGTTATGCGAAGAGTAATTTATAGACAGACTCACATTACCTAGATGCCTACCCAGTATTTACACGTATTTACGCGAGACGGGCGCTTGCTTGTATTCGCGTCGCATGATCGCATCACGTACCTACTACGCTATACATACACACACACAAATGGATTTTACGAGTATCCACTACCATCCACTACACACTGGTTTCATTCATATACCGAAACTAGACATCTCTTTCTATCTCATTCATGCTAACCGAACGTAAATGTGTGTGAATGCAATGGCATTCCTCACCTACGAAATGGCGTTTGTTGAACCGATTCGCCGCGCGTCGGTCGAAGTCTCGCTCGCTCCCTCGCGCAGTGGCAGAGAACGCGTTCGTTCGAGGCGTTCGACTTTCGAGCGGCGACGTACGCTAGCGTGTATGTCTTCATTATTGATGCAAAAGTTCCACGATGGTAGATCATAACCAGAAATTGTTACAGGAGTTGCAAAAGAAAAGTGGAAATAATGTTTGTGCCGATTGTGGAAATCCGGGTATGTTGTTATTAGTGATTCTTAACAATTTTAGTGATAGTGTTTTCCTTGTGCGTGGTATTTTCATGGGGTGGTGAATAGGCGGGGGGCGTAAATGCGTCCATGCTTTGGAGTTCAGTGACCTCGACGTAAAATGCATTCAATGAAAACAAATCATCGACTAGTGCATTTTACGATGATTCAAAACATGCAGATAAGTCAGTAGTAAGGATACATCAGTGATGTTTGTATGATTATGTCTATCAGACACGTATGAAATGTATCGATGCTAATTGAAAATTAATTTCATGTGACCACCACTTGCAGACTGTTTTCGTCTTATTTTGCAAAACGTTTTTTCTACTCTGTTTAAGTATTTGATCGTAAGGAAATAGTTGCAAATACTATTTTTAACCTAAGATCGTACTATTACAATGTACTTAGGTATATTACATACCTACAGATTTTTTGCGTACCTTAATTTGCAAAATTAAATTAAGCATTATGCATTAATTAAGTCTTCAAGTTATCTAAATGCACGATTACTGAATAATAAAATAAGAATAATATTTGTTGCAAACATATTAGGTACCTAACAACTAACTCATTTACTAGACGCAATACAATAACTTATTTACCTATAATTTATACGTGTACCTATGTATGTTTTATTATAAATACCTAAGTATACAATGTATACTCGCTGTATGAGTCATAGTCTGTATCTACCCTAGGTAGGTCTGTATCCTTGACATGCAATGCTAATTTCGCCGATTTTTTGCACAACTTTTTCTGGATTTCATATCTAGCACATTAAGTGCAAGGATTTCCCTGTTATCATAATATTCATAGTTATTGTGTTACCCATAAATCTATCCTAAGAAATTAGGATGTGAGCTTCCGTGCTCGTGTGAGTGTGACCTAATTTTATATTTCAATGTCTGTCTATACTGCGCGGCGTACGGCCAAACTCCGTTAGTCGAAAATATACATTGGCTCTGAGATCGTATAGGATTTAGGCAACGCTGAAGTGATTAGTGTTTTGTTTTATTTATTTTAAATTTTTGCTTTATTCAGAAAACCAACAGCGATACTTATAAAACATTACAGAAATATAAAACTGTTTTGTAAGGCTAATAATAGGTTTACCTGTTTAACATAATATGTGTAAACCATGCGAATGGACTTCAGACAGTATGTACTTAGATGATAATTTGAATTTAAAGAATTTAAGTTAATAGAATATGTTCAGCGCGCGTTTTGCTAACTCGCATTTACAACTAAGTAAACGAATTAACGCGGGTTAACATACTTAGCATGTGGACA